>NQII01004912.1:116644-147983 GCA_002778355.1 Clitarchus hookeri
TTCATATCCATCCTAACTATTTACATATATATATATATATATATATATATATATACATTTCCATCGCTCATGTTAGGGCAGTGAGTGTGTGTTGGTAACACATTTAAACGTATTTTTTCGATGCTGCCTGACACTTGTGTCTTGAAAGTGGATTTGTGCGCACATGTATGTAAGTATGCTGCATTACTTCTTTTTTTCGCATACTCTCTGATCGTACAGTCTGGCTACAACTAAATATTCAACTCCTTTATACATCGCTCGCACNTCTTTTTTTCGCATACTCTCTGATCGTACAGTCTGGCTACAACTAAATATTCAACTCCTTTATACATCGCTCGCACCAAGGGGAGTGATGGTAAGAACTTATATATTTTTTCTCTCTCTCGACAAGGCATGGCGGGGGGCTTGAGGACTATAATGATTATAATATTTTACACACACAAGGCTTCAGCATATATGTCATGAAGGCATAGCGGGCGTCTCTCTTGGGACGCGCCTGCCCTCCACGTGCAGGAGCGCGAAGTTTTTTACATATGCACTCTATCCACTATGCTATTGTGGCCCCCGTCAAAATGGAATGCTAGAGTATGACATTTAACATGTAATCTACTCGCAACGTCTCATGGCAGGCATCTCTCTTGGGACATGACTGCCCTCCCCTGTGAATGCAAGAGCGCAAAGTTCTGCACTATATCCACTACTCTACTGTGGCCCCCCATTGAAATGGAATTCTAGAGCATGAGGTTTCAACATGCAAGTCCTATGGAGGGTGTATCTCTTGGGACATGCCTGCCCTCCCCTGTGAATGCGAGAGCGTTAAGTTTTAGCATGCACTCTACCAATTGCGTCACTGCGGCACTCCCATCCCCAATGAATGCAAGAGCGTGAAGTCTCGTAGCCCGAGGCTATGTCATGACAGGCGTCTCTGTTGGGAGCCGTCAGTGTGTGAATGCAAGAGGATGAAGTTGCGCTGTATCCTTTGCATCACATCGGCACCATCCCTTAAATGCCAGAGCATGGCATACGTACTGGGCATTGTCTTAGGGAGCCACAACCAACATGGCCGCCTCCTAGGTGTTGGCTTAGGGAGCCATGAACAAACATGGCCGCCAGGGGAATGTGAGAATTTTTTTTTGGAACTTTTGAAATTTTAAGAAAAAAAAATTTCTTTTGAAATATTAAATCGCACTTTTGAAATATTAAGTCCGTCTTTTGAAAACATTTATATTGAAAAATACATTTTTGAAAATAAATTTAATAAAAATATTTTTTTTTGAAAATTAATTAAAAAAAAAAATATTTGCCAAATTCTTGGAAAATTTTGGAATTTTGGCATTGGCTACCAAGATGGCCGCCATCGAAGCGGTATGCAAATGCATGAAGTTTTTAATTTCCTTGGTAAGCTTTTGGCTCCCGGCTCCCTGTCAAGACGCTCTGTTAGAATGCCCATTATATAGCTTCTCGTATGAAATGTTTTCCAACATCCAAGGTTTTCGCTCGTTGGACTCATACACCATCAAGCAGATTGCCATCTTGTACATCGACGAAGACTAGAATAACCAAAGTTTTCACTTTTTTACCGCATTGGGTATGGAAGCACCTCGACCTCACTACACAATAGATGTAACGCCTACATATGTACGAAATGCATGGACCAAGGTGGGACGAGAAAAATATTCCGTACGAGGAAAGTACGGCAATGCTGGACTATGTCAAAATTCCCTATTACTCTGTGTATATGTTTGGAAAATGGCAGGAATCAGCGATTCGAAATGCGTGCCCTAATGGAACGAACTTTTTAGACCTTCACAAGCATTGCCACTGCCCGCCACTTCGACAGCTTGTCGAGACATACGCCACAAGAGTTCATGGGTGCAAAAATTAAAGATATATTTTGGTCCATGGAACTCCGAAACCCTAAGACTGTGGAAATATTATAACCCATGGTACTTTAAAGAAGACTACAAGGAAACCATAGTACATAAAAAAAAATTACATGTGTAATGCCCTCCAAGACCCAGAGAAGACACACACTTAAAAAAAGTATTCCTTGTATTATGCAGAAGAATAATAATATTAGGATGTGTGTGCATAAATAATAGTACTAAAAAATATATATATATTCGTATGTTGTCTAGAGTTATGCCCTGCTGATATAAGTTAAAATAACACTGTTGGTAAAGAAAAAAATATTAAGTATATATCAGTTTTGATATAATTTAAAGGAACTAAAAAAAAAAAATCTTCAATGAGTCTCTAGCTGTTAATAAAATAACGTATAATTTATGTNTAACACTGTTGGTAAAGAAAAAAATATTAAGTATATATCAGTTTTGATATAATTTAAAGGAACTAAAAAAAAAAAAAATCTTCAATGAATCTCTAGCTGTTAATAAAATAACGTATAATTTATATATTTTGTGTATGATTGTAATTATTTATTTTAATAAATAAAGGATTAGAGGTAAAAAACTTTGCAAACGAAGGCGGCCTCGAAAACTATCTCGACAAGTGCCGTGTAACAGCAGCAGAGAACGCCGAAGTTAAGTTTGGCACTACGTGCAGTATTCACTAGGAGTTGGTAGCCGTGCATAATATGGACTTTGCTCTTCCTGCTGAACACGCAGTGAGCAGGGGCATGTGCCACCTGGAGACTGGGAAAGGAGGTGAGCAGCTCGCTCACCTACAGTGGTGGTTTCACACTAGCTATGTTAAATTTATTATTCCAACAGAGATCGATTGCTTATTCATTTATCATGTAAAACTTTAATACGTTGCGAAAATAATTCACGAATGCATATTTATTTTGTCATACAAACTTCAATACGCAGGAAAAAGACACACTTTTGACTTTAGTCCATTCGAGAATACACACAAGTGTGCACTGACCTTATCCTAGTTCGACACATGAGAAAAATATACACGTTACCCTACTGATGAAAAAAATGTACACTTTACCATACTGATTTATGAAAAACAAACACAATATACTGATGGGGACAAATATAACATACTGATTAAAAAATTATACTCTTTACCATACTGATTCGTGGAAAAAAGACAAAACTTTCCTTAAAAAAAACTGCCATCACATTTCAAACACCTTTAAAACATAATTAAAGCCAGCGCACCATCCATTCACAATCAGTTTCATGTTAGTTAACAAGGTTTGGAATATTTCGCACCCGAAACATAAATTATAGAATAAATATTTATTATGTCGATCACATAAAATGTGAAACAACAAAGAGTAAAATTTTTTTAATGTTCTCGTTAGTACATCTAAAAAAACATGCACACACCAAGTTAAGAATATATCTATTTATGAAACGCTTCATAGTTTTACTCCAACTTTAAACACTTAGAGTATTAATCTCGTACCCATGCATGCATAACAGCCCGCAGGCATTGGAGGTACAACAGGAATAGAAATGAAAGAATAAGCTTCTCAGCACACATGTGACAATTTGTTATATTAAAATTTATATGTTTACATTACATAAAATGTTAGCAGGGGTTTTTGCGCCAAAATGTTATTCACGGCGATCCAGGAGTCATCACGTTTGGAGTGTACCAGCCACAGCACGTACATACGACCATTACGTCGTTTCAGTACCTTCTCCACCCAATACACATCTGGAAACATCGCAGGACAGATCTATATAGTGTAAAATCCGCCAATGATGTGTTCGCCACGTAGGTTTTCGAGGTAATACATGCGTAGGTACGAGTGTCGTATATGCACCACATTGTACACTCTGCAGATCAGTTCAGATGGAAGCCTTTCTGGAAAACTCCCCAATTTTTTTAATTCACACCAAGTCACCTATCTTAGTTCAGGCTTACGCAGGCCCCTCCTCTTCAGAATANAATGGCTAACGGCTTTACATTCGTCACCCGTATTGGTGAAGAGGAGGATTAATTTCTCGGGGGGGGGGGGGAATAGGAAAAATTCGAAGAAGGAAATCAAAGTGAATCTGCCTAGACACCTATTAACGAATTTGAATTTGGTAATGTTTGCACACAAATTGAAAACACCTAATTTTTGCGGAGTGTTTATGAGAGATACTTGCTCCATAAACCCAAGAGACACGATTGTGTTATAATTAATCTGGACACGTCAGCCAAGCCCATTACATGCTTGGTGGCAAACGTAAAAAGTGCAAACACAAGACTATTATGATAGTTATGGGAATTTGCGTTCTCCGCCCGAAAAGTGCGAGTATTTGAAATATACCAAACTAACGTACAATTACGAAATGGAACAGATGCCTGACACATGGAACTGCTGTGGACACTCGTGTCTGCAATTTTTAAGCAATCGAGATTTCCAGTGATAAACCGAAAAAAAATCAATATAATTCCAAAGGAATAAAAAAGGTGTGTTTGAGTTGTACCAATCTCATAAGTATATCGTTGTCTATCATTATGAGTGGCCAAACATCCGAGCTGCATGTCATCTTTTACCATCCCTTAGAAATAGAGGGGGAATGGTGGGTAGGCTAGTAGATTTTCAAACTTAAAACTCCATATCCAACATCGAGGAAAATAAATATTCCCGTTTTCGGTATTCGGTTATGCGGGCAGCGAAGGAAATCGTCATTTCCGCCGGGGCGTACGAGCTGAAGGATATGGAATACTTCATTAATAAATCGCTGCCACACGACATTGCATTCGATCTCTACGGTAATCTGAATACCCCGAAGGCCCAAATGTTTTGCACTGCAGATGTAGATTTCACGGAACCAGACACGATCGGACATGATGGGGTTCGAAACCAGCGTGTACGAGGCAGGAATAGAACATGTATCGTCGAGTGCAGTCAACATCTTTTTGATTAATGTCATACGAATAAACTGTAATTTGGCAAGTTGCAGTTACGTGAATGTGAAACAGAGCAGCACAATTTACGAGTTCGCCCCCTCTTAGGTCATGGATATAAAATCGTAGAATGTCCAAAAACGCTCATTTACGTTCCAATCGTCACAAAGTGCATCCACGAAGTAGCCGTTTCGATTGTGGACCAAAACGACAACCTGATAAATTTCCGAAACGAAGTTATTACTTTGCGCTTGCACCTATAATGATGGGACTAAACTTAATTAGGAAAACAAAAATGCATAAATGTGTGCGGTACATAGAAACCAAGACCAGTAAACCACGAGGACTTATTGCGCTAACACCTAAAAACTCAGAGATTCTCCATGTCCTCGGTTTAAAAGTAAATCGCCATGGTGAACGAAATCCTCTACGTGGTTCAACACCATGAATTCGACGATAAATTTGATAAAATTGAAATGCACTCTTCTAGTATTATCTTGTTGGGCCTTTCGCTCATGGAAGGGAGGTTCGAATACCTTTATAGCATCAAGATATTTACACCTTGTCTGGCCAGTCTTTTATGCGCATAAGAGGCAGGCTAACGAAGGCAGATAGAACTCACCCGATTACCACCAAGTTGGTTTGAAATGGGATTCGGCACCTTTAAGAACGCGTAATGCCCGAGATAAATTGCGTCGGGGTCGACCAGTTGCGTGATGAGGGGATTACCTCACCGATAAATAACTACATATCGCTCACATCAAACCATCACATCGCATTTGGAAGCCATGTTGGTAGTAGCAGAAACATGCAACCCGTCAAACTTTTTTGAACAACATAGAATGTGTTGTCTCTCTTGTGACTCTGAGCACTCGCGAACATGTCAAGCTGTTGAACAACGCCAAAAAAGAAAAAGTGATCGAAATATCATTGAGAAGTTGGAGCCTGGTCACCTGCCGGGCCTTGTCCACTGCCACGCGATATCGCTGGGTCTTAAAAACGTCTTCGAGCACAGAAAAACCATGCTACATCATACTGGCGTTTCAGACGAACAAACAGCATAGTATCGGAGCCAACAAGTCTATGTTCGACCACTGCAAAGTCCAAAAAGTAAACATATTTTTGAATCGCGAAAACTACCTGAACACTACGTGTAAGCAAGAAGGTTTTACTTTGCAATATTATATGTATTCGCGATTCCAATATTCGTATTACGGACGCAAGGCACATCCTATTCTGAGCCCCGAAAATTTCCGAGACATGGCGACTTTGCTGGTATCGAAACATCGAAGCAGAACGAGTGCGTGTAAATTAGTATGGACAACTGCCGGATAGAAATAATCACCAAGGATAATGTGTCCATGAATATCACAACGATACACGCCGACAGGATCGTTCAGCACGATTGTTTTTCCGGTCTGGTAAAAACCATCAGTTAATTAAGCATGTAATAATCCATGGAGTGGGGTCTCACCTTTTCAGTAGCAAAAATGTACTGTAACTTGCAAGGTTTTTGGAGCCAAGAAGACTTCGTGCTCAAGGAAATCGCTTTCACGGATTGTCACGGCGTGACTCGTACCCGCAACTTCCAGACTCCATATCCGTGAAAACTGATAAGCGAAAAGAACAAAAAAAAAAAATGTCTGGTTTACTAAGAACTACCACAGACTGCTCTGGAACCAAAGCAAGATTATATATCATCAGGTGGGAAACATGCTGAGCGACTTGCTAATGCAGTAACCGCGAGGACAGTTTTATGTGGTGGGGCCCGAGGAGCAGAAAAAATGGCTGAATAATTTTTGCATAAGAAAATTGGAAATAATGGACATATGGGACGGATATGGGTGTCCTTCTATTAGTAAAATGACGAAAGAAACGGGACGGAGGTATTTGGTGAACGCTTAGAAAAATGTTCAGTTACTTTACGAGTGGCATGCTCATTTCACAGTGATATAAACGCGGCAATATATCTCGTAGCGTAAACATTATATTTTTTTGGTATGCAAGCCAGCGTACGAGAAAATCTTGCAAGCGTGATTTCGCACGATTCAGAGTCTGAAAAAAATACGGTTATATGCTGGTGTAGATGCAAAATTATCTTCAATAGTTGCTGCCACATCTTCTGCAAATCCTATGCGTGATCTTAGGTTGTGCGAAATACCTGATCACATTACAGTCACGCGTATAGTTGACAACATTATACAATGAAAAAAAAAATGTAAATAAATTGTAACCGAAAATAAATTCGTCGCCCAGTCTAGCACGAGTCACCGTGGGAGCAAGACGACCCCATTTCATCTGGAGAACCTGTACGTCTTGTCATATCCGGACGACTGTAAAATAACCTATTCGTTCTGGGAGTCTGGATCACTACACAGTTACGAAAAAAAAATGTGATGGATGGGACCACTGAATATATTCAGTGACTCCGGGTGATTGCGAGCCTACTCAACAGTAAATAACATGCTCTACTCCTGGGAATGATGTGGTTCATCATATGAAATGGGATACGACTCTACCAGCAACCATGGACCAGGTTCTGGAATTTGCAGTAACTTCGAGTCGAGACAAGGGAGAACCTCCTCCCACGACCTCCGAAATTCACGCCTCTGACTGCTCCACCCAGGTCTGCATACGTCGGAAAAATAATACCAGCGAGGCTTCGACTCAAACGGCCCAAACTAATAGTCGATGGTCGTGCCGCAGCTACCGCGTTGACACCACGATGCATACAAATTGTGGGTAAGCAGCATCGAACTGTGATGTGTGCCCATGCAAACTTCCATATTTGACATCACCTGCATCCACCAACTGACTTTAACGTGGAAAAAGGAACTTTCAACATTCCCATTCTACTGCATTAGATCGAACGTCAAAGACTGCTAATAATTTCTCAAGAACATGTTTCGGCTCGCACATAAAATTTTTGAAGACTCTCGAATTTCGCATGTACTTATAATTTTTTAATTTGTGTAAATAAAACATACCTGTATAAAAATTAATTATCTGTATATTTATATTTAAAATTTTTTCTTTTTTAAATATGACAGTCAATTTTTTTGCTAAATCAATCAAGTGTGGAGATTAAAATAATAGTCAAAATATTATTTAAATGATTGGCTCACGGCGCCATGCAGTACCGAAGAAGAAAGGGGGACTTTTGCCACGAACATATACCGACTTTAAGCGGGTGAAGGAAACAGGCAAAGCTTGCGCGGAGTTTATCCACGTCCACTCGGACGTACTGTCACACGCGCGCCGCAAGCCTATCAACATATTGCAATGCTGGGTTCAATACGAGTTTCCTGGTGGCTAGTTGCGTTTCATATATAATGCATGACTAGCTGTTCTCCCGTATCTAAATCAAAGTTGGTTCCGCTGATATCCTCTGCAAGCCAATCCTGGAAGCTGCAACGTAGCTCTTATGGCAGGGAAAAACTCCCACTCCATTTATTAANNGGGAAAAACTCCCATTCCATTTATTAGCCTTTGCCCCACCCCCCCGCTCTTAAGACCATTACTTTGTTATTGACCATTGAAAGAATTTAGTTGGTAAAATATTAATACTATAATGGTAAATATATATGTATATGTATAATAATCTTAACTTTAAGGGTCCTGCCTACCTAGCAATAAAGTTGAACGTAATTTTTTTATTTTCATGCGTACAGACAAGTGACTGAGGGGTAGCAGGCTGTGGTGGGGGAATGCTGAACATTATACGAGGGGGATGGGCACTCGCTTATAAGATTTAGTTCGGACGTCGATGCGCCATAGTTGTATTGGTATTTAATAATCCATGCTGTGGATACTTTACGGAAATTAGCAGCCATCTTCGTAATATCATCGATTGATTTCTGGTCCGAGAGTGACGAGGCTGTCTTAATTAATGCGGGGAAATTATTCGAAAAGATGGGTGCCTCTGGATCTATCGCCTCGGGGCGATGCGACGCTGCACCATCGGAGACCATGGTATAATCCGGCGCTGCACCTATAGCAACTGTCGGCATCGCGACGGAGACGCCCTTCCGGAGTACCCAGACCTCACCCTTCCGGAACACCTAGACGGCACCCTTCTGGAGCACCAGAACCCACTTTTCCAGGGCTCCTAGATGACGCTCTTTCGCGGTTTCCAGATGGATGAGTTTGCTACACGCCACAACATAACTGAAGGTTTCCTGCTTCTGTAAGCTGGCGATGTACCGCAGCTGGATAATGGATCCCCTTAAATGAATGTTTTACATGTGCAATTAGTGGGGTTTCTTTCTTCCAACGATGTGATGGACTCATCCATGTCGGTACAGTACTCTCCGGTCTCTGATATTACTTACACAAATGCTGAAAGATGTCTTTGCTGCGAAGACATGTGGTCTCCGATGTCTCTCGATGATAACCCACCCTCCCATCGGTCTGACGGCGATGAGATTCACCAGTCTTTTAATAACTCTGAAAACATTTTATGCATGTTACGAAACGATGTTACTAATTTACACCTCGAACTGACTAACTGCGTGCGTATTCTTACGGACGTGAAATGTTGAATGGACGGATTTGTGCTAAGTTTTCTACCATCCTATAGTAGGCAGCTTTATTAAACCTTTATTTGGATGTAAAAAATGTGATTATAGAGACACATTTTTTGCTCCTATACTTGCGAACCAAGCATTTTAACCAAATTTTTTGGTGTAATATTTATGTGTGGTTTTTGAGTTAAATATAGCGAAATGTTTCTAACTTATAACTGTATGTTTGTGTTTAGTAATTTATTTTTTCTCCATGTAAAAAATCTAAGTATTATTTTTTCTTTCTTTTGTATAAATATATTGATTTCGCCTGCTTTTCTCTTGGAGAAGGGACAAGTACATGCAACATTTGTTTTTTTCTCTTTTGAATATATTTACAGCATTTCCTGCCTTGGAGAAGGTTAAAGTAGATACAATATTTTTCTCTCGCTCTTTTGAATATGTTAATTGCGCTTGCTTTTCCCTTAGAGAAGGGTCAAGTTTGTGAATTTTTTCTTCTCTTTTTTAACATGTTTATTGTGCTTGCTTTTCCATTGGAGAAGGGACAAGTATGTGCAATATTTCATAACAGTGCCTCCTCATACATAATAATTATGTTTGACTTATTTACCCACAATATTATATAATATACTCTAAAATTTGCTGCACATTATTTGCTTTTTTGTTTTACTTTTACAAAAATAAATTGTGTGAAATATTTGGCAAACATACCTTTAAATAACTGTATTCAATTTTTAAAAATGTGCTTGGCTTAATGGTACAGCTACTGAGCTACATTAACTACCTTTTGAGAGTGTGAAGACGTAAGGGGAGTATGCTTATGGAGGAGATATGGAAGGAGATGTGATCGTATGACAACCTTCATTCTGACATGTCTCATATGATTGCCGCCAGCCTCTGTCTGTCTCTCTCCTCTCCATCGCTTGCATGTTGCAGCAATCAAAACACTCACGTTATTTTAAAATGATTGCAATATGAATGAAAATATCATACAAATACTTGCAACAAAATTATTTATTTTACATCATGATTCCAAAAAAAACTTGTAAGAAAATTTAATTCAATATACATATACATCGTATTTACACATCAAATGGAAGAAAATATTTAGCAATCTAATATATTACATTTACAAAACACGCGAAGGAAAATATTTTCATATTTACTGAAAAAATCCAAAAGATTGGTAAACAACAAAAAATTATGGAATAATTAAACACATGGACATTTATTTATACATAGGAATGATTTTTTTACACGTTGCATAAAAACATCCTTTTTTCCATTAAATCGTTTAATCGCGCACGTCAATATTTTTTTTACACTGTAGAACGCGTGTTTTCGTCCACCAAAAACTTATGATAGGAATGGGAGGTTTTTATCACTTTGGTTTTACTAAAGATAAAGCAAAGCTCATATGCACACGCCAATACGAGCACCTCTGGCTGTGGGTCCGGTGGTGCTGTAACCTCCAAACTGTGCCAAGCTCCCTCGCATCATTTAGAGCATACTGTAAAAAGTTTATCATTTTTAATTTCATTTTTGAATTTGCAATTTTTTATATTGCACTTGCTTGAACATTGTTCTCCCAAGTAGTTATAAATAGCACGTTTCGGGACACCTGGCGTCCTGTCGGGAACGAGGGAACGAGCCGAGGCCATCTTGGACGACGTCATTTCTCCCTTTTTTCCTCAGACGGTTGCTATTTTCGCAACCAGTACCGGTAAAAATGACTAAATTTGCTCCGATTGGCTACGCGATGCTCTCAAAAGGGTCTAGTCTCCGATTGACTATGCGAGGCTCTAGAAAGTATCTCAGCCCCGATTGGCTACGCGAGGATCTCGAAAGGGTCTTGGCCCCTATTGACTACACGAGGCTCTCTAAAGGGTCTCAGCCCCAATTGGCTACGTGAGGCTCTCGAAAGGGTCTCGGCCCAGATTGGACACGCGAGGCTCTCGAAAAGGTCTCGTCTCCGATTAACTACGCGAGTCTCTTGAAAGGGTCTCGGTCCCTATTGACTACACGAGGCTCTCGAAAGGGTCTCCGCCCCGATTGACTACGCAAGGCTCTCGAAGGGTCTCTGGCCTGATTGGCTACGCGTGCTTTCGAAAGGATCTCGGCCCCGATTGGCTACGCGAGGCTCGCATTGCGTACTTATAAACATAGTTAGCTATAAGTTTTGCCTCAGACAACGAAAATGACTGCAGGGTCATGTACGCCCTATGAGAACCTATAAACATAGCTGGCCATAATTTCTGAACAGATACAAAAAATAAAATGTAAAGGAAACAATTTATAAGCACTTACCAACCAGTACATATTGTACAAGCATCGGGTGCTTTACAATGCTTCAGATGATGCTAGACAAGAACAGACCATCTTGGTCAGTACAACAGCTATTCCATCCCGGTTTTCTTATATTCCTTCTAGCATCCCTTCACCTGGCATCCTTATGGGGACGAGTCTCATGCTCTATCGTTCCACCTCAGTTTTATAATATTTGAATGTATGTTGTTTCGTATGTGCTTACAGTTCTACTAACATATCAATTATACATATTCAAAATAAGTATATATAAATATAGTATTTAAAACATGATAAATTGTCAGTTTGTACTGTATAACTGAAATCCTCTCACAAAGGAAAGTGATTTTTTTTGTCTAACGTAATGTACAGTGTTCGTTGCTCGCACAATAGGCATCGGACTCTAAGAGTTTATAACTATTTTCCTTTGCATTTTTTATATATAATTATTAATATGTCGCAGTGTCATAGTCTCTTGCATGGCCGCTGGTTTAAATATATGATGTTTAGTGCTAAGCTAAGGACCTCAACTTTTACAGGTTGCATAATGCGTCTCAAAATTAACTTCGCTGGTAAATAGTATGCTGTAATTGTCATATTGTAGAATTTTTTTCCTTGTGATGTAGGTGAACCTAATATTAATGTTGGTTAAGATAAATGAATAACAAAGAAATAATTTTTACATTTTACCTTTATTTATGGACATGATATTATAAGAGTGCATAGTAATAATAACGTTTGATGTATGCTTAATATATTCTTAATTCGAGCAAAACATTTATAGTGTCTGTTTTGGCAGAACAACACCTGCTGTGAGCATTCAAGCAATTTTTATTCACATATACTGCACAGCAGTTATTACATGGGTAGGTCTTGTAGACGATGTCAAATTAACAGTTACTGTCATCATGGCATTTGGCATTGGTGCAGTTACTGAATGTCTTGCCACAATACATACACATGTTTCCCGATAACCAACAAACTTGTCTTTGCACTTCTTGTTATATCTATACAAGATATCACTGGGGGTAAACACATCATCACAGGTATAACAGTGGAACGTCTTGTATGTTGTGCTAAACATGCAATTACAATTTTCATGTCGGCATGCATTACGACTTGTGCTAAAAGTATTTCCACAATAGTTACACTGATATCGTAATACTTCTAGTGGCACTTCAGGCCTCCTTGCTGTCGATGATGACGACGGTGTTACAGATGGTAAGTATTCAATCATTGATTCTGTCTTCATATTGTAGCAGAGTACACGATCGTAGTAGGTGAATGTAGTAGTAACGGCCTGCCCGCCACCAACACATTCGACAACGAAATGACGTTCATTTTACACGATGTTCGTTTGTATACCGTTCGCACTGTATGCTAATTCGCATTTATCGTCTCGGGTTGTCTCAGTGGACGACTGGAAAACATTGTAGGCATGTGAGAACATGTAAGAATCCATTCGTCCTGTCGGTGATATATAGATAGGTGTATGTAGACTGATTTTAATTCATGCTGTGTATATGCGAGAAGGAATTTTTTAGGCAGCTATCCAAGTTCGTAATTTTTGTCGGGTGCTGTAAGTTATTTAATCTTTCAATGTGTCACGATAGGGTATACACTTTTCTGACCACTCGAACGGCATTCCATCATTTACAATATGTATTCTCGACGAGAGAAAAAAGTTCTGAGCTATGTGTGGTGGTGGTCCGAACTGGTTTTATAAACCTAAAAGTGTGTAGGGTGGACAGAAGCGATATCCTCTACCAACAGTAGTTTATACAAAGCTATATTTTAAATAGTAGTGCTAATATTTACTGATTGGCTTATTTAAACCAAATAAATTGTTACCTTGTACTGCATAACTGAATTACTCTCGTAAGGGGCATGCATGTGTAATATATGATTGCAATGGCTGGTAAGTGCTTACAGCTACCACGACTATTAGCATCGTGCATGTATCACATTTGTATATATCTTACTTTTTGCATACAGAAGTTCGTTGTAAGTTATCCATGTTGACCTTAATTTACGTATTCATTTTTATATTTATTTATCCAGTCTGGCTGTTATTGGTCGGTTTAGGGAAGCTAGCTGTCTCTAATGGGGATCGAGTTGCAAGACAATTGCACTATCATGCGACAAGGGTGGTGGTGGTGGGTANTATATATATATATATATATATATATATATATATATATATATATATATGTTATTTCAGACTCTACACACCTGTAGTTCGGAAATTACGGCCAACTAGGCTTATAAGTATACGTAGGACATAAATGACCCTGCGACAATTTTCCTTGTCGGGGTTGATGTATATGCTACGAATCTGGTGACTGTATATTAAACGATTCGAAAATAACAGCTAACTGTGCTTATAATTTTGATGGAGGCGAAGCATATGTTACAAATTTGGTGACTCTATTTTACACTGCAGTCTTCGTGTTGTTCGGGATCCACTCAACGAAAAAGCTGCTGTTCTTGTTCTGGATGTTCAGCATCTGCTCATGCACCTCCTTCATGGACATGTGGTCACGGAAGACTGTAGCAACTGCGAGGCAACGACCATGGTGTGAATCGCAGCTGGCCATTATGTTCTTGACACCAAATTTCTGCTGTATAAGCTCTGGCACAGTAAGGGTGCGGTACTGTCAGCTACCTCGAGAAAGAGAGTTTAGGGAATGTGTCCCTGCGATAATTTTCGTTGTCGGGTGCGATGGCTATGTTACGAATATGGTGCCTGCATCTTAAACGGTTCGTAAATTATGGTTAACTATGCTTATAAATTTGTTTGGGCATAAATGACTCTGCGATCGTTTTCCTTGTCGGAGGTGATGCCTATATTACGAATTGGTGACTGTATCTTAAATGGTTTGAGAATTACCGCCAACTATGCTTATAAAGACGCATAGGGCATAAATGACAATGTGATAATTTTCCTTGTCGGAGATTATGCCTATGTTACGAATTTGGCGACTGCATCTTAAACGATTCGGAAATTACAGCCAACTATGCTTATAAGTTGGTTTATGGCATAAATGACCCTGCGATCATTTTTCTTGTTGGAGGGGATACCTATGATACGAATTTGGCGACTGTGTCTTAAACGGTTCGGCAATTACAGTCAACTATGCTTATAAGTACACAAAGGGCATACATCACTTTTCGATCATTTTATTTGTCGGAGGTGATGCCCATGTTACGAATTTGGCGACTGTGTCTTAAACGGTTCGGAAATTACGGTCAACTATGCTTATAAATACGAACATGGCATAAGTGGCCCTGCGATCATTCTCGTTGACGCAGGTGATACCTATGTTACGAATTTGGTGACTATTTTTTAACAGATCGAGAATTACGACCAACTTAGCTTNGGGGGGGGTTGTGTATGTTGTGAATTTGGTAACAATATCTTAAACTATTCGGAAATTATGGCCAACTATGCTTATAAGTATGCATAGGGCACAAATGCCCATGCGATCATTTTACTTGTCGGAGGTGAAGCCTATGTTACTAATATGGTGACTGAATTTACGGTTCGGAAATTATGGACAACTATGCTTATAAGTTCTCATAGGACATAAATGACCCTGCAGTTATTTTCGCTGTCGGAGATGATGTCTGTGCTATGACTATGGTGACTGTATTTTAAATGGTTCAGAAATTATTGCCAATTATGCTTATAAGTACGCAATGAGAGCTTCGCGTAGTCAATGGGGGCCGAGATAATTTCGAGAGCCTCGCATAGCCAATCGGGAATGAGACTCTTTCGAGAGCATCACGTAGTCAATCGGGGCCGAGACGTTTTTCGAGAGCCTCGGGTAGCCAATCGGTGCCGAGACCCTTTCGAAAGCCTCGCGTAGCCAATTGGGGCCCAGACCCTTTCGAGAGCCTCGCGTAGCTAATTGGGGCCCAGACCCTTTCGAGAGCCTTGCGTAGCCAATCGGGGCTGAGACCTTTTCGAGAGCCTCGCGCACATGATTTCGTATTCCGGTTGGCATTGCGCAATTTTCTGCCTGATCCATCCGCATTGTGCAAACATGAAAATTGTCAGCCCGATTGTGCAAAACATATTTTTTAAGGGAAATTCGGGAAATTTTCTGGCAAATTTGGCTGTTGTTACAGGTACTGGCTGCCAAAATGGCCGCCGTCTGAGAAATAAAGGACGGATAAGGGAGAAAATGACGTTATCCAAGATGGCCGTGACTAGTCTCCTCATCCCCACCAGGATTCCAGGGGTCCCGAATCATACTAATTATAACTACTCGCCCACATTTTCGTTTTACGAATTTCCGATGTTTGTGAAAAATTTTGTTTGTGGTCGGCACAAATGAAGTGCACACTCGTTACTGTCACAATCATGCACTGATAATTCAAGAGTGTTACCATCGAAGACGCTTCTTTCAAACATGAAATTAGCATTTTCGTCACACCGCTCCACAGTTACGGAAACAGCCGGCTGGTCCGTGTAGGTTACGCCGTGCAGTAGACTAGTGTATTTTTTTTTTCGGGATTGAACTTTTCACCAGGACGCGTTCCACCGTTGCGAGAAGACTTGGTGGAAGGTCTCGGCCTCGAGCGTAGGTACACTTCACATGCAAAAGGCGTGCAGGTGGAGGTCCAGTCCGGGAAACCTTGCCTTTTCACAAAATGGTTATATCCATCACATTTCTCCTGCCATTTGCACACGTCATTATTTTACTTTTACAGAAAAGTTCGTACACTACACTTTCGTACATTCTTGCCTTGTATACGTGAACAACATGATTTTGTATACCAACTCCTCCAGCGAACAAGGAAGCATAGAGTTATGTCATAAATTGTATACATAACAGTTTTTATATTCCCACGTTAATGTGTCCTGCACATAACAGCCATCGAAATCATCGTAGCAGCATAGCCAGTGAATTGTACCTTCACAAAATTCGTTTTGCAGAACCTCGAGCATCTCGAACGGCATTGACGAAGTTGCTCGTCGTGCTAATATGCTGAAGAATATGTTCTCAATTTTCTTCACTGTTGCTGTTGCTGTTATTTTCTTCTTCACTTGACAACATGGCTATAGTAAATTTAACAGGTGTTTGAAACCCTGCAAGTTTGGAAATGGTCACTGGGCTTTCCTCTGGAAATAGCAAAAAAGGAACGTCAGTGAGGAAAATGACTGTTTCCCTGACGGGGTTCGGGGTGCGTCATATACAGTGTTTTAAGGGGAAAAAACGACCCGTCCTCGCGATATAAATAGGCCATCTATTTGTCGGAACGAATGTTTCCAAAAACGCCCGAGTATTTAGCCAATGAGAAACATTGGCGGAGCAATAAATATATTAAAAGGGGGTGGAAGGGAACCAACTAATTGGTCAAACGAAGGTTTACGAAAACACCCGAGTAATTAGCCAATGAAAAACATTGGCGGAGCAATTAAATATATTGGAAGGTAGTGGGCAATTACCTAATGAGAATTAGGGGTGGGGCAATTGGTAAATTAAATAAATTGGAAAGGGGAGTAGAAGGGTCAGTCGTCGGCTGGGCGTGGTGCTGGGGAGAGCACTAGCAATGTAAAACAAATTTCAAACGAAAAAACGAAGATGGCGGTTGAACGAAGGTGAGAGACAAACTGCAGTAATGTATAAACAAATGATAAACGAAAAACCTAGATGGCGGATGGTGGCTGTGATGCCTAAAAAAATTGCGGACTGCACCGATCAAGATGGCGGACGGCTGCGGTTACCAATATGGCGGACTGCACCGACCAAAATGGCGGATGTCTGTATCTACAACGATGGTGGGTGGCAGCTGGGACACCTACGAAGATGGTGGACTGCACCACCAAGATTGCGGACTTCACCGACTAAAATGGCGGATAGTTGCTGTGACGCCTACCAAGATGGTGGAATAAGTATTGAAGGAGGGGGTGTGGTGGGACCTCTAGAAGTTTGAGTTTTTAGGAAAATAAATGTGTTAAATATATTCTTAATAATTTTTTAATAAATTGTTAGTATTATATAATATAATTTTTTTATACATTTTTGGGATTTTTGAAGTTCAATGCCAAGGTCAAGGTCACACGGATTGAAAATGGCCGCTGGCTGACCGGAATGACGGTGCACGAACAGCTCCGACACCCGGTTTAAAGAACTCGATGTGCCAAAGTCCCCATAATTCCTCTTCTTATATAAGTGCAGAGGTTTCAACGTTATTAACATCGGGGTCTTTATAGCCGATGAAGGTGAAGCGAGGTGAGCATGGAGCAGCGCATGAATACAAGTACAGGAGAAACAGGAAATCACCGTGAAATCGCGGCGACTAGCAGCATGGTCTGGCGCGATTCCCACGCGCGAAAATCCAGGAGCGACCACGCCCGGAATCTAACCTGGTTCACCTTGGTGAGAGGAGAGCGCTCTAGCCGCTGCGTCACCACGGCCCCTCTAAATCATACGACAGAACGGACGAACTCATAAGAGATTTTGTCCGCGTTTTGTAGCCGACATAAGGTAGCTTTTTAATTGCCTCCGCTTGTCCGTAGCGCCATCATGTGAAGAGACAAATTAACATAATTATAACTGTCGCTCCTTTTTGTAAAGGTGGCTACACACGTTCGTATATCACGCGGTCACGTCTTTCAGACGTAGCAGACTGAGCGGATTTCAGTGCCAGCGATTCATAGACTACCAAATTTCCTGTTATCTGCTTAGCCATAATTCCAAGATTTATTTGGTTTTGTCCATCAACTGTCGGCAACTAACTTTCTGTTTTTTAGAAGTAAATTGCCTCTAGAAGCTAATGAGATTTACTGCGAAGTTGTTTTTATTTTTCTTTATAAACACACCTCAAAAAAATGTTATGCTACCGGGATTCCTTAATTACTAGGTCGCTAACATCCCAAGAGAAAGTAGCGGGTGAAAATACACATTGTGTGTACATAATACCACAAATGTCTTCTTGCGATGCGCCTACTGGCGAAGCGGACATTCTTCATGTGCAATCAATTGAAAGTGGTGGAAAAAAATTTTGAGATGTTCATCTGTATAGTTTTACCTATGCATCACACAATATCGTATTATTTCCCGCATTACTGACGGTAAAAAAACGTCTTCGTATTTAATATGCACGTATCAGATAGTAGGCGAAACGTATATTTATAATACAATTACTTGAACTGTGTAATAGCTATATGACATGAAATCAAGTTATTATCGTGGTCTTGCAACTGCACCACTATTATTTACCACACGATTGATGGTCATCGCGTACGTGTCATCTAGGAAGCATTCTGGACGTGTAGCCGTGTACGAAATGGTTCTATTTTATTTCGTATCGTGAATAAAATATATCTTATATTTATCTAAATATTTTAGTAGTAAATAAAAATTACGTTTTTATATTTTGTTAAACATTTAAAATAACCAAAAAAATTATTTGATTTATGTAATAAATAAGTCACAAATATGTATACATTTTAAGCAGACGTCTTAACGCATACGAAATTAATCATAATGGCAATAAGTCTTCGATAGAAACACACTAATGATGAAGAGGGGCGAGGCGTCGAGGGTGCACACGCAAAACATCGAGCGTAGCTAGTACTCGGTGAGGTACAGCACCCCGTGCTTTGGTNACTAGCAGCATGGTCTGGCGCGATTCCCACGCGCGAAAATCCAGGAGCGACCACGCCCGGAATCTAACCTGGTTCGCCTTGGTGAGAGGAGAGCGCTCTAGCCGCTGCGTCACCACGGCCCCTCCAAATCATACGACAGAGCGGACGAACTCATAAGAGATTTTGTCCGCGTTTTGTAGCCGACATAAGGTAGCTTTTTAATTGCCTCCGCTTGTCCNCGGACGAACTCATAAGAGATTTTGTCCGCGTTTTGTAGCCGACATAAGGTAGCTTTTTAATTGCCTCCGCTTGTCCGTAGCGCCATCATGTGAAGAGACAAATTAACATAATTATAACTGTCGCTCCTTTTTGTAAAGGTGGCTACACACGTTCGTATATCACGCGGTCACGTCTTTCAGACGTAGCAGACTGAGCGGATTTCAGTGCCAGCGATTCATAGACTACCAAATTTCCTGTTATCTGCTTAGCCATAATTCCAAGCTTTATTTGGTTTTGTCCATCAACTGTCGGCAACTAACTTTCTGTTTTTTAGAAGTAAATTGCCTCTAGAAGCTAATGAGATTTACTGCGAAGTTGTTTTTATTTTTCTTTATAAACACACCTCAAAAAAATGTTATGCTACCGGGATTCCTTAATTACTAGGTCNGAAGTTGTTTTTATTTTTCTTTATAAACACACCTCAAAAAAATGTTATGCTACCGGGATTCCTTAATTACTAGGTTGCTAACATCCCAAGAGAAAGTAGCGGGTGAAAATACACATTGTGTGTACATAATACCACAAATGTCTTCTTGCGATGCGCCTACTGGCCAAGCGAACATTCTTCATGTGCAATCAATTGAAAGTGGTGGAAAAAATTTTTGAGATGTTCATCTGTATAGTTTTACCTATGCATCACACAATATCGTATTATTTCCCGCATTATTGACGGTAAAAAACCGTCTTCGTATTTAATATGCACGTATCAGATAGTAGGCGAAACGTATATTTATAATACAATTACTTGAACTGTGTAATAGCTATATGACATGAAATCAAGTTATTATCGTGGTCTTGCAACTGCACCACTATTATTTACCACACGATTGATGGTCATCGCGTACGTGTCATCTAGGAAGCATTCTGGGCGTGTAGCCGTGTACGAAATGGTTCTATTTTATTTCGTATCGTGAATAAAATATATCTCATATTTATCTAAATATTTTAGTAGTAAATAAAAATTACGTTTTTATATTTTGTTAAACATTTAAAATAACCAAAAAAATTAATTGATTTATGTAATAAATAAGTCACAAATATGTATACATTTTAAGCAGACGTCTTAACGCATACGAAATTAATCATAATGGCAATAAGTCTTCGATAGAAACACACTAATGATGAAGAGNTTAATTGATTTATGTAATAAATAAGTCACAAATATGTATACATTTTAAGCAGACGTCTTAACGCATACGAAATTAATCATAATGGCAATAAGTCTTCGATAGAAACACACTAATGATGAAGACGGCCGAGGCGTCGAGGGTGCACACGCAAAACATCGAGCGTAGCTAGTACTCGGTGAGGTACAGCACCCCGTGCTTTGGTNCGAGGCGTCGAGGGTGCACACGCAAAACATCGAGCGTAGCTAGTACTCGGTGAGGTACAGCACCCCGTGCTTTGGTCGACGGAAACAGTCGTTGGCAGGCTACCTGGCAGAGTACGTCTGGAAAAAGAACCCTCGGTACGGTGAACGACTGCACTCATTACTGGTCCACGCCGCATCCATACACCATCGGAATCGCCGTGGAGGGGACGGTGGCGAAGGCGGTTCTCCTTTCAACAGGCAACAGTTTCCGTTTGTTAGAATTAAAGTGTAAACAAGCGAGTGAATCTGTTGCTGTTTATTTAAGTTTACAATTAAAGTGATAACGAGCAAGTAAACTGTTTTAATTTACAGGAACGAGTGAGACTTTGTTGCTGTTTGTTTAACGTGTAAATGTGCGAAAGAGTATTTTGCTGTATGTTACAGTTTAAAATTAAATTGTAAACGAGCGAGTGAGTGCGAGTTACTTTTTTTTTGTAATTTGTTTGTGTTTGAATTTGAATTTGAATTTGCAACCCGGGGAAAGCAGTTGTGTCGTTCATGACGAGTCTAGCCGGCAACGATGGATGCACCTGCATCTGCTGCTTCCGTGAAACTTGGATCTGCCAATTTCAATTTTTGAAGTAAATTTTTTGAATTAAATATAATTTTTCTTTGCAAATATGCTCAAAAATATTTAAAAATTAATTAATATTCCTCTTGCTCCAATTTAGATTGCTGCAGTAAATTATTTAAATTAAATTTAAATTTTCTTTGCAAATTTTCAAAAAGAAACGACATAACTAATTAATATTCCCCCTAAAAATATTTAACATATCATGCATCCCGCATACTTGATAGTCGTGCCTTCGTGAGGGGTGAGAGGAGGGGTACTAATTTTTTTCTGAATACGCAATGGGGCATTTTTAACGACGGGTCACTTTTGGCACCTGGATATGCCCCGGGAAACAAATGGGGTCATTTGTGGGTTTTTAAGTTGTCGGTTTGCGTACGCCACGCGAAACAATCGGGTGCGGGTCGAACTTTCCCCCCGATTCGGTTAGATGCGCAGGTAGGAACAAACGTGCTGTGGCACCAATTTCCCCGCTTTCGGTTTGGATACGTAAAACCCTACTTTTCGATCCCGTTGGCTTTCCACGTGGATACGAAAGGGGAAACTTTTAGTAAAAACCGGGTTTTTGTGGCTGAATTGGATACACAGGGGGAAATTCCGCATTTTCTTTGGCCTTCTCCGGGTCGCGGTTGAATACGAAATGGCCGACTTTTTAGGTCGACCTTGTCGTATCATTGGATAGGAAATGTAGTGATTTTTAAATGGTTTGGATANGACTTTTTAGGTCGACCTTGTCGTATCATTGGATAGGAAATGTAGTGATTTTTAAATGGTTTGGATATGCAATACGAAATGGTAACTAGTTCTGTGGATTTTTTACCAAGAAGTCTCTAGAGAGCCTCTCGAGTTCCAGCCAAATGGGGGGAAGCAGAGATGGCAGAGGCAGAGGNCGCAATACGAAATAGTTACTAGTTCTGTGGATTTTTTTACCAAGAAGTCTCTAGAGAGCCTCTCGAGTTCCAGCCAAATGGGGGGAAGCAGAGATGGCAGAGGCAGAGGAAGTGGAAGAGACTCTTTCGACTGCAGTAAATGATGTGTCGTCAAGCGAAGCATTCCCTGCCCCACCGATCTCTTCAGATGGATGCGCGTACTTATCATAAATAATTGTTATAATTTTTCCAATGTGATTGTTATTATACTAGAGATTTGCATATTTTTTTTTTGCCAACATTAATGTTCGAAGATAGCGGAGGTGCATATCTGCAATCGTTCCCTACCAGTCGAAACCACAAACAACCTCCGATGTCCGCCAACAGAGATGTTCAAAGTGCAAATCATCACCCGACACCAATCAAACAACAGGTTCGATGCAAAAAAACAGCAGCGGATATTAACAAACGGATGGGTGTTCGAGGCGAAGATCAGCAATTGACATCACTCAATGTGAAAGAAAAAATCCCAAACTTAACACAAAGACGGCCCATGGTATTTCTCGCCATGAATTACAGCAAGGGACAAGTCAAGAAACAAGAACNAACCACTCAACGTGAAAGAAAAAATCCCAAACTTAACACAAAGACGGCCCGTGGTATTTCTCGCCATGAATTACAGCAAGGGACAAGTCAAGAAAAAGGAACCACTCATTATCTTCGAAAAACACGTCAAAAATATCAGAACTATGGTTTGGATTTTGTATTGTGAATATCTATGTTAACAAAAAAATTATAACTGATTTTTGTGAAATTTGTTGANAACAGGTTCGATGCAAAAAAACAGCAGCGGATATTAACAAACGGATGGGTGTTCGAGGCGAAGATCAGCAATTGACATCACTCAATGTGAAAGAAAAAATCCCAAACTTAACACAAAGACGGCCCATGGTATTTCTCGCCATGAATTACAGCAAGGGACAAGTCAAGAAACAAGAACCACTCATTATCTTCGAAAAACAGGTCAAAAATATCAGTANAAGAAAAAATCCCAAACTTAACACAAAGACGGCCCATGGTATTTCTCGCCATGAATTACAGCAAGGGACAAGTCAAGAAAAAGGAACCACTCATTATCTTCGAAAAACAGGTCAAAAATATCAGAACTATGGTTTGGATTTTGTATTGTGAATATCTATGTTAACAAAAAAATTATAACTGATTTTTGTGAAATTTGTTGACTTTATATTTTGTATAGGGATTTGCTCCATGGTTAATCAACATTTATACAAATATTCATAACACATTATTAACATTTTTGTATTGGGATTTGCCCCATTGTTAATCAAAATTTAACAAATTTCATCAGAAGTATTCCACTCAATAGCCCTGTCACCATATAGATCCTCAGCATTTAAAAACTTTTCAAGTTTTTCCTTATCATTATTCATTGCTCGTTTTATACAGTCTAAAACGCACAAAATAGTCGACGTATCCTTACTGTAGGCTGCTTAATGCAATACCGTAATAGTATCACGTCCCATAAACAAGACATCAGCTCCAATTTCTTGTAGAAAATTTGAAAATTCTACTATACCGTCTCGGGCCGCGAAATGTAATAAGCCTAACCTGTTATTTTTGAAAAAAAAAAAAAACTGGATTACCCAAACGTTTCTCAATTAGGTAAACTACGATGTTTTTGCTATCTTCATTAGCCGCTTTTACCAACAGTTCCCAATCTTTATGAATCCCTTCCATTACCTCGTCTATTTTTTGCACAAAATACACAATCATGGGCCAATTTTCAAAGAAATAGTTTGCTTACCATAATACAATCACGCTTTTTGAATTTCTGGCCATAACATTGACGCCTTCCACGATTAGGTACTTAACAACTACCTAATTTCGCTGCCGTACGTTGAATTGGAAATCTACCGCCAAGATCCTTTCTCTGAAGCTCACATCCATCAGCTTCATATCTAAAATATCATCGAGCCAACCGCGATGGGCGGCTAAACTCACGGGTGGTAGTTCAAACTTGTCAATGAAGTCTTGTTCATCGCATTCGGTTGTCATGGCATCTGCACTTTGTAGTTCACCGAAAACGAATGTGCCTACTGTTTGATCGTTTCATTTTTATATCCTCACTACATGAGTAAAAAAAAAAAATCTTTGTAATTGTTTTATTATTTATTTTATTTTATTTTCCGAGAAGGAACGTGAATTTCCTTGTTTGATATGGTGGGTTTTACCGACCTCGACAAATCGATTAGAAAATTTTGTTTTTTTGATTTTCCCACACAAGATTAATTTCGCTGTAACGCGATTTTGTCAATTAAATGTGCGTAGTGTAAAATAATTGTTGAGTTTAGATTTATGTCCTTCCTACGAGATATACTTCATGCTCATGCATCCCAAGCCGGGAGGGATATCGCAGAGTCTTCCCAAAATCAATTAACATTTAAGTTCTTCCCACTAGATGATATACGTCATGCTCTTGCATGCCAAGCCGGGAGGGTTATCTCAGTGTCTTCCCAAATTCGATTCTTATTTAACTCCTTCCTAAGAGATGAAATCCTTCATGCTCTTGCATGCCAAGCCAGGAGCTTTATCTCAGGGTCTTCCCGAATTAGATTATCATTTAAGTCCTTCCTACTAGATGACATATACAACACACTTGCATTTCAAGCCAGGAGAGTTATCTAAGAGTCTTCTGAACACATGTGCGAGAGTTATCTCAGAGTCTTCCCAACCATATATAATCATAAAGGAGATAAAACATGTAATGCAAGGCTCTCAAAAGTGTCTCAACACTGTCGAAGCTGGTAGTCAATTCTAAAGGATGCTACTATCACAACGATGAAGGAGCCTTACACGATCATCAAGGCTCTCGAAAGTGCCTCATCATCGATAGCCTATAATAAAGAATGATACCATGCACAACGATAAAGGAACCTAACATGTTACACGAGGCTCTCAAAAGTATCTCGGACACTGCGACGAAGGGTGCGGCATAACATAAAGGACCCTGCCGAACACTTCAACGAAGCACGGGATGTAACATAAAGGATGTTGCCATGGAGTGTGATGTAACTTAAAGGACGTGACCGTGATGTGTAGCATAACATAATAGACGTCGCTGTGACACGTGATGTAACATAAAGGACATTGCAGTGATGTGTTGCATAACATAAAGGACGTTCGTCATGGTGCATGAAGTAACAAAAAGGACGTCGATGTGACGCATGATATAACATAAAGGACGTCGTAGTGATGCGTGGCATAATATAAAGGACATCGCAGTGATGTGTAGTGTAACATAAAGGATGTCACCATGGTGCATGACATAACATAAAGGACTTCGCTGTGACACATTGAATAACATAAATGATATCAATGTGACGCATAGCATAACATAAAGGACGTCGACATGACGTTTGTATTACCATTAAGGATATCGCAGTGATGCGTGATGTAACATAAAGGACGTCACCATGACACATTATGTAACATAAAGAACGTCGCCGTGATATGTTTCATAACATAAAGGATGTCACTGTGACACATGGCGTTGCATAAAGAAGGTCAACATAATGCATTGCGTAACATAAAGGACGTGGCTGTGGCTCGTGGTGTAACATAAAGGACATCACCCTGATGCATGGCATAACATAAAGGAAGACACCGAACACTGCGAAAAAGCGCGCGGCATAACATAAAGGATGCTGCACTACACTTCAACGACGTGCACAGCATAACATAAAGGTTGGCACAGAACAATTCAATGATGCGCGACCTAACATAAAGGTTGACGACGACGAAAACTGCGACGATTTGTGCAGCCTAAAATAAAGAATGCTAACGGACACTTGAAGGCATGCAGACACACACATATACATGCACACATACACATGCACGTATATATACATATGCATACACACATGCATAAACATGCATGCATGCACATATATATACAGATAATCCCAGAGTCTTCCCAACCATACACATAAGATGTCATTCGAGGCTCTCGAAAGAGTCCTGTGATTCACAGTCTATTATAAATAACACTACCGCACACAATGATAAATGAGCCTAACATATTATGCGAGGCTCACACACAATGATAAAGGGACCTTACATGATACGTTAGACTCTCGAAAGACTCTCGGATGAAGCTGATAGCCTATCATAAAGAAAGTTACCATATACAAAGATAAAGAAACCTAACATATTACGCGAGGTTCTCGAAAGTGTCTCAGCACTGGTGAAACTGGTGAACTATTATAAAGGATGCTGCCACAAACAATGATAAAGTTGCCTAACATGTTACACTAGGCTCTCGAAGGAGTCTCGGACGAAGCTGGTAGCCTTTCATAAAGAATGTTACCTTACACAACGATAAACGGGCCTAACATATTACGCGAGGCTCTCAAAAGTGTCTCGTCACAGACAAAGTTGTGGACTTACCACACTCTCTCGAAGCATTACTCACAGAAGAGAGTTATAACAACTACATGATGATGCAAACAGATATAAAAATAATTATGAAACATATAGTTATATACATTTAACTATATATACATATAGTGATGTATTACACGAGCAACATACACAGTACAGTATGTTTTGGCGAAGAAATTTCAGATATAAAGTATGTGAACAATAAGTTCAACACAAGTATGCACTGATTCAAACTGATGTAAAACATTTAAAAGGAAAATATTTATAAGTATATATATATATATCTATAATCATTCATCATATAAAATGAATCTCATTCCGTTGTCAAGCATGGTGGAGGAAAGAAGATTATTACTACTACATTCATCTACTACGAGTGTGAACTCCGTAACAGCGAGAAACCCTGAAGAGATGCAAAAACCAATACAGTATCAATGTTACTACTGTGATTGTATACCCTGCTACAATATGAAAATGAAATTTATGGTTAAAGATTTACAAATTACAACATGGTCAACAGCACGGGACCCTGAAGAGTCGATGCAAGCAGTATGACATCAATGTAATTACTGTGGAAATACTTTTAGCACAAGTTATAGTTCACACCAACATGAAAGTTGTGATTGCACGATCAGCCCAGCATACAAGGCGTTGCACTGTGATAACTGTGATGTCGTGTTTACCCGAAGTGATAACCTCTATACATATGTAATAAAATATGCAAAGGCCATGTTTGTCGTTCATCGGGAAGAGAGTGCAAGTATTGTGGCAAAACATTCACAAGAGCAGCTGGACAAACGACATGAAGTTTCCAACTGCAAATTTGCTACAGTCTACAAGACCTACCCATGTGATAACTGTCGTGCAGTATATCCGAATAAGGACAGCTTGAATACTCACAATATATATTGTTCTTCTTCCAAAACAGAAAGCATAAAAGTTACGCTCTAATGAAGAAGAATATAGCGAACATATATAAAATATGATTATGTATTCATATTATGTCAAGTCTATAAATAAAGGTAAAAGTATGTAAATTATGTCTGTGTTATTCATTTATCTTAACCCTCTCTAATATTAAGTTCACCTCCACCACTAAGAAAAAACTCCGATTTTGTCAAAATTCTGAAATATAATTAACACTTTTTGTATATTGCCATGTCTCGAACTCAGCTCATTATCGATGGGTCTCTTGAGCAATACGTACAGAATCTCTCACTACTGGAAACGAAAATGACTAGTTACGTATATATATGTTTTAAGCATAGCTAGCAATAATTTCCGAACCAAATAAATATGAAAAACATATATATGCAAATAAAATCCAGGATGGATAACTTACAACAAACTAAGATATGTAAATAGCAAAAAAAAAAGTACAAAAATGTGACTCATAGTCGTGATATAATTAATTATATTACTTTTATGATATTATAAACGATCATCTTCAGTCCTACACAAAGGTCGGTAACTCAAATCAACGCTAACATGGNCCGAACCAAATAAATATGAAAAACATATATATGCAAATAAAATCCAGGATGGATAACTTACAACAAACTAAGATACGTAAATAGCAAAAAAAAAAAAGTACAAAAATGTGACCCATAGTCGTGATATAATTAATTAAATTACTTTTATGATATTATAAACGATCATCTTCAGTCCTACACAAAGGTCGGTAACTCAAATCAACGCTAACATGGGTAGACCTTTACAACCAGACATAGAATGAAAAAATGTATNACATGGGTAGCCCTTTACAACCAGACATAGAATGAAAAAATGTACACTATCTATCACCGAAGTTAATGTACCCTTTCATTAAACGACTTGTAAAGGTTGTGTTCCTTTGCTTGCTACTAAACACAGTGTATGTAAACCAGTAGTCATGCAAGAATCTATGTCACAGATATATATTGATGATTAGATATTTAAAAAAAGTAAANTGTATGTAAACCAGTAGTCATGCAAGAATCTATGTCACAGATATATATTGATGATTAGATATTTAAAAAAAGTAAAGGTAAATAGTTATAAACTCCCACCGACCGCTGCATATTGCACACACAACTATCACTATACATTACTTTAGACCGAAAAAAATACACTTTCTAAACGCTGATACTAGCAGGCATAAAAATAAAAGAAAAGTATTTATTATCACCTACCAACATGTATTGTACAAGTGACGAGCACTGTACAGCACATCACACAATGCTAGACAGCACTGTGCGTCTGGCTAGCATGGTAGCCTTCGTTATTACAGCAAAATAAATAGTAAAACTACCTTTCTCACATATATCCTATGACCAAGTTATGCTACAGAGACACACAAATTCAACCAAGTAACGAACAACTTATGCAACATTAGACTAAAGTAAAATACTATGACATAGTTGTGAAGTACGGAGAACGATAAGGTCAACACTACCGCACACCAACGGAAACAGATATAAAAAATTTAAAAAAATGTGCAGTAAACATGTTATAAGTACTTACCAACCAAACAGCGCATATTTTACAAGTGTCAGATATTCTACGATACTTTAAATAGTACGAGACAAGACTATACCACCCTGGTCAGTACAACAGTCACTCAACTTTGGTTTTCTCATATTCCTTCTAATAACCTTTTACCTGGCACTCTGATGGATATATGTCTCAAGCTCTACCATTCCACTTCGATTTTCTCATATTCCTTCCAGCATACTTTCACATGACATCCTAGTGGTGGCAAGTCACATGCTAATCGAGAATGACAGGGTTTGAGAAAAAAAAGTCTTCTTACAGTAACGAAACAAATAACATCCCCGATTATTTTCCATCGCCGAAGATGAAGAGCACGTTCACCTTAGCCAATGTTCACTTGTCGAAGTCTGAATAGCAACTGAGACAGACAGAATGATAACCATTATTATATACTCTAGGGAGAGGCAGTAGTTGTTGTGTGTGTAGGGTGAGAGACTGATCAAAACAAGGTGCAAGTATCATGTATACCGAGGTCATAGCAACTAGGCGAGTCATACACAGACTACAAGTAACGTGTATGCTCACAAGCATGCGACCGACATGCTGGAATAATAATGCTTAAAGAGACTGTATGACACGTCGTTCACATCGGTTAAAAAAAGGTAAAATATATAATCTTTTAATAGTGCTTCAGTGTCATTCATTTATCATAACCATGCTAATGTTAGGTTCACGCCCATAAATAGGAAAAAAAAAAATTAGCTGATTTAGTCAAAGTACGAAAGAGAATTAATAGTTTATACAGTTTCAAAGCTCGAACTCAGTTCTCCATCGAAGGATTCTTGAGACGACGGTCATCTTGGATTACATCATATTATTATTATTTTAGTGTTGTAATGAGCACACAAACAAACTAGCTCTTTCGTGGATGGACTACAAAAGGAAAGTCCTGGATGATGCCATACATACCGTCCCCTGTGGTTATCAGACCTAATAAGAAATCGGCTCTGGGTCAGGACTACATAGTTATGTATACCGCCGGAGAGAGTGTTTTTCTCCCGGCATGTACTGGAGCACGTACAAACGTCGTCGTATTCTGCTTGTCACGTGCATTGCCGAGGGTTTTGGTAGCCATATTTGTATCTTGATAAGCATGTTGTAGCACGTGCAAGTGTGTTGCGGGCTTGTCAGGTATGCTGACTGATAGCGTACTGTAGCTCGTTCAAGAGGCAAGCCCCTAACATTGACAGGTAGATTATAAGTTTTTTATTTCCTGCAGTATACTGGAGCCCATTAAGACCGGATGGCTTGCCAGGTATAATAATATTGGTCCGCGCAGTCTGATTAAATGTACTGTAGCTCATGCAAGAGATGCAATCTTCTCCTTGCCAGGTATACTGGGTGGTAACACTCTGAAGCGCATGCAAGTGTTCATCTTACTTGCAAGGCATGTTACCAACACGTCCTGTACATGTTTTTTCTCGGAGGTGTACTGGAGCACATGCAAGTAGTAGTAGTCTTGCCAGGTATACCAATCATGCGTTCCTTTTTCCCCACATATATTTCATGCTTATGCTATGTTTGGGTGCATGTTTTCAGCTCGGCGTGCATTCGCAAGTATTCTTTAGCTCACACTACTGTCTTGTATGTATATATTTTGTGCGTGTGTTTCAATCATACACTCACTGTCCCTAACTGTTTATTCAACTTCGTGCCACACATATGTGTGTGTGTAGAGTCATCGTCGGCAACTGCTTGTCAAGCGTATGTGCGTTGTTTCCCGTTTTCTGTATCGTATGCTATATTATAGCATTCTACTTTATATGATTTGTCATGTTTATGTGTGGTTTCCAACCAAACTACAGCATAACGACGTACATTTGGCTATTCTCCCTCCCTTGTTTTTTCATCCCACCATCGCACTGTGTGTTGGCATCATACACCGTGCCATTGGTATCACACCGTAATACCCGTACGTATTTTTTTAATATTCTGTTTCCCCATTGCTGAAATGTTCGCTTCATTTGTCGTCCCCCTGCTGCTTCGCAACCCACCTTCACTATACCT
>NQII01004912.1:151157-163514 GCA_002778355.1 Clitarchus hookeri
CCATCTCTCGTGCGCCGACTATCACACCACGTTCAAACTCACTTAAATCTCGATAACCTGCCATTGTAGTAGCAGTAACCGATCTAGCTAGCGACCACATCGCGTTACTCTGATTGTTTCCATACCTCTGTTATTTGCATACGCACGCCTATACCAGTTTTTTCGGCTCTCCAGTATATATATATATATATATATATATATATATATATAACACGCAAGTAAAGAATGGACCAGATTATTTCAATATTCGGTTCAAATTGCCGCAAGCGTGACGTTATAATACTACCGTGTGCTTTTTCTGACTTGTATTTTTTAAATTAAAATTTATTCTAGTTCATATCGTCCTCTCTGGCGAAGCATAAACTGACAAACTACATCGTCGTCTCTCCTTTTATACTTCTTCAGGAGCCAATTCATTGAAAGTGTCANCCGAGTTTATTAGACATTTTGGTCGACTTTGGAACAACCTAGCGGCACGGACAAAGTCGGGCGGGGAACCAGTATTTCAAAACCTCGATGGTTTATATGGTATTTCAAACTGTGTTTCATCGGTAATACAAGAGCTGTTTACCAACTTAAATCTTTTGTAGTGTATTTTTAATATATTTTTTAATAAATAGTTGAAACAAAATAAAATAAAATAATACTCTTAAAAAAACTAATTATATATAAATTAAATACACTATTTGGCTATATATGTAAAAACGCGAATAAAGAATGGCCCAGATTATTCGAATATTCGGCTCAAATTGCTACAAGTGTGACGTCGCCGCTCACATCTTTATGTCCAACTCTTTAAAGTCCCATCTCAATAATTATTAACCTGCACAGACGCGGGGCTGAGAAGCCAAGGGACTACAATGCATCCCAATCTCTGAGCTTCCCTAGAAATGCTTTGGAGTGAGCAGGATGCTAACCACAATATTTTTGTACTTAAAAAAAACGNAATCTCTGAGCTTCCCTAGAAATGCTTTGGAGTGAGCAGGATGCTAACCACAATATTTTTGTACTTAAAAAAAACGACCAATACCATCATTTCTCGGTACAGCTTACTCGCGAAGTGACTGGAATGTAAAGAAAAATATATATACTTCCTTGATCCAGCTCCTTGCTACCTTCCTTCAACTCAAATCCTTAATATATTGCATTTATTATGGTAATAAATTATAATCCTATAGTTGTAATAACTAACTCATAACTGGAAAAATTGTGTAACAAAATAGCGGAAAACTTTTTTGTGTTTTCGATACTGTGCTGAGAAAAACCAGGCACCCGCCATCAGTTTTTTTTCGGCAGATGAGATCACGAATATAGGACTTTGCTGGACAATTTCAGGCAGCTTACCACTCAGAAAAATGNAATCTCTGAGCTTCCCTAGAAATGCTTTGGAGTGAGCAGGATGCTAACCACAATATTTTTGTACTTAAAAAAAACTACCAATACCATCATTTCTCGGTACAGCTTACTCGCGAAGTGACTGGAATGTAAAGAAAAATATATACACTTCCTTGATTCAGCTGCTTGCTACCTTCCTTCAACTCAAATCCTTAATATATTGTATTTATTATGGTAATAAATTATAATCCTATAGTTGTAATAACTAACTCATAACTGGAAAAATTGTGTAACAAAATAGCGGAAAACTTTTTTGTGTTTTCGATACTGTGCTGAGAAAAACCAGGCACCCGCCATCAGTTTTTTTTCGGCAGATGAGATCACGAATATAGGACTTTGCTGGACAATTTCAGGCAGCTTACCACTCAGAAAAATGGTTGGCAGTCAACCGGATGTTTTACTGTGTCGAGTTCAGGGCGAAAACGTAAGATAAACAAAAACGAGACGAAGAGAAAGCCAGCATATTTTTGTAAGTTGAAGAGCATGGGAGCACACCGAGAAAACCCTACTTTTTGTTCGCAAGAGCAGAGGTTTCCAGAAAATACACAGCTTTTAACGCCACTGTGAATTAACGTTTTTTAAATATAGCACAAGCGAACCGGCCCGGCTTCACCCGGTAACAATTTAGTTTTTACAGCGATACTTTGAATGACAAAAATGGCTACTGTGGGTCATCCTTAAAAGATAAACATATGGTATTGCTGACTTTTCTGTAGAACGTTTTGAGAGCTACAGTTCTGTAGCACACTAAATTGATGTATCTCTAATGGTTTAGTCAGCGCAAGCCATGTAAGCGGCCTAAAAGTGGTTTTTTACGACTTGATTACAAACTGTTCGACATTTTTCTACTATTCTTACATTATATATAAATGAATTATACACCAAAACCTTTCTCAATAAATTCTCTAAATTATTTTGAAAACCGCATCAAAATCCATCAAGTAGTTTAAAATTACTAAGTGAATATACGGACAGACGCGGATAAGCGACTTTGTTTTATACTATTTACAGAAGAGAACAGAAGAAGATGTGCGTATGAACAGGTACACATTCTAAAACCTACCACTATATATTTACAAAATATAAGTTCTGAAACTCTCGTAGTTATTCAAACTGCGAACATCACACTAATTTAATTTATATTGTCAATATTATCAGTCAGAGAGCGCATATAGGTAGGACGATCTTGTCTACACTGCAAATAATAATTTATACCCAGTCTGAGAGTCATTATTTACATTATAATATTTTTTTTAGACGAAAACTGTTCCAAAGTTGGACCTCAGGTTATACACTGAGGCGACAACAGTCATGGGATACCTCCTAATATCGTGTCGGACCTCCTCTTGCCCGGCGAAGTGCAGCAACTCGACGTGGCATGGACTCAACAAGTCGTTGGAAGTCCCCGGCATAAATATTGAGCCATGCTGCCTATATAGACATCCATAATTGCGAAAGTGTTGCCGGTGCAGGAGTTTGTGCACGAACTGACTTTTCGATTATATCCCATAAATGTTCGATGGGATGCATGTTGGGCGATCTTGGTGGCCAAATCATTCGCTGGAATTATCCAGAATGTTCTTTAAACCTATCGCGAACAGTTGTGGCCCGGTGACATGGCGCATTGTCATCCATAAAAATTCCATCGTTGTTTGGGTACATGAAGTCCATGAATGGCTGCAAGTGGTCTCCAAGTAGCTGAACATGACCCTTTCCAGTCAATGATCGGTTCAGTTGGACCAGAGGACCCAGTCCATTCCATTTAAAAACAGCCCACACCATTATGGAGCAACCGCCAGCTTGCACAGTCCCTTGTTGACAATTTGGGTCCATGGATTCGTGGGGTCTGCGCCACACTCTAACCCTACCATCAGTTCTTACCAACTGAAATTGAGACTCATCTGACCAAGTCACGGTTTTCTNCTGCGCCACACTCTAACCCTACCATCAGTTCTTACCAACTGAAATTGAGACTCATCTGACCAAGTCACGGTTTTCTAGTCGTCTAGGGTCCAACCGATATGGTCACGAGCCCAGGAGAGGCGCTGTAGGCGATGTCATGCTGTTAGTAAAGGCACTCTAGTCTGTCTTCTGCTGGCATAGCCCAGTACAGCCAAAGTTCGCCGCACTGTCCTAACGGACACGTCCGTCGTACGTCCCACATTGATTCCTGCGGTTATTTCACGCAGTGTTGCTTGTCTGTTAACACTGACCATTCTGCGCACACGTCGTTGGTCTCGGTCATTAAGTGCAGGCGGTCGGCCACTGCGTTGTCCATGGTGGGAGGTTATGCCTGAAATTAGGTATTCTCGGCACACTCTTGACACTGTGGATCTCGGAATGTTGAATTCCATAAACATTTCCGAAATGGAATGTCCCATGCGCTAATAAGCTTAGAACACTAGCGCTATTATTAGATTAGGNATTCCATAAACATTTCCGAAATGGAATGTCCCATGCGCTAATAAGCTTAGAACACTAGCGCTATTATTAGATTAGGAAACTCGTATACCCCAATATTAAGTGTTCTTCTAAAACATGTATATTTTTTCCCTTTATTATATATTCTCTTCCCTTTCCTGGGTTAAATCAGCAAAAATTTTTTCTATGTATTAGAGAATATTTTTTTTTAACAGTTTCGGATTTTGAACTGGAATCTATATATCAGGTGCCTATAAGCATATGAACAGACAGTAACTCACAATCAAAGTTCGTTGAAAATGATCCGAAACTCGGGTCGTTTATCACACTATAATGTATATATCCGATGCCTAAAACTTACATTTCGGCATTATTATATATTCCTGAAACATTCTCCCATCACAAAGTGAAAACAGCATTTTTTTCTAATTTCGATAGAAAATTATTTATTTAATATTTTCTGGTCTCGAACTGAGGGCCCCTACGTCATGCCTAACCTTTGGATAAGGCTTAAACATGTATTTTAGGTTCGTGTACGTAAACAGTACGTAAACAGACAACATATCACGTACAAGCCCGTTAAAAACGATCCAAAACTCGTCCTATTAATAACATTGCTCACATCTTATTTCGTTCTGAGTCCATAATTATTGAGTTTCGCCTTCATTATATATTCCTGAAACATTCTCCCATTACTGTTTAAAACAGCAGATTTTTTCTAAGTCAGATAGAAAATTAATATATTTTTATGATTTCGGGTCTTTCCTGAGACCTGCCTTTATATATATACTAGCTGACCCGGCAAACGTTGTTTTGCTGTGTCACTGGGAGACACCTGGTGGGAATAAATTGTAACCTAGATCGATAAATGATCGATGATAATTGATCAGTTATCGACCTAGGGTAAAATTTATTAAATTACTAATATCGCTATAAAAAAATAAGGGTTGGTGGTAGAAGGGTGAAAATTTAGGAGGGTATGTATTTTTTGATGCCACATCATAAAAAAATAAAAAATAAAAATTTTGTTCAAACAATAAAAAAAAATTGTTTGGGGGTGGCCACCCTTATTACTTAGGGGTGTAAAAAATAGATATAAATCTATTCTCAGACCTACCGAGTATACATAAAAAATTTCATAAAAATCGGTCCAGCCGTTTCGGAGGAGTTCAGTGACTAACACTGTGACGGGAGAATTTTATATATTAGATAGATATATATAAATGGCATAACCGGGAACAGAAAAGTGAGAATTGTATGTAAAATGTGTCTCACTAATTGCCGGGATTTAAATTTTATGACAAAGCAAATAGTCTATAAATTCGTCCTTTTTTGAGCTAAGGTTCCATGCATTCTAGAAAAGAATAGTGTGTATGTGTATTTTAGGGTTATTAAATGTTGCTGTATTATTTTTGTATTGTCAGCATGGCCAAAATTCTTGATCAGCTGAAGCGAGAATACGATCGTGGCGGTAATACGCAGCTCACGGCGGCAGCAGGCGAGCGCTGGAAGTTAGCTAATCACGAACAGCGACAAGCCGCTCTGGGACTTAACTTGTCAAGTCTGATGCCTTTACGAGCAGTTTTTCCGCGACAGGTGCTCGTTACTGTCTCGGCCCATTCCTTCACTTTCGCCAATAAAGATGAAGAGGCATGGTAATGAGCGGAGACGGAAAAAAAAAAAAAAGGGGGGGAAAATGGTCTTTGAAATACTGCTACACTCTTTATTTCAAATGATAAAGTTTATGACGACACAGGCAACGGCGCGGTCGCTTAGTTAATGTGGTCGCGCGCTTAGTTAACGTGACTGACGTCATTGACAGGCGGTTTTTCTCGGAGCATTCACGTTCTTCCCGGCCTTGCATTCCGCTACTGCTCCATCTTCTCTTCACATTACCCTCACGGGCCCTCTAGACCTCGATGTTAAGAGTGGACCAAACAACTCAAATATCAACTAATTGCTGATACTAGTAAACTACGCTCTTCCTAAAGTATTAAGATTCGATGTAAACCAAATAACGCCTTCGAACTGGATACTAATGATCTCTGTATTGCATCATATCCACAGGAGACTGTCAGCCCACTTGCCAGAGTTGTCAAGGCAGAACAAGCCGGACGAGATGCAATCTATACGCCTCGCCTCTGTTTAGCCCGTTCAGCCGCCGTGTCCACCCTCGTGGGTATGTTACACATGAAGAATATCTATGGCCAGTACTGTACACATTGCGTAAACAGATTCAATGCTTTGAGATTTTTATATGTATAGGCGGTTCACCATAAAGTGTGCACTTTTTGAAATCAACGTTTGAAAAAAAATCACTATCCGTTACTGCGTGTTTTTCAGCAGACACGCTGACTAGCATGCTGTCTGTAAAGTTGGCAACGAGGTAGGGAATATAGTTTATGAATTTACGTCGTTTTAGAAACTAAACGTTTAAATGTATGGACGGTGAATTTATTTAATTTATAATTTTTTTTTTTGATGAAGCGGTGGGTTAAGAATTTGTTTGTTAGTAAAGAATTTACGTTCCTAGCGATATCACAATTACACCAGACTTAAGCATTTATAAGGTAATGTGATCGATTGCAGTGTTAACTTTATATACGGTGGAAGGATACGAAATGGGAGAGAAAATTATATCCTAAGCAGGCATTCAGAAGTGCTAGCTTTACCATGGACAGCCTTTAAAAGTTACAACCCCTTAAAACCAACCTGTTCACAAAGTAGTTGTGCAGTTCAATATATGTATTTGAGGTGGAACCTACAGTAGGTCTCACTGAAAAAAACAGATGGTTGTGATGTCTTCGGGAATCTACGTAAGGTAAGTGATACATTTTACTAACTGAAAATTTTTTTTTTAAAAATATGTATGTTGGTGGGATATATTTGTTGGGAAAGGGGGGGGGGAGTAATTTTATATTTACCTCTGTTATGGTCATTGAGTTGTAAGTTCTCTGAAGTACATTTAATTTTTATGCACCAGGTGCCACTGATGAAAAGTGGGAGAGTACTGCTTGTTTAATTTCGGTCAGATACCTCTACAAAGGGTGCAGAAATTAAAGAATAAACAATATATACAGCATAAAAATTAAGAAATTTGCGAAAATCAATATACTGGTGAAGAAACATTTATTTATTATGTTCTTTCGTCAATATTTGATAATTTAATTCAGGTTGAAACAGACTTGTTGGACCAGTAAGTGGTAAATCAATTTTTTTTTCATTTATTATTACCTTGCCTATATTATATATATATACGGTGTAGTGTAAATGTGTGTAATTAGGGATGCTGGTACATGTTGAGACCTGAGTCAAGGGAACTGAAGACCACATGTGGTTGAAAAGTGGCAGGGAAAGAAAAGGAGTACTCGGGAAAGTCATTCTGTAAACACTTTAAATTCCCATGACCAAAATGTCGTTTGATTTTTCTCAACTAAGTATTGCCATTGATAACAGTAAATGCAGCCTTTTTCTGCAGAAAAAGTTTCACAACAGATCTTTGAAATTAAATTTAGTGGAATTCATCGAGTGTAAGATGTATATTTTCAAGGCCATTAAAAGAAAACGNACAGATCTTTGAAATTAAATTTAGTGGAATTCATCGAGTGTAAGATGTATATTTTCAAGGCCATTAAAAGAAAACGTACACTATTTTTTAAAATTATCTCAATTAAACCAACATAAAAATACAGACCGGTTGTAATAAATGCATAGTAGTACATAGTATTATTAGGTCTAACTGATAAAACATGTTTGTACTATTTATTTGCTACAATGAAAAGTCTACAAAATACTATTACCACGAGTACCTGAGCTGTTTTATTAATTTGTAAATACTACAGAATCCTTAGAGATGTTTTTTTTTAGAGAAGTTAATACNACAGATCTTTGAAATTAAATTTAGTGGAATTCATCGAGTGTAAGATGTATATTTTCAAGGCCATTAAAAGAAAACCTACACTATTTTTTAAAATTATCTCAATTAAACCAACATAAAAATACAGGCCGGTTGTAATAAATGCATAGTATTACATAGTATTATTAGGTCTAACTGATAAAACATGTTCGTACTATTTATTTGCTACAATGAAAAGTCTACAAAATACTATTACCAGGAGTACCTGAGCTGTTTTATTAATTTGTAAATACTACAGAATCCTTAGAGATGTTTTTTTTTAGAGAAGTTAATACNGAGTACCTGAGCTGTTTTATTAATTTGTAAATACTACAGAATCCTTAGAGATGTTTTTTTTTAGAGAAGTTAATACAAATTAGACGAATTATAACCTAATATATAGCAACAGTTGATAATTTACTTTTAATTTAGCTGGTTAGAAAATATTTTTATTTGTAGTATTTTTGTGAATACTTCGAAATATGTTACTTTATGATTCTACATTGCGATTATGTACGAGTATAAGTGAAATTGTATATCTCAATTTTGTTTTGAATAAGTGTACAATAATAGTATAAATGTCGTAGATGCGATTGTGTCACTGTATGACGGGAGTTGGCTAGGTATAAGATTAGCTCATGAAGCATATGCGTGTATGTAATTATTAACATTTCACCAACATGCATAAGCTGCTGCGAAATTATATGGCAATAACTTTTTCATTAATTTAGCGCGAATTTCTCAATAATATCACCACCTCAACTAATTATAATAAACGAATGTTTCAGAAAACAAAGTTTGTTAAAGTATTTTCATGAAACATACTAAATAATGGTTCATATTCACATATAAAAGCATTCTTAAATTTTCGCGCCACAAGTATTTAAAAAAAATTCACATATATTTACATTTTTGGCCTATCACAAATATTACCTTAAAAATAAAATAAATTCATTAATTAAAGGTTTTTTTCATATGCAACATAATAACTTTTAGATATTAATAACCACAATACAATCTTATGGAAAAATCTATAGTTTTCATGCGCTGATAAAATAGTTTGTACTTCGCTTTAATTCGTAAGTATAAGTCACTCACTGTTCTGATATTGACAATGTTTGTAAAATAATTAGCTTATTATACACATATATTTTTTCGAGTTAATGTGCATTGCAACTATGAAAATCAACTTAAATTACTAACATATTAAAACACACTTGACTAAGGGCGTGCAAACTCTCCAATTGATATAACGGAACACAAATAAATAAAATATGAAAATAAACATTTTACATAAAATACATCTGTATGTTTTATTCACAACATTTTTTGCGAGAGTGTAATTTTCATGTGCTTCCTTTTCATGGAATGAAAACAAAATTACGTCTCTAAATGAAATGAACTTATCTACAGCAAATTACATTAACTTGTGTGCATTTCATTTTAACATTTTGTGAAATAATAAACTATTTTCACGATAATAACAATACAATTGGTTAATAATCTAGATTCTAAAAAGTTAAAGTATTAAAATTTATTACAGCTGAGCCGAACCTATTAATTAAGTGGTCAAAAACAAGAAAATAAAAAGCTGAAAACTGCAATATTGTTGAAACTGAACTCATTTATTTGCAATAATGTTTTCAAATATTTTTGAGAAGGCAGAAAGGATGAAAATGGGTCTATAGTTGTTCATGTATGTTACATACCCTTTTTTTAAAGTCTAATTTCTGAAGGAAAGAAAGGCTTATGATATCACTCTCCTGTCTGTCTGTGTTTCTCTTTTTTTATGCGTGTTTTTTTCCTTCANAAGGAAAGAAAGGCTTATGATATCACTCTCCTGTCTGTCTGTGTTTCTCTTTTTTTATGCGTGTTTTTTTCCTTCGATTTTTAACGCTTCAACTGAATTGCACCGAGCTTGGTACACATATAATACTTAGAAAGGAATCATGTATTTTATAGTTCTCGACCACGTTGGGCACTTACTTTCAAAATGGCGGCCATTAAAAACTTGATGTAATATTTCATATCTCGGGAACTATTCAACTGATTTGAACCAAATTTTGTATACTTGCAGAGCATCTTGTAGGCATTAAATTTTGTAATATATATTGTTGGAAAATAGCGCCAAATAAAGAAATAAATATTTTTATTATATCTCTAAAAACTGGTAAACCAATTCTCACCCAATTTGGCAAATAAATAATACTATGATAGGTCAAGTAAACGTACGTGATTGTTTGGAAAATAGCGCCAAATAAAGAAATAAATATTTTTATTATATCTCTAAAAACTGGTAAACCAATTCTCACCCAANAAGGAAAGAAAGGCTTATGATATCACTCTCCTGTCTGTCTGTGTTTCTCTTTTTTTATGCGTGTTTTTTTCCTTCAATTTTTAACGCTTCAACTGAATTGCACCGAGCTTGGTACACATATAATACTTAGAAAGGAATCATGTATTTTATAGTTCTCGACCACGTTGGGCACTTACTTTCAAAATGGCGGCCATTAAAAACTTGACGTAATATTTCATATCTCGGGAACTATTCAACTGATTTGAACCAAATTTTGTATACTTGCAGAGCATCTTGTAGGCATTAAATTTTGTAATATATATTGTTGGAAAATAGCGCCAAATAAAGAAATAAATATTTTTATTATATCTCTAAAAACTGGTAAACCAATTCTCACCCAATTTGGCAAATAAATAATACTATGATAGGTCAAGTAAACGTACGTGATTGAACATGATTAGGTACGTACTTTCAAAATGGTTTCCATACTTTTTTAAGTTTGTTTGGTATATCTGCCATAAAATTTAATCAACTTCGACCAAATTTTGTACACTAAAAATATTTGTTAGGAACGTCATAAAAAAACAACACACATCCACTTTTATAGACCATTTTGGAAGATAACGACATACGAAAAAAGTTATTGAGTCATATATCGGGAAATAATTAACCAATTCCTAGCAAATTTGGCATACAAGTAGTACTGAGGCAGATGATGTCAAGTGGTATGTTTTTATTGTTGTTGGTCCGCCATTTTAGGAGATAGCACCACATGAAAAAATAATCTTTTAAATTATATTTCGAAAACTACTCAACCTATTTTCGCTAAATTTGGCAAGTAAGTAATTGAAATTTATCCCTTTATATCTGGAGTATTTGATTTTTGTTCGTATATATATTAGTTAAATGGTGACCATTTTGAAACCTATAGTAGACATGCAAACAATCTTATATACACAAAGAAAAAACTGATTTTCACATTGGTCGAGTAGGACAGTGATTAGCGCTCCAGACTCGCAATCCAAGGGTCACGAGTTCAAATCACGGCACACCCCCTTTGAATTAAAATAAATGAAAGTGTTGATGCTGTGGGTTGCTCGATCATCCTTCACCGTTGGGGATAAAATATGATGACAAACATAAGAATGGTGAACCGAACTGAAGTGGACGGGGAGTGGTAATCGTGGCACAATCTGATTGGTTATTTTCTACTGACGTCATCAGTGCGAGTAAATCAATCACCTATGTTTTTCTCCCTCACTAGAGAGCAGTGCAGTTTCCCTATGATTATATACGGTCAAAAAAATTACAAATAAATCGTGATCTGTGATTGGCATTGACGAACTTGGAAAATGTTGTCATAAACATTATCGGTTGAAATAAAGAGTGGTATAATAACATACGGTGCGAATAGAGTCTTGAAATTTTAAAACACAATAGTGGGAAAAGAGAACTAAACTCGTCCAGATTCAAAGTTCTACTCATGGTACATGTACCAGTGGTAGGATACTTAGAATGTCACTAGAGGGAAACATAAATGGGCGTGCAAGTAAAGCAAGTGGAAACTATAATTCTGGATAAGTTGGATTAGTTCCGAGATACGTCGCCAGAGTGCACCACAATCGCCATCCCCACCATTTCACTTCTCGCATTTCCCCTTACTTCCACTCCTCCTACGCACCACCAAATCTGCCTATATAAATACGAAATCTGGAAAAACAGAAAAGTCTACAGGAGACAGATAGGTGGAAACCTTGCTCTTTATTAGTGGGTAAGAAAATGCCCTCGCTGCTAGTATTTTCTCCACCCACTAATAAAGAGCATGGTTTCCACCTATCTGTCTCCTTTAGCATTTTCTGTTAATGCATGCAACAATTTTTAATTATTTCCTGTCGAAAGGGCTTCTACGATGTCTGTGCCGGTTGTTCCTTTTCTCTTATTTATATAGTAGTTTAGCTATAAGTGCACTCAGGGAGGTTGTCATGGCCGAATTGTGGCCATGGATCCCAATCCCTTGCTGCTGCGATGCTTGTCTCCTTGCATGATGTTCTTGTTCTCTTGTAGGCGTATGGGTATCAGCCCTGAGACGCAATAAACTCCCGTCCCTACCACGAGCTCACACATAACACTTAGTTTTAGAGTAGGTTAAATAAAAAAATTATTGGGACTTTAGTCGGGGTAGAGATTTTAGGGATCAACATATTTTCTCCAAGAGCACAAGGAATAAGGAGCAAGAACAAAGATGGAAAGGTAAAGATATTTAATAAATATACTTTATTATATATAAATATATAATTGTGGTAATTTATAAGGTATATTTGGTAGATATATGTTTGATATATATATATAT
>NQII01004912.1:163679-182958 GCA_002778355.1 Clitarchus hookeri
GTTTTTCGCAAGATGCCCATGAAGAGTGTTTGAATATGGAAAGAGAAAACGATGCGGGGGAAACTTACAACAATTTGACTCGGATAATTTCAATCATATAAAATTCGCCAATGGCCTCGGCGACTAATTTGTTTCTTACGCACGAATCCGCAAAACATTCTTAAAAGCATCTGCAACAATGTTTCGACGATTGTGAAAAAATATTTCGCGAGTAAATAACATGGGAGTGTAAAAATTTACGTCATCGTCGAAGGGTATACAATGAGCGGTTTTGTAATCATACCCTATTTTAACGAGCAGAATTTAGTGTTGAACATCGATTCGGAAGGGGTTGTGCAGCTCTTGCACAGTTCTCTGACTTATTTCGCTCTCATCGAACCGAAAATTTTCATTCACAACTCGCTGGGTACGTCTTCGTTCAGGGACTATCTTTTCGAGCTAAATTGTAAAATCCAAACCATCCAACGACATCTGCGACGAGATACCGCGAAATTTCATTCCTGTAATATATTTAATCCGCAAGAATTCCGATCGTCTGTGCTACAGCAGCAGTATTTACAACGGAACGCTGCCGTATACGAATCCCTCAACCACATTCAGATCAGCATTGGCGACATTTGGACGAATAATCACATACACTTGTTCCTGCTAACTTTAACATATTCGATTTTGAACACGGGTTTGAATTTCCTCTACGTGAATTTATTGGCCAACTTGCAAGATTTTTGGGTCCCAAAACAGTTTGTAAATTATTAAGCGGCTGACATAAGGATAAATAACCGACCCGATATAGGAATATCTGTGAAAATATGAACATCACACTCAAAGTCTTGACACTTAGTAAAACCTCTTCTCTCGTTTCATCTTCCCGCGATAAAAAGAGCTGCAGTTTCTCAAAGAGTGGAAATGCAAAGAAAAATTTGGCGATCAAGGAAATGCTGCTCAGAATGGAAACTCACGACCAGTACAAAAGAACGTTTGATTTTTAAATCAATTTTTAAACTGCGATGTTTTAAACGAACGTGAGACGACCGCCTACTACATCCGCGATGACGAGATAGTGACAAGGTCCACTCGGAGGACGACGATGACAAAGATGGCAATGGCTACATCTCATCATTGTCGATGGGGAAACCCACATACGAAGAAATTGTACAAAACTGATGGATACTTTCAACGCGTTTCATAGGTTCACGATGTGTCATTCGAATGCAGACACCGTACTTTCATCCGCAAACCCCCACTTTTTGAGAACATTATGGGGTTCGTGTCCCAATCAGGTAAACAAGTGCACCTTTATTAACAAAAAAAAAAAAAGAAAATAAAACCTTTTAACAATAGGCATGACCCTTTTAATGAAAAAAGAACTGAAAAATGTGTTTATTTCATCGACTATGATAAGATTAGAGGTATCGTTCAAAAATATGCCAATTTCATCACATCCCTAACGATACTCGGCTATGTTTGGTGAGATAAACATTTTGTGCCTGTACAAAAAAAAATTCATCCGCTTTTTAAACGCTACTATGATAGTCTACCCGAAAACACGGTCCATAATCTGATAAAAAAAAATATTTTGCAGTTATCGTATAAGAATGTTGATCAACTCGAATCCGTTGATTTTTTCGAGACTCGTGAAAGAGGATGCGAACTATGTATTAGATCCCATTTGAAGTACATGCTAAATCCAAAACAGATGCCCATGTTAATCCGTGATCGATCACGTGTTTCGTAAAAAGTTTGAGTTTATTAGTACTAGCTATGTTTTTGGGGTGTGTGGAATACTCGAATAAAGTGCCCAATTTAAACTAATCAATAAATTTACGGTTGTTGTTGGAGAACAAGTTCATGAATGTTTTCACCGAGGTTTTGAGTGGTACCAGGATAGGATACAAGGGACATTGACCGACTGAGATTCTCGTCTTTGAGATGGGGCACATCATTGCCTTGTTGTATTTTCTAAACAAACTATAATCGATGTTGCACGAATCTGACCAATCAGCAACTGTGGGTGTGTTCGCACCACATCGTTCGTTGTTCAAGAAACAAATAGGTATCAATTCCATGTCGACGGAACTGTTACAAACGTTACAGAAGTTTTTGATGAATGTAAATGAGTGGATATTATCGATTAATTTCATTCGATTGATTGCGTATTCATATTAGAAAACAGGTTCGTACTGCCCTGAACCTGACCCTGTTCCTATCCTTGCATTAAAAAAACTCTTGTTATTTACTTATGTATATTCTTCCCAAAAAAATACATAAGATTTCCGTATTCACCAGACCTACTAATGGGTATAATTTAAATACTCTGAGAAACATTTTCGAAAGACAAAATATATTGATTTTCAACGAATACTTTCTGCGGGTGCCGTAAATGTTTACTTAGGTATATGTAGAAATTCGCCAAGACGTAGAGTTACAAAAGGAAAATTTAGATTTGTTCGATGGTTCCTATCAGGTTCGTCTTAAAGGTAGAAAAAAATTCTGCGATACTTCTCGATGCAATCTGCATTATCCACGAGGAAATACGTGCACACCTCGAGATGTCCTTCAAATATTCAAGAGTGGTAAATCAAACATGATTGCCTGCCAAGGAGCCTGTTTTCCGACCAAAGATCCCGAATCGAAATATCACGTATCAATCAACTACTGGAGTGACCGTTGCGATGCGTGTATGTTGGTCCATCAGGAAGTGCACATGCAGNCCCGAATCGAAATATCACGTATCAATCAACTACTGGAGTGACCGTTGCGATGCGTGTATGTTGGTCCATCAGGAAGGTCACATGCAGCGAATAGATGATTATTGTGGCGCGAAAGAAGGCACGATTGTTCCGCACTTACAACACTTTAGGAACAGGTTTCGATGTCGATCCCTCACATTATGTGAGAGAGATGGGCAACTAAACAATACGCTTTCGTCTAAATTCGTATTATTGCGAAAATTTTATTATGTCTCTGGAATATAACGAATGCACTGACCATTAATATAATACAATTATAGGTTTCTTCATCGGCAATTACCTGTACAAGATGATCGAATACAGCATCGCGGAATTGGCTCACGGAACCAATCAGTACGAATTCAAAGACCCACAACTACCACTTACGGGACGAATACCGGATTATGTCGTGAAATGGCATAACCTCGTCAATCACGATGCATTCTCCATAAATCTAGACATCAAACTCAGTGACATTGACATCACGAAATCTACACCAAGATATTTGTTTTTGACCACGGAATATGGGGGAAGAGGTAGGCTTGTGGAACCTTTGATACTCACCCGCGATGTCGAGTCCATCGTTTCCGATAACGACACTCGTGTTCGAATCGGACAACAAGCCGATTCGGTGCCGTATCACTTGATATATATCGAGAGCGGCAAATGTCAAGTCGATGAATACCAAGTGCTCGGTTTAACGAGCAGTTTTCCGACCAAATACCGCGATGAATCGTTCAGTACAAAGTCTATTTCCAACATTTTTGCCAATATTATAGTTTCCTGTATCCAAGGACTAGGTAATCACGAGTCCCTACTAGAATTATTTGGTGAAGTCGGTGTGCATATGGTTCTCAAGACCATAGTCAAACACATTGGACCCACAATGATAGAAATGAGCGCAAAGATCTTGAATCGTCAGATGGGCGTTTATTTATTCAGAGCCTTGATGATCGACTTCGTTTCGAGAGCGGCGATGTCGATGGCTTTGAAAATGGCACGGTCGCCATCAGAGCATTCGCTGCAATTTCTCCTTCTGTGATACCTGTAATCAGCATCGTATTTATCCTGACTGCAGTCTCCGAAGTGAGGTTGAGCGTGTATGACCCACTCTACATGAAAAATCTACAAGGTCAAAATTATGTAGACGATGTATCAAAGATGTAATTGGAATTGAAACGAAAGATTTGGGATTTCCTAACAATGGAATATACACCGATAATGTTCGTGGTGATGTGGAAAAATGCGCATGAAGGAGTTGTCGATTTGGTGAACCATGTTTTCATCCAACCGGCCATTACCGATGACAATGCTGTCCGTTACACTAGTAAATTAGCGGCTTTTTCGAAAAAAAGATGTCATTTATAACCTACCGCCTGCTACGTGTATTCTTCCTTACAAAATAGTAGAAGACGACGATTTCAAAACGTTATTGCAATTTCGTTTACAATACCTACTGGCTCTCAAAGTCAACTCCAATGGATCTCACATCGATTGGAACAATGCGAGCGGCAAAAATGATGATACAAAATTGTCAAATCAAATTAAAACTTTCAGCGCACAAAATCCAGACCACATTTTGGACTTTACACTCTACACATCCAAAATGAACACTCGAATAAACATGATCGATCGAGGACTGTACTTGCTCGCGGTTTCGATCATGGTATCGGGAATAACTGTGTTTTTCACCAATAAGACAATACATTTGTTTATTATATCAGTTATTTTATTAGTAATAGCAACTTTTTTGAAAATGTCTACATTTTATAAAAATGTGTAATATATAAATTTAGAGACCTTCTTAATCGGACATTGTTCTTCGTCCCGTGGAGGTGGAAGCAACAAGTCATAGAGTTCATCGGGCGAGTATTTCGTGTGGTGCAATTGTCGATTATTGGCAATTTTAAAAAGCTTGCAACTATATATATATAGAGAGAGAGGGAGAGAGAGAGAGAGAGAGAGAGAGAGAGAGCGAGAGAGAAAGAAAATTACAGAGTTTTAATTTTTTTCAAATTTTATTAATGAGTTATGTAAATGACGCAATGTGCACCAACAACATCAGTATGATAATGATTTTAAATATGGCCGATATATGCATTATTTGCATGTACATGTGATCATCATAAGGGTCAGCGTGGCCATACATAAAAAATTTTTTTTGCCAATCTAAAGTGTTGTTTTGTAAATTTCCGTTTGCCAATTCGAGTTTGCCTTTACATTTATCTTTAATGCTTGTAGTAGCAGCTGTAGTACTTTCAGTTTTCGAAAAATTTTCATTTTCAATCAAGTTGTTGAAAAAAGTATAACTCTTTTCAGCAGCTGCTAATCTCTCGGCAGCCATGTCTTGCTTTAATCGAGTGCCTTCGAACACAACATAACTCACCACCTGGCCACAAATGTCAAAACTAGATAATACTTTTACCTGAAATTTTTTTTAATTGAAAACAGAGTTATTCGTAATACGTAAAATATCTCTCAAATGATTTAGTTTTCATACACGTGTAATTTGATGAACAGCAGATGTTAGTAAGGTCTTCTTTTTCTTCTAAGTCAATGGATAAAATTTTTGTAGTAATATCGCTTTACATTTTCTACATACCCTATAATGGATTCTGAAATTTCCTCATTACCCGAATGTACGAAATAGATAGAAGGGTAATTTTTTTAAAAATTTCTTCTAGTTTATTTTATTTTTTTATTCGTATTGAATTTCTTTCTTTCAAATAAAAATATACATTCTGGCGATTGTTGGTGTATTTCGATGGCGAAAATACTTACACCATGGAAACCCAAAGAATTCCTGAAGGTGGAGCATATTTTATAGACTCCCAACGTATAACCAAGATCGACGGTTTATGTTTTATGAGATTGAAATCGGAGGAGTGGAACGAATCGTATCAAACAAATATCTGACTCGTTTCCGCCACCTTTATCAGCTCTTCGTTGAATATGTAGAGATTATTAATTGCATATAAATTCGAGGAATATTTGATTTTATATGGTGTGGATAAAATGGTGTGTTGATTTAAAGCGTGTTTAAAACGCAAAATTCCGCCTTCGAAATAGAAATAACAATTTTACCAGTGGGTAGTATGGGTCTCGTGGTCGAATCCACACACGCGATAATCTTATCATTTGAATCGAAAAATTTCGTGAGGTAACACTATCCGAACTACTTCTCGTAAAACTTTTAATAATCTTTGAACTAGATACACACAAATAGTTCAACATTCCATCATAATGATAATGTCATAATATGAATTTAGTTTATATTTCGTCAAATCGGCAATGCTAGCGATCACGACCTTTTTATAGAATGCAGTTGTATTACTTTTCAAAAATAGCAATATGGTATTGAAGGAGGCTGTCGAAATCCCATGTATAAAGTAAATCATAATCGTTAGCGTGTCGTCCAAACTCGTATTCAAGTGCAAATCGAACAAGTCACAACTTCGCTTATCAGCACAGTATAAATTTGCAATATCTCCCCTAGTATTATTACTTTTGGTGGCCGAGGTGTTGAACTTGCGAAACTCGTAATTCTCTCCGATGTACTGTAAATTATCCACACATGAATCAGCAGTAAATTTCAAGTTTTTGGTATCCAAAAACCAACTTGTCTTTGGATGTGATGGAGTTTTGTTGGAATAAAATTTTCGTGTTTACACCTTCCTCGAATTGCAAACTATCTTATAAAAATCTAGGGGAAGTTTTTGATATGACGAGGTTCCTCTGCATATTCTCGTAGACCTGGAAACCATAACTTTCGTTAAACAATTTGGCAAGATCTTTTTTTAAAACAAAATCGCTATCTCCTGTGAACGAATCGACAATATTCACGAACAATGTGCGTTTTCCGTTTGGCGCGACTTCCAAGTACTTGCTCAAATAGTACACATCAGATAAAGTTGCTTTGATGTAAATATAGCCCCCGATCGTCATGCTCAGGGTCGACATGTATCTACTGGATCATAAATGGCAGAAATCCCCGGAATCCTATTCAAGGATGAGAGGTTTACAAAATAATGACGACCATCAATCGCGCTATACATATATTCGGAGTTGTTCAATGGAAATTGTTCGTTCACCGACGTTTTGTGCAACGATGTGGTGACCATGAAATCATAATTGGCATTCATATAACTTCTAGTGTATTCACTGTTGACATTAGAGGGATTATGGGTACTCTGGCACATGGGAACCTGGGACAGGAGCGTTGGAACTGTTTGGGCTCTGTCATTCCGGTCAATAGTAGTCATCTTGGATCCAGGTGACCTTGACCCTGACCTTGGCCCTGGTGACATTTGACCGAGAAAACTCAGAAAATCCAAAATGATTCCAAAAATTCCAAATAATTCCAAAAAATTATAAAAATTATAGTAAAAATATATTTTAAAATACTTAAAATTAATGATATATTTATTAAAAAATTAAAAAAAACCTTAACTGTTTCGAGGTCACTACACCCTCCTACACCAATATTCATTCCACCATCTTGGTAGATGCAGTCCACCATTTTGGTAGGCATCAAATCCACCATCCGCCATTTTGGTCGTTACAGTCCGCAATCTTGATTGGTGAAGTCCACCATTTTAATGGGCGTCACTGCCACTGTCTGCCATCGTGGTAGGTGCAGCCATTCACCAATTTGTTCGGTGCAGCCCAGCATGTTGGTGGGTGCAACCATCCGCCATCTTGGTTGGTGCACTTCGCCATCTTGGTAGGCGTCACAGCAACCCTCCGTCATCTTGTTTTTTTTTCATTTTTCATTTGTTTATACATTAATGAAGTTTGTCTATCACCTTCGTTCGACCGCCATCTTGGTTTTTTCGTTTGTCATTTCTTTTACATTGCTGGTGTACCCAGCACCGAGCCCAGCAGGCGACTGACCCCCTACAATTCCCCTTTCCAATATATTTAATTGACCAATTGCCCCACCTCTGACACACATAGGCTAATTGCCCACCCCCTCCCAATATATTTAATTGCTCCGCCAATGTTTCTCATTGGCAAATTACTCGGGTGCTTCCGACAAACAGGCGACCTACTTTAATCGCGAGGGTGGACTATTTTCTTCTCCTTAAACACTCTTTATAAGATACACTCCGAGCCGCCCTGGGAAAGCACTCATCTTCTCGCTGTCTTTCCGTTTTCGCTATTTCCCGAGGAAAGCCCAGTGACCATTTCCAAACTTGCAGGGTTTCAAACACCTGTTAAATTTACGATAGCCATGTTGTCAAGTGAAGAAGAAAATAACAGCAACAGTAACAGTGAAGAAAATTGAGAACATATTCTTCAGCATATTGGCACGACGAGCAACTTCCTCAGTGCCGTCTACTAGCATGAACCCGCAACGATCAGGCAACCCGTACCGCCCCCCCCCCCAAATCGGCCAGAACGTCCTACAGATTATTTTCTCCCATCTTTGCAGAGAGCCCCATCATCTCCGACTTCGAATACAGTGATACCGAAGAATAAATGGAAGTGCCCGTCTCCGAATTTTCTCTATTCAGGGCAGAATACGTGAGGAAGTACAGTGAATTGAATTGTGGGTACCGACGCAAACTAGAATTCACTGGCTATGCTGCTACGATGATTTCGATGGCTGTTATGTGCAGGACACATTAACGTGGGAATATAAAAACTGTTATGTATACAATTTATGACATAACTCTATGCTTCCTTGTTCGCTGGAGGAGTTGGTATACAAAATCATGTTGTTCACGTATACAAGGCAAGAATGTACGAAAGTGTAGTGTACGAACTTTTCTGTAAAAGTAAAATAATTACGTGTGCAAATGGCAGGAGAAATGTGATGGATATAACCATTTTGTGAAAAGGCAAGGTTTCCCGGACTGGGCCTCCACCTGCACGCCTTTTGCATGTGAAGTGTACCTACGCTCGAGGCCGAGACCTTCCACCAAGTCTTCTCGCAACGGTGGAACGCGTCCTGGTGAAAAGTTCAATCCCGAAAAAAAAAATACACTAGTCTACTGCACGGCGTAACCTACACGGACCAGCCGGCTGTTTCCGTAACTGTGGAGCGGTGTGACGAAAATGCTAATTTCATGTTTGAAAGAAGCGTCTTCGATGGTAACACTCTTGAATTATCAGTGCATGATTGTGACAGTAACGAGTGTGCACTTCATTTGTGCCGACCACAAACAAAATTTCCCACAAACATCGGAAATATGAAAAAAGAAGTTTTAGTTGAATGACGTTCAACCAAGCACGATAAGGAAAATTGCGAATCTAGTCATGAAATTAAAAATGATGAACTTCGTAAAGTATGCTCTGAACGATGTGATGGCGCTTGGCACAGTTTGGAGGTTATAACGCCACCAGACCCACGGTGAGAGGTGATCGTTTGTACAAGTGCATTGAACTTTGCTCTATCTTTAGAAAAACCCAGGTTATGAAAGCCTCCCATTCGCCTCGTACTTTCTTTAATTGACGAAACAGATACATTTTACAGTGTAAAAAAATATTGATGTGCGTGGTTAAAAGTTTTGATGGAAAAAAAGTATGTTTTTATGCTATATGTAAAATAAATGATTATTATGTACAAATAAATGCCGATGTGTTTAATTATCTCATAATATTTTGTTATTCACCAATCTTTTGCATTTTTTCAGTAAATGTGTTTATCATGTAAAATATTTTCTCCTACGTGTTTTGTAATATATATACATATATATATATATATATATAGAGAGAGAGAGAGACAGAGAGAGAGGGAAGAAGACTTAAGATCTTCTTCCATTTGATGTGTAAGTTTCTTAAAAGTTTTTTTGGGATTATGATGTAAAATAAATACATTTTTTGCAAGTGTTTGTGTAGAATACTTTCATTTGTTTTGAAATCATTTTAAAATGACGTGAGTGTTTTGATTGCTACTGCATGCAAGCTATATAGAGAGGAGAGAGAGAGAGAGAGAGAGAGAGAGAGAGAGAGAGAGACAGGCAGAGACAGGCAGAGGCTGGCAGTGTTCTTGTACGACGTGTCAGAATGAAGTTTGTCACACTATCACATCTACTTATCACGTCTTCACACTCTCGACAGTTAGTTAATGTAGGTCAGTAGTGGTACTATTGTGCTACGCACATTTTTTTAAAAATTAATACCTTTCTTCAAAAGATTATTTCCTAAATGTTTCACACAAGTTGTTTTTTGTAATAGTAAAACAAAAGAGCTTATAACATGCAGCAAATATTAGAGTTTATTTTTTAATATTGTAGGTAAATAAGTCAAGCATAATTATTATGTAATAAGAGGCACTGTTATGAAATATTGCACGTACTTGTCCCTTTTCCAAAGGGAAAGCAAGCGCAATTAACATATTCAAAACAGTGAGAGAAAAATATTGCATGTACTTCACCCTTCTCCAAGGGAAAAGCAAGCGTAATCAATATGTATACCAAAGAAAGGAAAAAAAAACTTATGTTTTCTACATGGAGAAAAAATAAACTACTGAATGCACACACACGCACAGTTAGAAGCCAAATAATATTTCGCTATATTTAACTCAAAAAACACGCATAAAAATTACACCAAAAAATTATGTTGGAATGCTTGGTTCGTAAGTATAGGAGCAAAAAATTTGTCTCTTAAATCACATTTTTACATCCATATAAATGTCTTATGTAGCTGCAGACTCTAGGATGGTAGAAATCTTAGTACAAATCCTTCCATTTAACATTTCACGTCCGTAAGAACTTGCATGCAGTTAGTCAGTTCGAGGTGTAAATGAGCAAAATCGTTACCTAATGTGTGTAAAATTCTTTCAAAGTTATTTAAACACTGGTGAATCTCATCCCCGTCAGACCAATGGGAGGGTGGGTTAGCATCGAAAGACAACAGATATCACATGTATTCGCAGCAAAAGCATCTTTCAGCATTTGTGTAAGCAATATCAGAGACCGGAGAGTACTGTGCCGACACGGGTGAGTTCGTCACATGGTTGGAAGAAAGAGTCCCCGTTGTTTGCACATTTAAAACAGTCATTTCGGGCGATCCATTATCCAGCTGCGGTAAATTGCTAGCTTCCAGTAGCAGGGAAACTTCGGTTATGTTGTAGCAAGTAGCTAACTCACCCATGTGGAAGCCGCGAAAATGCGGCGTCTGGCAGCTCTGGAAGGGTGTCTTTTGGATGCTCCGGAAGGGGGTCTTCATCGCGATGCCTACTGATGCTATAGGTGCAGCGCAGTGCCTGATTATGCCATGGTCTCAATGGTGCAGCGTCACATCGCCCTGAGGCTATAGATGCAGAGACTGCCCATGTTTTCGAATAATTTCCCCTCATTAATTAGGAGAGCCTCATCACTCTCGGACCAGAAATTACAATGATGGCTACTAATTTCCTAAAAGTTGCCACAGTACGGAGTCTTTAATACCAATACAACTATGACGCATCGACGCCCAAACTAAAACTTATAATCGAGAGCCCATCCTCCTCCTATAATGTTTGGATAAAGATTCATGATGGCACATCTATCGTATTTGTAGCACAGGACAATTTTTATTGAAAGTTATCGTAAAAAAAAGTCACGATATTCCCACATGTGATTTTCACTGTCGCACATCTGCACCTGCTCGTACTCATATGGTCGCTTGAATAGCACTCTGTTATAACCAATAAAATACAGCTCATATGTATTTACTTTGTCCAGCCAGAACTACATGCAGTCACTTTTGTCAAACTTATTGCTCATGAAGTCTGTCTACTGAATACCTGCTGGTGGGAGGTAACGACTAGTGCTTCTTATATACTGGTAGCAGTGAGCTCAAATTGACGTGGCCAAGTAGACTGTACACGTTAGAACACACAGTCTCCGGCATAAGTGCCCCGCCATTCATGATGGTCGTGTGTCGATCGCCTGTACAGGCCTCTGTCCATTGCGTATTGATGTTGCTGTTTGAATGGTGAAGTTAATATGTAACTATCTGCATGAACCGTACCTGACACAGTTTATCTTTGTTTGTGCGAACCAATATATCGGTGGTAGCGCAGGGTAGCTTCTAATCTAGCCGCAGCTAGTACACAGGGCACACCACGAAACTGCACAGTGTCAGGAATAAGTCACAACACTCCTCTTTATTGTTGTAACACACTTAGAGATCGAGCTCATTACAGCATTCCACTTCCTCAGGTAGTACGACCAGCTTGATATGTACACAATGGTACCAGATTGTAATGTCTCGATACTTGTCGATGTACATCGGAGGCAAATAACGGTTTCATCTTACACCTTGGTGGTGTGCAGTGCTCGATGTTTGTGGAGGATTTGTCGGTATGTAAGAGCTTATAAATACTTTCCCAAATTTATTTTTATATTTGTTTGCATCAGTGCATAGCAGTGTTGTACTTATAGTTCCGGCGATTATCGGCCTCTATATATGGTTACACGATTGTGCTGCTCTACATCAAATATAGAAGAGCAGCAGTTACAGAGCCAGCGAGCACATTTGGAACTGCAGCACAGCTAATTCGGGAGTACACTGAACTTTTTCGGCCCCTGGGGAAATCGTTACCTATTTCGCTGTTCTAGCAAGGGTTGACTGACTAGATTTCAGGTTGTTGGACTTGCCTAGTACATGACGTGCAGCAATCGATGCTTGCGGATGGTGCATTGTTTGGTGAGTACTTATAACTAATTTTCTTTACATTAATTTTTATATATGTTTGTATGAGCACATAGCAGAGTAGTCCTTATCACTCCCATGCTTCTCGGCCTCTCCTTATAGTTTCACGGTTGTGCTGCTCCACAGCAAACATAAAAGAAAAGCAGCTATGAAGAAGAGCCAGCAAGCGCACTTCGTACTGCAGCACAGTCCATTCTGGAGTACATGGACCTTTCTCGGTCCCTGGGGAAATTGTTTGCAATTCTGCTGTTCTAGCCAGAGTGAGAAGGCTAGGTTTCAGGTAACTGGACTTGCCTGCCTGTACTGGCACCATTGCCTATATCACAGTTTTATTTATCTAGTTAGCTAAGACTTGTATGCGTATTGTCGTGCTTCACATATTTTTATTTATCACTTATATTTTCTGTTGTAATTACAGTATACTGTTAACTTGCTATGTACACTTATAACAAATTTAGATTCTTTTTGTAATTACTCATTCGCTGGTACTTCACGACTTGCAGCATTGTCCTTATGGTTACATGTTTGTGCAGCTCTGCATAAAGTATAGAAGAGTAGAAGCTAGAGAACCACATCACTATAACATCTGTACTATGTAAATGTCATTTATTTATATAATTTTATATACTTTTATTTATAGATTTTGTATATGTCTCTTAAGACCTGTGGAGCTTACTTGCCGACCATGGCAGCATAACTGTTTTAACCACAGCTCTCCAGTTCTCCCTGTACACTGCACCACTGCAGCCCTTCTGGTAGGGTGACATCATTTATGTACATATTTCCATATACTTTAATTTTAGATGTTATATTTTCAAATTGTTTAAGGCGTGTTGCGATGTGTATATACTACATTTCGACCACTGTTTCATTATATGCACTGGTAGCCTAGTGTTCAAGATGTCTGACTTGCGACTCAAAGGTCGCTGGATAGAAACCACCTGCTTACAGCATTTTTTTGAGCTACTTGCACCGAATAATGACTGTAGTGGTAAGAGTCCCGCGCCCAGTACATAGGAATTTCACCTTAAGTATTGATACCGACGACACCAGCAGTTCTAGAACCCGACTTAGAAAATGGCAGATGATGGTGGTGAACTCTAGTCGACGATGGGAGAAACGAAGATGGCTGGCGATGATGGCAGCACTCCTAGCAGAATGGTGGCTCACTCTAGTGGACGATGGGAGAAACGAGGATGGCGGGTATCTGTGGTGCACTTTAGTGGTTGAAACTCAGAAACGAAGGCAAAATGGCGGATGTCTGTGGTGCACTCCAGCAGATGAAATCAGATTTGGAGGCAAGATGGTGGTTGACAAAAGATGGTGGTTGACAAAAGATGGTGATGGGTGATTAGCGTATGAATACAAATAATGTGTATCGGTAATTAATGAGTGCAAGTAATTATTGAGTGAACTTAATTAACCAAGATATCAAGTTAAGGTATCCAAGATGGCCTCTTTGACATAATCCAATATGGCGGTTGCCATTTATCCACAGTTCCCGTCCCTTGTTCCAGAATTGGCTATTTCCTACGACTGAGGTTTCCTATACCCGCAGTCTGTAGCGAGTGTCTGTGTTTGTCTAAGCACCAGGAAACGCTATTTCAAGTCACCGCGGTTGACCTGATTGCAATCAACTGTACGTTGTGCACCACACCGTCCCACAGCGCCACTGCCCAGTACAGCAAAGAATCTTGGGCCCACCTACCTGCATCGTTTTTATCTTTTTTGGCCCAGGAGCACGGGAGCTATACGGGTTACGCTGGCACGCGCTTTAAGAGCAACATCGTCGCTATGCTATGCACTGATGTGCAGTGTTCTCATAGTGCCACGTGTACCTATGGTACTTTAAGTGGTGACCCTATAATTTTTTTAGTGAAAATTCTAAGCAAAGTTCTATGAAGCCTCCTATCGTAGTTTGGCTCGTGTCTGGCTAGTATGTTTTAAGATACTCCAGTTTGAAAAATACATTTTTTACTATATTGGAGGGTGGCAAAAAATATTTACAGCATCCATAGTAACTTTAAAATACTGTTACAAATTCTGAAAGTCAGTGAGATAAAATATGTTCGTTAAAGAAGGGAAGTCTTAGTTCAATACAATAGTTAATCATAATTTCCTAATTATATCTACAGTAACTACAAACGAAATTCTCTCTACTCATTATCTCAAAATAAATTTGTAACATTTGCTTTTTACAACTAACGTATTCAATCAATAGGTACAATTTATGACTGACTCAAATATATTAATGTAATTAAATAAATAAAATTATTTTCAACTAACACTATTACAACATATTGATTTAAGTTATAATTTATGTAACCAAATTTTACAGCTGCAATATTTACAATAAAGTTCATAAAACATGTTCATACAGTCCCACGTCAGTTCAGTCCAGGTCACACCAGTCCGCAATGTTTTAGAGTTCTCCGAGCACCCTCATGCACAGTAGACATCACTCATTGGGTTTCACGCCCTCTCGTCAGCTCACACCACAAATACTTCGTTCGCCATCGTTCCGCATTTTCCCGTCGTCGTCCATCCTCTTCACAGATGTCCCTCGCCACACCACACTTCGCTCGGTCACTGAACTCAAACCAGATAGCTTCTACCAAAAGACTGCACACTCTCGGGACACTGCGATATTTATAGTATCGTAGGCGATCGCCCAGAAATTTCTCTAAATGCCGCATTGTGCAGTGGGTCCTAGTTCACAGAACAATTTTGCACATCCTCTAAAGTCGTCGGCATCCCTTCAGCTAGCAATCATTCCCGGCCACGCGGTGATAGGATAGCGAGCAGGTGTGCCTCTGACGAGGGGAAGAGTTGATGTATGTCACCCCCCACAGAGCCGAGTCCGTACATAGTGCTTGCACCCTGTGCGGCAGTCAGATAACACTTCCCCCTTCTTAGATCTGTTCATCCCAAAAAGACGCTCCAACATCTGGACCTCTGTAAAGTGCCAGTCGGTCAATGTAGACAACCTCGGCTTCACCCGAGAGCCCTGTCTAGCAATCTGGTAGACAACATCATTGATCAGATTCAGGATCCTGTACAGGCCTTCACAATATTTCTATAGCTTTGGGAAATAACCCTTTCGCCTTTGAGGGTCGTAAAACTACACCAGCTGTCCTTATTGAAAAGCATGTTGACACTACCAAATCGGTATTACCTGCCCTCAACACCTCCAGTCGAGTACCGATACAGCACTTCAGCTTATGTAACACATCAAGTTCGAAAATGCATTCGTCCTCTGTTTCTGTTCTGTAAATATCATGCTATATGTTAATGTTATCGAGCAGTCGAAGTGCCCTTCTCTTACTTCTGACTGGTGTTGTTTCACTTCTTACTGTAGTTAAATAGCAGTGATCCATGCTTTTATTAGACGATCGCCGGGGGAAGGCGAGAGAAAGTCCAGTCTTACCACTGTTATAGTCACCCCTGTGTCAGTCACCATCTGAAAAGTAACATCATATAGGCTCCCCTCCGCCAATATGGCATCCAAGTCCTGTTTCATTGAACATACCTGCACGAACGTTGGGCCCTTCCCTCCAGGAATCACCGAACTTTACCCTTCAAGATGAATGCTTACAAGTTTCCCGAGGATGTTGCATTCTCACTTGCTGCTCGCTGCCTATTTCCTCATTACTGCTGCTGTTGTTGCTGCTGGGGACTGTTGGCTCTCACACGAGCAACATTCAGGCAGTTTGAATGGCGGACGGCGAATCTTTATGGCGTAGACTCTGGAAGCGATATCCCTCATGGTTGTCTGCAATTCCTTCAGCGTCCTCTTGTGCTGTCGTCTTCCTCTTCATTCGCCATCGCTACCCGCACTGGACATCGGGGCACTGATGCCTGCCTTGCTGACTCCACTTCCAGTGCTCGTGCCAAGGCATCCTACATGGTATGAGGTGCATCCAGACAAACAGCTTGCCGCACGTCGGTGTCAGCTATAGCGTAGACCAAGAAGCTGACTGCGATAACATCTCGTACCTCTTTAGAGCACCCCTCCAATGACAGATGTTACAGTCTCATGTTGTCCTGCCACAGCTCCTGCAGTGGTTCCCTTGGTCACTGGGCGTGGCTTCGCGGTTGGGCATGGTGGGTGTGTCGATACCAATGTGGAGTACTCCAGTCGATGTTGTTCTGGCAGGAACTGCAGAATGCCCAGTGCAGGTCTCCTCAGTACAGCCGTCAGGTAATATGCCCGCTGCTTGTTAAGCCAGCCATTCAGGGTAGCAACGATCTACAACTAGTGCCAGTATTCGCACCAATGTGTCTGTCCATCGTAAGAGACGGTCTTTATTGTGACGCCTTACCCATACTGCAGAACTGCTGCACCTCTCCTGCGATGGGTGTATTGGTGGTGTCCACTACCTTCTCTTCACCACCCACATTCTTCGACTCGGTGGTGGTCGATCTCAGCGCCTCTTCAGCCACTGCATATCTCCTCCCTCGCTGCTGCAGGAAATCCTGTCATTCCTTCTTGAGGGCACTCATTTCCTGTTCCATCGCACCCTCGACATCATCCATCTTCTCGTTAATGCTGTCAATCCTTTCCTTCATGCTGTCCATCCTTTAATTCACACTGTCCATTCTCTCATTCACACAGTAAATCTTATTAACCACGCAGTCTATGTTATTGTTCCCTAACTCGTTTACAGTTTTTATCTTACGGTATACATTCTCATTTACACTGTCTATTGTTCTATCCACATTTCCGTTCATACTGCATATTTTCGTGTCCACCACTTCGCTAGCACTGTCTACCTTCTTGTCTACCAGTTCATTAGAACTACTAATTTGGCTATTTACAGATTAACTAACACTATCAACTGTGCTATTTACATTTACATTAACACTATCTAAAACACTAGTAATTCGGCTACTCAGTCCGTCGATAAAAGCACAGAGGGCTTATATCTCATGCTTCATTAAGTCTTCTATCTTATGCTTCATTAAATTTAGCGGCTCCCTCTCACAATGGTAATGTTTGCACACGCCTACGGGGCTCAATGTTTATCTTTCTACAATATACACAAAAGTAACCCATTTTTGAAGTCCCCTAATGGATCCCTTAAAAGTGAATTGTAATGGACATCGCCATCTTGGCTAGCATACAAAGGAAGCTGTTGCAACGCTTCATGCACCCTTTGCTATGAGGTACCGTGCCACACTTGCGTTCACTGATGAGTCCATCGAATTCCTCAGCTGCGCGACGTGGTCGTCATTTGTTGTGCCCTCAACACAAATTCCATAGTTGTACAATTTAAAACCATATTTTCAAAGTTTGTTATTTAAAACAATTATATTTGTTAGTAATATATCGGTACTTAATAATATAAAAATAAATAGTCTAAATTTATTTTGAATGAATTTAATGCAATAAATATTACTCTATTTTGAAATTAACTGAAATTCCATTTTCCAAGATACTTGGGTTGGATAAGAAGTAGCGGCAACACTGTTATAATACGTATCTGTCTATATTGCCAGAGGAAACACCAGTTACATTTCTTCAGTTTAATAAAGCCCATGTCTACCACCTTCTGCCATGTATGGACGGCGGTGTCGTACACATTCAGCGCGTACATCTCTGTTAATTACCCCCCCCCCCAAGTAACGCCCTATGACACGTATGATGGCTTCCCTTGTGTCGTACTTTCTCCCGTTAAGTGGTTACTTCATTTTGTCGAAGATTTGGTAATCACGCGGACTTATCGGGTGACTTCTATCGCTTTCTATCGCCATTTACACAAGAGTTTCCGTCACAACATTAACAGTGTAACACCGTGTATTGTCATGAAGGATGATAGGAGTTCTTGACACGAAATGCCGTTGATTTTTCCTGAGTATGGAACGAAGGTGGTTGCTTCAAGAAGTTGCAATAGTAGGCTGCATTGACTATCTGATAGTGAGGTACAGCAAGGTGCAGGATTATTCCATGCATGTCATACGCCACAATGAACATTACCTACACACCTTCTTCAGGGCGTACTTTCATTGGACGAGATAATTCACCATGATTCCATTCACTATATTGCTGCTAAAAGCGTGAATTGTACGACCAAGCCCAAGTTTCATCTATGGTGAGGATCTTTCCAAGGAAGTATTCACCCTCCCTCTGGTAGAGGTTCAGCTATTTATGTGCAAGTGCATATCGATTACATTGTTGCACCCCGGTGATTCGGCGCGGCATCCAACGCGCTGCAATTTTGCGGAAGCAAAGAATGTCGTGGAGAATGTGGAGCACGGTTGTATGGCATACGCCTACCTCCGCTGTTAAGTCACGAAGAGTCCAACGGAGATCAACGTCCTGCAGGGAAGCAAGGAGCTGAATTGTGGTTTTGTTCGTCGGGGCCGTCTTGAAATTGGGTGATCCTGAACCGCATCCCTGCATTCGTCAGACACTTTCGCCCGTCACGCCACTGTACGATACGGCAATTCTACTTCACTACTTGCTTCATGCAATCCATGAAAATAGTGTTGTGCGCTCCGACCACGTGACACTTCAGTTTTGATTCACGCGCACTGTTCTTTCATAAACATATCGTTGGGGCAGTTCCACTCTCCACTAGAGTACAGTCTATGATGCTCTCATAACAAGAACTTTGTTCAATTACGTAAGAACTTTGTTCAATTTTGAGAGGTGTACAAAAATATGTAAGTTTATCATTCCCGTAGCTCGATTCATTCATTTTTGAAAAGTAATTTCCTGCAGTGACATATTATTGCTTTTCAGGCTATATTATTTTATATCTTGGTGAACAGGAAATTTAGACAATGTTTTACTCTCTTTAACTTAAGGCGGTCGCCTACCTATAGTATTTGAAAAGTAATTTCCTGCAGTGACATATTATTGCTTTTCAGGCTATATTATTTTATATCTTGGTGAACAGGGA
>NQII01004913.1:0-61092 GCA_002778355.1 Clitarchus hookeri
GCCAGTGAAACTATCTCAGAGGCGAGAGAAAATAACTTACACAAAATCTAATTACCGTTTACTTACCTCTTAAGTCCACCAATTACGTAGGAAAAATCTCAAAACGTAAATTAAAATATTAACGAAGCAACTCAAGAAAGAAATCGATCAAAAATACTTACTTTTGTTTGGCAAAACACTAGAGGTTCCTCTACAAGCGAACAAAGTGCGCGGAGGGCGACGCAACACTGGCGATCAGGTCCGTACAGGCAAGCCGTGTGCATTTCCCCTTGTACCTCTCACCAAACCGTGGATAGTTTTGCGAATATTCGAGTTGTTACAACCGTACCCTGTTACAACCGTACCCAGTCTCCAGGTTGGACATAATTTCTATACATTTATTCTTTTGGGTGTTTACGCATATCTCAGCAAATAAATATCTGAAAATACGACTTTTAGCCAGAAAAGACAAAAACCAGTTAGTTAAATCCACGTGGTTTTGTTTTTACCTTATTATTTGTAATCGAAAATGAAAAATCGAGAAAAATCGTGAAAATGGTGAAAAAGCAGTTTCTTTAAGATTAAGGAGAAAATGAAAATGGTAGTGTCGTAGTAACATCTGTGGCCTTTCATTTAGTGTTATAAAGTCCCGCAGTTATAGTTATATTTGCTAAGAAAATCGTGACGACGGAAGAAGTGCACGACGGTTCAGCGCTTTGCGCTTATGTGCGATGGGACGCTGAGAGCGCGTGTCATTGTCGCCCGTACCACTTTACCTCAAAAGAAGAAGAAAAAAAATATATATATATATATCTCGGTCCTTGTACGCTTAAGAGCGTTTCTGGCATTGGTGGTCTTAAACATAGAATGCATCATTAGATTATATGTTTATGTTTGCAGAAATACTCAGACGAATCAAGGCGTATTAAAATGTATCACATACACTACTTATGTGTGCAGAAGATCTGGGCTCGTGTCGATTGTAATTCTGGCTAAATTCTGGGCCGCAGACTCAACGGAGTGCATGATGCTTTCTGAGGATGGTGGGGGGGATGAGGGGTTGTCTAGGCGCAGGGAGTTGCTCGCCCGAGGCCACAACGCGCGATATTAACCACACTACAGGCCAGAATACTGGCAAATTAAAGTGTTAAAGGGTTGGAGGGTGGGGGTGTGTTTAAGGGCTCCCGCGTGCAGGGAGGTTAAAATCCTCGTCCGCCCCGACCAGAAACACCCCTCCCCCCCTTGCCCACAGGCTTAATTACCACAACTAACCGGCTCAGGGAGTTTGAACTTTGCCGCACATCCCATAGGCCTTGCGGAGGGCGGGACGGCAAGGCAGAAGTGCTGGTTTTCGCAGCGAGCCTTTACGGCTTCTAGCTCCCCTCCCTGCGTGCACAGCACTACGCGTCCATGAATTGCATGCAGAGGAAATTTTGTTTTCATTCGGGCAGGTTGGTATTCCGTGGAATCGCAAACCGCAGAAAGTTTCTGTGCGTGTGTGTTGTGCGGAGTCGATAATACCTCCTCCGCCTTGCGCAACGAAGGTTTTCACATGCTTGCGGCGTGCGGATGTGCTCCTCAGATGCGGGGGTTTCCCTCTGAAATGAAGAGGGGAGCGGTGGCGACCCGACCGCAAAACATGGAAGTCTACATTCTGCGGTGTAATCCAATATAGCAGNAATGAAGAGGGGAGCGGTGGCGACCCGACCGCAAAACATGGAAGTCTACATTCTGCGGTGTAATCCAATATAGCAGGGAAAAAAATACATGCTTCGAAAGGCAAAGCGTCTCGTGTGCGAAAAGCTCGCCGTTGTTCAGCTTACGGGATAATGACTTTGTTACTGTTTTGTCCGATCATGCGTATACAAGAAAAGGGCAGTGTACTTCCTAAAAAAAAAATTCTATGAAGTTCGCAGCATCGTATTTTCATACGTGGATATTCAAAGAAGGAATAAGATTTATTGTCACTTGCAGAACTCAGTTTCCAGANCAGCATCGTATTTTCATACGTGGATATTCAAAGAAGGAATAAGATTTATTGTCACTTGCAGAACTCAGTTTCCAGAAGCAACTTGCTATCAAAATACGATGTATTAATACTTCTTAGGTACTTCAACTAATGGCGATTATATCATTTTACTGATTATTAAGTTAACATAAGGATTGCAAATACTTAGTGAAACTAGTGAAGAATATTTTGCACAGAGGACCATGGCATGGAAGTATTTTTAATGATTTATGGAATGTGTAAACTCTATTATTCTGATGGGTTCCGCGCTACATTCTCCAGATTTCGCTGGTGAAGTTAGTGGCTCTCTTCAACAATATAAAGTAAGGGCACAGGCATATTCAATGGCGATTATTTTATGAAATATACAGTACAATTTTATTATGTTTATCAGTGTAGTCTGCCAATAAATATGGAAAAGATGAGCAATAATTAGTTTGGTTTCATCGAATACAGAAAATGTGATCCCCTGTTAAACCGTCAGATAAAAGAGTCGGCCAATCGACTGCATGGCACAGCGGTCTCAGCATTCAAGATTCTTACGCAAAAACGTTTTTCATTTTATGAAATTGTTCAACTTCCGTGGATAAAGGCAATGTTATGATTTTAATAAAATACATTTACGATTACTGAAATGCTATTCTGGCTGCGCTAGATCACGAGAGTTAAGGATACCCAGGGCTAGAAGAAATTACGCGATGGTTACACTTTTACAAATTCGCCCACTCTCTGCCATAATAATCACTCTTACAATAAGAAGTTACTTATATAACTAACTAGCCTACTTTCCTCAACATGGGTGCAATTATTTTAAAATAATTTGTTAAAGCTGAGTTTGTAGCTGGGTCTTGCCGTCTCGTTGAAAGCACTCTCGTTAGTGATGAAACCAGAAACTCATGAGACAATAGTGAGACAATTACAAATACACAGGTGGCTTACCCGGGACTCGAAACTATAAAACCTCGTACCATAAGCTAGCGTGCAATCAACTGCAACAAAGAGGTCGGATTCGGAGCATCAACTTCGGTTTTATTCAGTTTGATGATTCTAATGATAATGTTAAAACCTAACATATTTACAGGGCTATAGTTTTTAAAATAAGTGACTGAGCCACTTAAAGCATGTAAGTTTACATGAACCACCATAGCGCTACTTGTGTGAATAATTTGTTGAAAATCGGTTGAATCATCCTTCAGATATAGCATAAAATCTCAATTTTTTTCATGTGATGATCTTCATTAATGGAGAACAAAAAAATTGTANCATCCTTCAGATATAGCATAAAATCTCAATTTTTTTCATGTGATGATCTTCATTAATGGAGAACAAAAAAATTGTATATTAGCACATTCGATGATTGTATACTGCCAGTATACAAAGTAAATCTAAATTAGATTGAATAACTTCGTAGATATATCACAATAAGCGGAAATAATTTTTCAGCCACCATTTTGAAAATAAGTACTTTACCTACGTAAAACACACCAGTTTTTACCACCTGCTGCAGTGTAAATTCATTGCCAAATTGTGTAGGAACCGGTTAATCGTTTCCAAAGGAATGAAAAAAAAATTATTTATTCGTTTAGTGCTATATTATAAAATGGCGGACATTACATGCATCGTAAAAATACAGTTGTTAGTTGTAATATCTAATGCCAGCATACATACGAGGGCAAATTAATAAATAAGTTACACTTCCACTTTATGGCCATGTATTAAACCACCTATACATAGGCAACACGGCTATGACAACATAGAATGTAAGTTCGCTTTTCCACATAGTCCCCAAGAGACTGTAAAAATTTCTCGGAACGGTCAACTAACTTTTCGATTCCGGATGCGTAGACATCTCCTCCAGACACCTCCTCATCGTTTCGGAATCATCGTTCACCGAGATCCTTTTTCAGCTTACCGAAAACATGAAAATCGCATGGCGCAAAGTCTGGACTGTATGGAGGATGTTGCAATACCTCTCACTTGAATCGCTGCAGCAGTTCGGACGTTTTGCGGGCCGTGTGAGGTGTTGCGTTATCGTGCAACAAAATCACACCGGCGCTCAATTTTCCCCGGCGCTTCTCTTTAATTGCTTTACGCGACCGGTTCAACGATGAGGAGATGAAAGCAGCTGTCTCCGGGTGGTTACATAGTGCTGGAGGAGATGTATAGTAGATATACCAATTAAATCAAAAATATTTTTATGGCCACCAATTTGAAAACAAATGTTTAGTTCACTTCAATAACGTAAGTTTATCAGGTCTGTTATTGTATTATTACATGCCAAATTGGGTGAGAATTGCTTCAATAAATTTAGAGACGTAAAAAAAATCTTAATTAATAGATTTAGTGCTATCTTCCAAAATGGCCAACTAACAACAATATTAATTTTAAACTTTATGTGAACAAGATGCTCTGCTAGCATACAAATTTGGTATAAAAAGGTTATAAGGTTCCCGAGATATGACATATCACCCAAAATATTAAAATTACTGCCATTTTGAAAGTAAGTGCCAGGAGAAGTTAATTCTATAAATGTCAGATGTCCTTGCCCAAGTACTATATGTGTGCCGAGTTTCGTGACATTCGACTGAGGGGTTCTAAAATTGGAAGNGTCAGATGTCCTTGCCCAAGTACTATATGTGTGCCGAGTTTCGTGACATTCGACTGAGGGGTTCTAAAATTGGAAGGACGACCCACTTTCACGCAAAGATGTACAGACACACAGACACACACATATGACAGAGAGGAAAGAGATCTCATAAGCCTTTCTTTCCTTCGGAAAATAGGCTAAGAACGTGTTATGTAACTGTTAGGCTGTAGTACATTTCACGTGGGCGAAACGAGTTTAAGGATTCGAATCTCAGAAAAGGACGCGGTTTGTGTTACGTTTGTAGATTATTATAATAAGCAAGCAGTAACCTTGTTTTAAACCCAGTATTTAGCAAGAACGTTGGAAAATAACGAAACTTAATTAGAAAATTACATTTTATTAAGTCCCAAACAAGTGCTACTATGTCCTTAATGTTTCCGCATAACNTAGAAAAGGACGCGGTTTGTGTTACGTTTGTAGATTATTATAATAAGCAAGCAGTAACCTTGTTTTAAACCCAGTATTTAGCAAGAACGTTGGAAAATAACGAAACTTAATTAGAAAATTACATTTTATTAAGTCCCAAACAAGTGCTACTATGTCCTTAATGTTTCCGCATAACATAAAAAAGGTTGTGAAAACTTACTGCTTAAATCTCCAATTTTTCGAATTATTCCGCAAATATGACAAAATGTTGTGTTTACTCACCTAAGAACTACTTTACACAAAAAAAGCCCAGCAAAGGAATATCATTGTGTGCATATCGGTTGATTAATCTACGAGATATGGCATAAAATTTCCATTGATCATGTGACGATCTTCATAAAAGGAGGGCAAAATGTTTATATATAAGCACATTCGATTATTGTCATACATAAAATATACAAATATAGATTTAATTCTGTTACATACATTCGTAGATAAAGCACACTAAGCTAAAAGTTTTGTTTATGCGCCATTCGGAAAATAAGAGTCTTACATACTTAAAACTGATAAATTATTATGGCCGACCAAGGTACAAAGTCTTCGCCAAATTTGAAAGAAATCGGTTTATTGTTTCCCGAGATAAGGCATAAAACCTTTGTTAGTTCATGTGGGGCTATCTTACAAAATGGCGGAGAAATTAGGCTTTGCATAGACAAATTTGATGGATACAACTGATTCTGTCAGCATACAAAGTTAAGTTGTAATTTGTTTTGCTGTTTCGTAGATAAAAAATAGGTACTAAAATGTTTTTACTGCCGCCATTTTGAAAATATGTATGCCTGACCCATTCAAATCTATTAGTTTACATAGCCTGACATAGTGCTAATATTTTGCCAAATCTGGTAGATATCGGTTGTTTTTTCGGAGTTCACAAAATCTCAATTTGTTATGAGATACCATTTTACAAAATGGCGGAAAAAAGTGATTGTGTATGTACACATTTGATTGTTGTAATATATACAATAATCATACAAAGTTTAACTAGCATTAATTTCATGGTTTAGACGATGTAACATACAAAAATTAAATAGTTATATGGCTACTATTTTGAAAATAAGTGTCAGACATACCTAAACCATGCCAGTTAACATTACCTACCGCAGTACCACCTGTTTGCCTTATTTGGTAGGAATCAGAAAACGGTTTCCCGAAATATGACAAAAACTTTATTTATTCGTGTGACACTATCTTACAAAATTGAGACAAACAGAAACTCTGTGCAGACACATCTGATATATGTTATACATATTGCCAACATACTAAGTTAAGTGGTAATTTATTGAATTTTTTTCGAAAATATAGCATTTTATGCTAAAATATCTAGATGACCGTCATGTTGAAAACAAGTTTCTGAAATACTTGAAACATATTTGTAAATATCAACTGCGGCAGTACTACATGATTGACAAATTTTGTAGGGATCTTTAAATGGTTTCCCCAGAAATTACACAAATATTTTATTTATTTATGTAATGCATTCTTACAAAATTACGGAAATAAGTTTTTTTTCAGTTTACCTGATGCTTGTAATATATATTGCCAGCTTACCTTATTTGGTTGAATTTGGTCAAATGGTGTGGTAGTTATAACAAATATACCTAAAATATTGATATGGCCATCAATTTTTAAATAAATGACTAATAATTTTTAGTTACTCATATTTACTCATATTTACCTCGTCTCTCTATTTTTTATGTGCCNTTTAAATAAATGACTAATAATTTTTAGTTACTCATATTTACTCATATTTACCTCGTCTCTCTATTTTTTATGTGCCAAATTTTGCGTAAATTGGTTTAGTAGTTTTCGAGATATAATGTAAAAGATTTCTTTTTTCGCATGGTGCTATATTTCAAAATGTCATACAAAAGTGGTTGCTGTTTAGATTATATTCTGTTTGTCATACATATAACCAGTGTACAAAATTTGGTTGAAATTGACTAGATGTATGGTAGTTATACCAAATAAACCTAATATATTTGTGTATCTGCCATTTTGAAAATAAGTGCCCTATCATGTTTATTTACTTATATTTTCTTGGTATATCATTTTATTACTTACTTGCCAAATTTGAATAAAACTGGTAGTTTTCGATATAACATAAAAGTTTATTTATGTAGCTCTGTTTTCCAAAATGTTTAATAAAAGTGGTTGTTGTTTGGATTATATGGTACTTGTAGTAGATGCTGTCAGCGTAGAAAAGATTGTTGAAATTGGTCAAACGATATGGTAGTAATACCAAATAAACCTACGGCGTGGTCGAAAACTGTGAAAGTCAGGTGTCCTTACTTAGCACTATATGTTTACCGACTAAGTGAAATAAGGTTCACGCGTTANCGAAAACTGTGAAAGTCAGGTGTCCTTACTTAGCACTATATGTTTACCGACTAAGTGAAATAAGGTTCACGCGTTAAAAAATTGATGGAGGAAAACACAAACGTACAGACACACACAGTCACACGCATTCACACACATAAACACAAACACACACATACACACAGACAGGAATGTGATCTCATTGGCCTTTCTTTCTTTCGGAAAGTAGGCTAAAAACAACGACACTGTGACCAGTTCGTGTAAATATTACAGTATTGAAATATATATTATACAAGAAGTTACTGATATAACTAATGAGCTTACTTTTCTCAACATGGTTTCAAATAATTATTTAAAAATTTCTTAAAAGTTGAGTTTGTAGGAAGGATTTGACTTCTCTTTGAAAGCAATAACGTTAGAAATGAAACCATAAACGTATGCAACAGTAGTGAGACAATTACAAATACACACATGACTTATCTGGGACTGGAACCCAGAAAACATCGTACAATACTCTAGCGTTTAATATACTGAATTATGGAGGTCGTATTCTGATAATTAACTTCGAATTAAATCAGTCTAATGTTTAAAATAATAGGATTTACTAACCTAAAATATTTACACGGACATCATTTTGAAAATACGAGACTGATCTACTTAAAACATTTAAGTTTACATGATCTACAGTAGCGCTGTTTGTTGACATAATTTGGTCTAAATTGGTTTTTTATCATAAGATATGACGTAAAAAACTTTGTTTTCTTATTGGATGATTTTATACAAAATGGCCAAAAATGAGTCTCTATATACTATGCTTCTAATGTGTGTTGTCTACACACAAATGTTTGTTGAATTTAGCTAAATTGTTTAATATATATATGGCAAACTTACCTAAATAAAATTACGACATCATCATTTTGAAAATAGTTGTCTTACCCGTTTAAATCATGAAAGTTTGCATGGACTTCTGTAGCATTAATAGTATGCACAATTAGCTACAAATTTATTTAAGTATTCCAGTGTAACATTTGGTGGGAATCTGTTGATTGGTCCTTTAGATATGTCATATAATAGTCATAATTTTAATATGGCGATTTTTATAAATGGATTACAAAAAAGTAATGTAGTAGCATATTCAATTATTGTATACTGCCAATATACAAATTTAAGTTAAAATAGATTTTATATATTTGTAGATAAAGCACACAAAACTTAAATTATTTTATAGCTGTCATTCTGAAATTAAGTATGCATACATGAAAAAAAGTTTATTAATATTGACTACCGCAGTGCAACATTTTGCGCGAAATGTTGTAATAATGGGTTGATTGATTTCCAAGATACGAGATAAAATCCTTCTTTTTTATTGGTAGGCCTATATTTCAAAATGGCAAAGAAATGACGATCTGCATAGACAAATTTGATGTTTCTAATTGGTACTGCCAAGATACAAAGTTAAAATGAAAATAGTTTCGTTAGTAAAATATATTGAGCAAATCATTTATATACTCAAAATTTTGAAACAAATGTGCCTTACCTACATAAAACATACCAGTTTACACAACNGTATGCATACATGAAAAAAAGTTTATTAATATTGACTACCGCAGTGCAACATTTTGCGCGAAATGTTGTAATAATAGGTTTATTGATTTCCAAGATACGAGATAAAATCCTTATTTTTTATTGGTAGGCCTATATTTCAAAATGGCAAAGAAATGACGATCTGCATAGACAAATTTGATGTTTCTAATTGGTACTGCCAAGATACAATGTTAAAATGAAAATAGTTTCGTTAGTAAAATATAGTGAGCAAATCATTTATATACTCAAAATTTTGAAACAAATGTGCCTTACCTACATAAAACATACCAGTTTACACAACNTGAGCAAATCATTTATATACTCAAAATTTTGAAACAAATGTGCCTTACCTACATAAAACATACCAGTTTACACAACCTGCTGCAGAATTATTTATTTACCAAATTAAGAAGGTATCTGTCATGTCAATTGTTTCCCGAGGTATGACAAAAAACTTAATTTACTTGCATGGTGCTATATTACAAAATGGCGGACAAATTATACTATATGTGCATATAGTTGATAGTTGTATCTATTGCCAGCACACAAAGTTTAGTTGAAATTGATTACATTATTTCGACGATATAGCATTCTAAATTAAAATTGCTATACGACCACCATTTTGAAAACAACTGTCTGGCATGGTTAAAAAATACTACTCCACATAATCTGTCTCAGTACTATTTGTTTTCCAAATTTGATAGGAATTGGTAAATTCGTTCAAAGATATGATATAAAATTTTTACTTTATTCACAGAGCACTATCTGGCAAAATTACAGACCTAAGATGCTCAATGTAGATACATTTATTTGATTGTTATAATATCTACTGCCAGCATACAAAGTATATTTGAAATTTATTACATGGTTTCGACGATATAGCATTCTAAATTAAAATGGCTATATGCCATCCATTTTGAAAATAAGTGTCTGACGTACCAAAAACATATCACAAAACATCTTGTTCATCGATATGTTTTGTTCGCCAAATTTGTTAGGAATCTTGATTATTTACCGAGTTATGAAATAAAAATTTTATTTATTCCTATGGCACTATCTTCCAAAATCGGCAACAAAAGTTGCTAATGGTTGGTATATATATTGCTNAAATTTTATTTATTCCTATGGCACTATCTTCCAAAATCGGCAACAAAAGTTGCTAATGGTTGGTATATATATTGCTTGTATACATACTTTCCACTAACAACATTTGGCCGAAATTGGTTAAATGGTATTGCTTATATACTAAATAAGGTTAAACGTTTTTCTATGGTCGCCATTTTGAAAATAAGTAACGAATTAAGTTAAATCACTTATGNGAAATTGGTTAAATGGTATTGCTTATATACTAAATAAGGTTAAACGTTTTTCTATGGTCGCCATTTTGAAAATAAGTAACGAATTAAGTTAAATCACTTATGTTTACATGGCCTAGCATAGGATTTATTAAATAAAAAATTGAGTGAGCATTTGTTGTATAGTTTTCGAGGTATATAAAATTTTTTTTTGAATTGTTGCTATTTTACAAAATGTCTGACAAACAACAATATCCATTTCAATATTTAATGCTTAAAAAAAATTTCTGCTAGCATACTAAATTTTGTTCAAATCGGTTTGAATGGTTCCCAAGATATGATATCAACCAAAATTTTAAAAAGGCCGCCATTTTTAAAGTACCCGACGTGGTCAAAAACTGAAAAGTCAGGTTTTCTTTTTAAGTATTATATGGGTACGTAGTTTGGTGTAATTCGGCGCGCGAGTTCCAAAATTGAAAAGGGGGACACACACACGCAAAAACTCACTCAGCACGCACATGCATGCACACTGCATACACACACACATAGAGTACACACACAAATACAGTACACACACAGACACACAGTCAGGAGAGTTTTCTCATTAACCTTTGTTTTTCTTTCGGAAAGTAGGCTAAAAACACTTATTAAATTTAAGTTACAAACTATTCACTGAGGCGACAAAAGTCATGGGATACCTCCTAATATCGTGTCGGACCTCCTTTTGTCCGGCGAAGTGCAACTTGACGTGGTATGGACTCAACAAGTCGTTGGAAGTCCCTGGCAGAAATGTTGAGCAATGCTGCCTCTATAGACGTCCGTAATTGCGAAAGTGTTGCCGGTGCAGGATTCTGTGCACGAACTGACCTCTCGACGATGTCCCATAAATGTTCGATGGGATTCATGTCGGGCGATCTCGGTGGCCAAATCATTCGCTGGAATTGTCCGGAATGTTCTTCAAACCAATCGCGAATAGTTGTGGCCTGGTGACATGGCGCTTTGTCATTCATAAAAAATCCATCGTTGTTTGGGTACATGAAGATCATGAATGGCTGCAAGTGGTCTCCATGTAGCTGAACATAACCCTTTCCAGTCAATGATCGTTTCAGTTGGACCAGAGGACCTAGTCCATTCCATGTAAAAACAGCCCCCACCATTATGAAGCCACCACCAGCTTGCACAGTTCCTTGTTGACAACTTGTGTCCATGGATTCGTGGGGTCTGCGCCACACTCGATCCCTACCATCAGCTCTTACCAACTGAAATCGGGACTCATCTGAACAAGCCACGGTTTTCCAGTCGTCTAGGGTCCAACCGATATGGTCACGAACCCAGGAGAGGCGCTGCAGGCGATGTCGTGCTGTTAGTAGAGGCACTCGAGTCGGTCTTCTGCTGGCATAGCCCAGTAAAGCCAAAGTTCGCCACACTGTCCTAACGGACACGTCCGTCGTACGTCCCACATTGATTTCTGCTTTTATTTCACGCAGTGTTGCTTGTCTGTTAACACTGACCATTCTGCGCACACGTCGTTGGTCTCTGTCAGTAAGTGCAGGCGGTCGGCCACTGTGTTGTCTATGGTGGGAGGTTATGCCTGAAATTAGGTATTCTTGGCACATTCTTGACACTGTGGATCTCGGAATGTTGAATCCCCCAACCATTTCCGAAATGGAATGTCCCATGCGTCTAGCTCCAACTACCATTCCACGTTCAAAGTCTGTTAATTCGCGTCGTGCGGCCATAATCACGTCAGAAAACTTTTCACATGAATCACTTGACTACAAAGGAAAGCCCAACTAATGCACGGCCCATTTATACATTTTGTACGCGATACTACTACCATCTGTATATTTGCATATTGCTATCCCAAGACTTTTGTCACCTCTGTTTACATATAATCAGTAATAACATTTTCCTCGTCACTGTTATAATTCGTTAAAGTAATTGATATTATTATAATTTTGCTCATGGTAAAGTACTGCTTTAACAATTCGCACATTGATAATTAATGATATTTGATTTTAAAGTACTTATTGCATGCACTAACGAAAATTTCAAAACAAAAAATTGCAGCAATGAAAAAAAATGGAGTAGTGACATTTCATGATGTATTGTACTCGTAATTAAGAATTTAAAAGGACCTTTTTTAATTATTGCAGACCTAGGCTTATTTTTACAATCGCACATAAAATATTCCTTTTTTTTTTTTTTTTTTTTTTTTTCTGGTACCTTGACTAGAAAAATCCTTGTAAACCCAGTTGCCAAGAAAATCCCTTGTAAAACTACAAACTAATTCCTTGTAAAATCTTCAAAACATATATTTGTAATATTACAACCTTAGTTTTGCATTTTCTTATACAAAACAAATAATATATATTAACAACAGGGAATAAAAAAAAAAATTCGAAACATTATTTACGAAAAAAAATTTATACATTTTACCAGCACGGGGACTAGAACCCACAACCCTTGTATTTTTAGCTGGCACCCGAAATCACAATACGAAGTTAACTTACGAACATAAAAATAGTACCTAAAGATTATTAATGAAATAGTTTGGATAAGAAGAATAGGTACACTTCTTTCATTTTAAGATTTCTGTTATTGAGTTATGAGATTTGGACGGCTCTTAACAACGAGTTCTTGAGAACCAATTTAAGAGTTCTGTGTAGCTAGGAAACATGAATAGTTTTTGAATAATACGGTCACGTTTTATTTAAATTGTCGTTTTATTATTATTATTTGAGTTGATTTAATAGTTTGCGTTATTCAAACTTGCAATGCATTTCTTTTTGCACGCAGCCACACTTTAAATCACTAATAATTTTTGCACAAACAGCTACATACGGTTTTACGTTGTTGAGTGTCCACCATTTTGCTGAAGATCGTGGGAACGGGTCAGGATAGTACAAAAATTACTTGAGGTATATTACAAACACGGCTCTTGTAGTTTTACAGTAGAGTAGTTTTACAAGATGAATATTTTTACTCTCACAAGCATTTGTAAAATTACAAAACATTTGTAAGTAAAAATTACAAATTAATTTTTACAATATACTCTTTAAGTGTAAAAATGGGAGAAGTTTTAAAATGTTCTAGTATTGAAAATGTTATAGTTAAAGATTAAACATTTCATCACTGTTCATTGAAAAATCACATGGTTCTAGTTTTAACATTGTTATACGATATTTTCACATAATTATTTGATGCTGATCTAACTGAATCTGCAAAATCACATATCTGCAATTGTTTCGAAATAATATGTGGTGATTATCAATATCAGCTTCATAGTAAAATGTAAAAGTGTGGCATTTTTAATTACTTATAGAGATAGAGAGCGAGATGGAGGGAGAGAGAATACTATTGGGACGAAAGAACAAATGGAAGCTGACATAACAGAGAATGAAGCACCGTAAAGGCTGCATCATACATAACAAACGAGTGTCATGGAAAGTGAAAATTAAAACGAGTTGATAATCTGGGCACGCTGGAGGGTGTTCTTTTAGTACCCGATCTGATGGACTGGATCTGTAGCGGCAGTAGTTAACTGTTATGTCAAAGAAGACCTAGAGGAATTACTTTGTCTTTTGACGACACGTCGACTTTGTGAGCAGCGACCCAGTTCTGGTACAGTAGTATTAAAGAGATAGACTTCCGATTGAACCACAGGTGTTCTTTGTAGTCTTAGCACGAAGCTGTATGAGCACTAGGAGATCCTGTAGTATCTGACTGGGCCTTTATGTTCCTAAAAACTTTCTGTTAACAGCAAGGGCATGCATAGGATTTTTCTTTTGGTAGGGCCAAGATTATTGAAGCTTCGCAGTCATAACATAACAGTAACTTACAATATTTCATTTGCCCAATTGAACTAATTGCTTAAGAGAGAACAATAATAAATACAAAACTTCGTTTTGCCTCATGGGCGAGAAGAAATTTATTAAAATTAATTTGCTGAAATAATTAAAGTAATATTTCTATGCTTTTAAAACAATAACTTTTAGCGTTAATTTTTCTTACAGCTGAAAGGGCTTTAGTTCAGAAGACAGGAATATCATTCTCGTGCCTCTAATTAGTTCCTAAAATCTTCGTTTTAGGACTGTGTATATATATGTGTGTTTGTGTGTGTGTGTGTGTGTGTGTGTGAGTGAATTGCGACATTCTGTGTTACAGGCATTTTGTAAGCCATGTAAATATTCTGGATCGTTTANCTGGCATAGCCCAGTAAAGCCAAAGTTCGCCACACTGTCCTAACGGACACGTCCGTCGTACGTCCCACATTGATTTCTGCTTTTATTTCACGCAGACAACGAACAGACAATTGTGACTGGTAAGACGCGTGTGCAGCAACCTCTCGGTCATTAAGTGCTGGCGGTCGGCCACTGCGTTGTCTATGGTGGGAGGTTATGCCTGAAATTAGGTATTCTTGGCACACTCTTGATTCTGTGGATCTCGGAATGTTCAATTCCCCACCATTTCCGAAATGAAATGTCCCATGCGTCTAGCTCCAACTACCATTCCACGTTCAAAGTCTGTTAATTCGCGTCGTGCGGCCATAATAATGTCAGAAACCTTTTCACATGAATCGCTTGACGACAAAGGAAAGCCCAACCAATGCACGGCCCATTTATACATTTTGTACGCGATACTACTGCCATCTGTATATTTGCATATTGCTATCCCAAGACTTTTGTCACCTCTCTTTACATATAATCAGTAATAACATTTTCCTTGTCATTGTTATAATTCGTTAAAGTAATTGATATTATTATAATTTTGCTCATCGTAAAGTACTGCTTTAACAATTCGCACATTGATAATTAATGATATTTCATTTTAAAGTACTTATTGCATGCACTAACGCAAATTTCAAAACAAAAAATTGCAGCAATGAAAAAAAATGGAGTAGTGACATTTCATGATGTATTGTACTCGTAATTAAGAATTTAAAAGAACCTTGTTTAATTATTGCAGACCTAGGCTTATTTTTACAATNTTTTTTTTTTTTTTTTTTTTTTTTGGTACTTTGATTAGAAAAATCCTTGTAAACCCAGTTGCCAAGAAGAAAATCCCTTGTAAAACTACAAACAGATTCCTTGTAAAATCTTCAAAACATATATTTGTAATATTACAAACGATAGCTTTGCATTTTCTTATACAAAACAAATGATATATATTAACAACAGGGAATAAAAAAAAAAAATTCGAAACATAATTTACGAAAAAAAATTAATACATTTTGCCAGCACGGGGACTAGAACCCACAACCCTTGTATTATTAGCTGGCACCCGAAATCACAATACGAAGTTAACATACCAACATATAAATAGTACCTAAAAATTATTAATGGAATAGTTTGGATAAGAAGAATAGGTACACTTATTTCATTTTAAGATTTCTGTTGTTGAGTTATGAGATTTAGACGGCTCTTAACAACGAGTTCTTGAGAGCCGATTTAAGAGTTCTGTGTAGCTAGGAAACATTAACAGTTTTTGAATAATACGGTCACGTTTTATTTAAATTGTCGTTTTATTATTATTATTTGAGTTGATTTAAGAGTTTGCGTTATTCAAACTTGCAATGCATTTCTTTTTGCACGCAGCCACACTTTAAATCACTCATAATTATTGCACAAACAGCTACATACGGTTTTACGTTGTTAAGTGTCCACCATTTTGCTGAAGATCGTGGGAACGGGTCAGGATAGTACAAAAATTACTTGAGGTATATTACAAACACGGCTCTTGTAGTTTTACAGTAGAGTAGTTTTACAAGATGAATATTTTTACTCTCACAAGCATTTGTAAAATTACAAAACATTTGTAAGTAAAAATTACAAATTTATTTTTACAATATACTCTTTAAGTGTAAAAATGGGAGAAGTTTTAAAATTTTCTAATATTGAAAATGTTATCGTTAAAGATTAAACATTTCATCACTGTTCATTGAAAAATCACATGGTTCTAGTTTTAACATTGTTATACGATATTTTCACATAATTATTTGATGCTGATCTAACTGAATCTGCAAAATCACATATCTGCAATTGTTTACAAATAATATGTGGTGATTATCAATATCAGCTTCATAGTAAAATGTAAAAGTGTGGCATTTTTAATTACTTATAGAGATAGAGAGCGAGATGGAGGGAGAGAGAATACTATTGGGACGAAAGAACAAATGGAAGCTGACATAACAGAGAATGAAGCGCCGTAAAGGCTGCATCATACAAAACAAACGAGTGTCATGGAAAGTGAAAATTAAAACGAGTTGATAATCTGGGCACGCTGGAGGGTGTTCTTGTAGTACCCGATCTGATGGACTGGATCTGTAGCGGCAGTAGGTTAACTAGTATGTCAAAGAAGACCTAGAGGAATTACTTCCTCTTTTGACGACATGTCGACTTTGTGAGCAGCGACCCAGTTCTGGTACAGTAGTATTAAAGAGATAGACTTCCGATTGTACCACAGGTGATCTTTGTAGTCTTAGCACGAAACTGTATGAGCACTAGAAGATCGTGTAGTATCTGGCTAGGCCTTTATGTTCCTAAAAAATTTCTGTTAAAAGCAGGGGCATGCATAGGATTTTTCTTTGGGTAGGGCCAAGATTATTGAAGCTTCGCAGTCATAACATAACAGTAACTTACAATATTTCATTTGCCCAATTGAACTAATTGCTTAAGAGAGAACAATAATAAATACAAAACTTCGTTTTGCCTCATGGGTGAGAATAAATTTATTAAAATTAATTTGCTAAAATAATTAAAGTAATATTTCTATGTTTTTAAAACTATAACTTTTAGCGTTCATTTTTCTTACAGCTGACAGGGCTTTAGTTCAGAAGACAGGAATATCATTCTCGTGTCTCTAATTAGTTCTTAAAATCTTCGTTTTAGGACTGTGTATATATATATGTGTGTGTGTTTGTGTGTGTGTGTGTGTGTGTGTGTGTGAATTGCGACATTCTGTGTTACAGGCATTTTGTAAGCCATGTAAATATTCTGGATCGTTCATATTTTTTTTTTGTTGTTATTATTGTCTGAACTGACTACCTCCTAATGTTCGGGGGATAAAAGGAGTATTTTTTGGGTAGTGTTTAACTTTATCCGCTAAGTTTGGGACCAAAACATACTAGTGCATATTCTTAAACGGGGCAAATTAAAATACGAAATGTAATACTGTTTGTTTGAGTATTCAATGCGTGTGGGGAAAGGTATGTTCTCAAGGAATTTGAAACCAACCGAGATTTTAGTTGGTTGTGAATATTACCTTGGAGTTTGTTTTCGTTATACGAACGTTATGTTCACGTAGGTTGGGTTGTGTTCTTCGCGGTTACGAAACTCTCTTCCCTTGCCGAGCGCAAGCGAAGTACGCTGAAGAGATAGTGTGCTCTAGACGAGTTCCAATTACTCGGCCTGGCTGCTTTCCTCTCTTCTCCCCTTTTCCTGCCTTATCAAACCGAGCTTAGAGACACCCTTCTTCCTCCACCCACCAACCCGAAACTCTCGCACCACCCTGCAATATATTACAGCTCGTTAATTTACAACAACGAGCAAAAAGACGTCGCGATCTTCCAGTTTCGCGTTCGCGAAGTTGGCAGCACGTGGAGTTTAATATCTGATGGCATCGCCCGCGTCAGCACTCACCCCNCAAGCGAAGTACGCTGAAGAGATAGTGTGCTCTAGACGAGTTCCAATTACTCGGCCTGGCTGCTTTCCTCTCTTCCCCCCTTTTCATGCCTTATCAAACCGAGCTTAGAGACACCCTTCTTCCTCCACCCACCAACCCGAAACTCTCGCACCACCCTGCAATATATTACAGCTCGTTAATTTACAACAACGAGCAAAAAGACGTCGCGATCTCCCAGTTTCGCGTTCGCGAAGTTGGCAGCACGTGGAGTTTAATATCTGATGGCATCGCCCGCGTCAGCACTCACCCCNCCAGTTTCGCGTTCGCGAAGTTGGCAGCACGTGGAGTTTAATATCTGATGGCATCGCCCGCGTCAGCACTCACCCCCCTCGGCAGCAGACACACCTACACGCGGTTCTCTGTTGCCATTTAATAAACGAGTCGCCATCGCGCTCTAGCCAGGTTGCCTGCTCCGGCCTCACCGAGCGCTGCTAAACTTTCACGTTTTGGAACGCGCATGCGAAATTATTCCCTTGCTTGAAATATCATTCGGTGTCTTCTTACTTTGTAAATGTGTTTGCATCAACATTTATACTAACATTGGTTTTTAATAATTGATTACTCCTTTCCAGTTTATTTAAGCCATTTTAATTTAATTTTCCCTATACTGAAATAACACGCTTTAAATAACAATAAATCAAATTAATTAATCCAAATAGTCTAATGATAATATTGTTTACGATTCGTTTTCATCGTTGAGGTTCTAAACGCCAGTTATTCTGACTTTATGATTGTACTTAATTTTATATATTTAACACAAATCCCAATAAATATATGGCCTTCATTTCTTATGTACGATGAAATATTTTTCTCTAAAGCATCCGTGTTATTACTCATTCAGTAAATTTAAAATTAAGGAGTACTTAAAATAACAAGAAGACTTAAGTAATAATTATTTCACAGTGCATTTTAATCGTGACCCTCATTTAATAACCCATTTATAAATGAGTATTTGAAGTACAAACGTGTATTTTTATCATAGCAATACATTTCATATCTCCATATTCTGGAAGTTAATTACCTTCATCGTTTTATCTTGCTTATTATCGTGTCGTGTCAACGTGCCTTTGCTAACCTAAGATAAATTTGAGGGTTTGGATATTCCTTCCGTCAAGTTCAATTGTGAGTGACCGTATTAAATGGCAGATGAAGTTTAGTTCGTAACTGAGTGCCACAATTCCAAATATGCTTTGTTTGGATCAAATGTGATATTTNAATGGCAGATGAAGTTTAGTTCGTAACTGAGTGCCACAATTCCAAATATGCTTTGTTTGGATCAAATGTGATATTTTTATCAAATCCCAGCACATCCAAAGCCAGGAATGTTCAAAGTCTTTGCTTAAAGCATTGGTCGAACGAGACTGTGCGAACNATGGCAGATGAAGTTTAGTTCGTAACTGAGTGCCACAATTCCAAATATGCTTTGTTTGGATCAAATGTGATATTTAACAAATCCCAGCACATCCAAAGCCAGGAATGTTCAAAGTCTTTGCTTAAAGCATTGGTCGAACGAGACTGTGCGAACAAACGTATAAGACAAGTTTTATAAGAATTAGGTACGCAGCACTTCACAACTCCATGTCTTACCTCATGGCAATCTAACAAACCGTACGTTTTAATAAAATACATTAAAATAACAACAACTCTGATAAAGAAGCTGTATCACCCACCCTTTATTATTAAATTATTCAAGAAAAGTCAGGGTCATTACTGAAAATGTTTCTATATAGAAGCATTATATTTCATAGTTATGTACAAATTTTTGTAATTTATTGTTAATAGGTGTTACCTGGTTGTCANGCATTATATTTCATAGTTATGTACAAATTTTTGTAATTTATTGTTAATAGGTGTTACCTGGTTGTCATTAAAATTTTAAAATAAGTAAATATATAAAATTTTGTATTAAGTTAAATGTTGCATAAATATGTATTAGTAGTTTATATTTTATGTTCTTATTGATGGATAAGGAAAATAACTATGATTCTATTGTCACATTTTTCANCTGTATCACCCACCCTTTATTAATAAATTATTCAAGAAAAGTCAGGGTCATTACTGAAAATGTTTCTATATAGAAACATTATATTTCATAGTTATGTACAAATTTTTGTAATTTATTGTTAATAGGTGTTACCTGGTTGTCATAAAAATTTTAAAATAAGTAAATATATAAAATTTTGTATTAAGTTAAATGTTGCATAAATGTGTATTAGTAGTTTATATTTTATGTTCTTATTGATGGATAAGGAAAATAACTATGATTCTATTGTCACATTTTTCAACAAATCCCCCAAAATTTGAGTCGGGAAGAAATAAATAGAACATTTAATATGGCGAGTGAAGCGGGCTCGTAGGTCCTGGCGATCACCTTTCACCGCACTGCATCCAAGAAAGCTCTTGAGCTTGATGTGACCTCCAAATACGCGGCTGACCTTCATTCTACACAGTATAGACTTAGACGCGCAACTTTTCTGAGATACCTGACATATTTCCCGTTGCAATGGGCAACCTTATTGCCAAATTATTTTCACAGCAACTGGGACATTATGCAGGATTTACACTTTCATTTGTTTCCTAGCTTCGCATTTAAGTAGTCGCGTGTAATGCGGAAGAAGTGAGTTGATGCACCATCTAACTGGAAACATATCTTGTGTCTGAATACCAATGGTACATCTACTAGCAGTTTAGATTGTGTGTCATAGAAAAATATTTCGTAAAATGTAACTTTAATGCGATCTAGCAGGTGTAGGGTCCTTATTATTATATTAGAGCAGTACCCGTCCACACATTCACCGACGAATTGTCCTGAAATCAGCGCTGAGCNGAACTCAGCGCTGACCAACAGAATCTGGATTTCAGTAGGTCCAGATATTATTAATCTGCAAAGTGTAATACCCGTCAAATGAGAACTTACAATTCATTGGTTAACCACGCCAGGACATTTATCTGCCATATGCACAAACCACTGTGCAAAGGCCCGTCGTTGCTGCGGTCGGTTGGTGCATATCGTCCCTCACTGTTGCCCATATAATCGAAAGGGGAGCGTCTTATTACCTCACGACAGTTCCGTACTAGCGGAGCGACTTTCGTCAATATGCCCAGGTATTGCTTCCGCATAGCAAAACATAAGTACTCTCTGCATGTCCGTAAAACGTAACAAATATAATTCAAATATTTGTCTGTGGACTAAGGCAAATCTGGTTCAATTCCCGGCAGAATCACTTCCGGATTTTTGCAAGTGGGAGTTGTGCCGGACGATGCCGCTGATCTGCGTGTTTTCTCGGGAATCTCCCGTTTCTCCCGCCCCTGCATTCCGGCGATGATATATTCTCACCTCGCTTTACCGGTTTTCATCCGCTCTCAAGACCCTGAACTTAAGAGCCGCCCAAACCTCTCCACTTCAGTCGTTTGTATAAATAAAAGCACCTACAAAGCCTATTCAGTTTGTTTGAAACACTCACGTTAAAATCCTCCATTTTCTTCAGCTGCCGGTCGATCCGTGTTAAGTCTGATCATTTTGACACATGCAGTTTACTGTAGAAACATTGTCCAGGTTTTTCGCATCAATCAGCAACGCTGTAAACAANGATCATTTTGACACATGCAGTTTACTGTAGAAACATTGTCCAGGTTTTTCGCATCAATCAGCAACGCTGTAAACAAGCTTAGATTCGGCTTTTTTGGCCCATCCGTATCGTTCTCTGATACGTCCACCAGACATTTACGCTTATAGCTAACATAACCCACATGATATAGGCACTGCTGCTCTTTACGTTTAAAGACAGTGCTGTAATTTATTCATTTCAGCTGTGTTTCCTAGCAATGCGTCTATGCCGTCTACTGCGCAGCGTGGAACGCTAAACTCTGGGCGTCGGTGCATTTCGTTATGTTTTGGGTGTTCAGTTTTCGTATTATATATATATATATGTATATATATATATATATATATATCTGATGACGCAATTGGCCATTTGTGTTAGTTGCGAACAGAAATTTCCAAAACTGATATTAAGAGAAAAAAACTGCGTGATTTATTGTTGACTGCGATTGAAGGAAGTTGAAGAATAAATGAAAAAAGTGTTTTTGGTTTTTGTAATTTTAATGGCGTATTCCGATTAACATTGCATAATGAACTTTACTTGTAACTTGATGTCATTGATTGTGAAGTTTCAATCATCTTGACCCTCCCCGAAGAAAATCTGATGGTGAAGTTTTTTAGAGTAGAGAAAGTTACGTTATTCGTCCAATATTAAATACGAAACATTAAATAACGAGGTGCAGTTTATATATTATTTTAGATTCACGCGAGAACAGTTCTGTTACATGGCGAATCTCATCTACGAAGATTTGAAGACAGAAACGTGCCACAGAGTGTAAAATCGCAATACACTGTGCAAAAGATGCTTCGCTAGAAAAAAAGCTTAGGTATTGTAGATACTTGAGTAGCGTTACTTAATGTGGAGTGCCGCGCGTCTACTTGTCCTACGCGCATGTCCGTACATTCTTGTTCGCCCAGGGAATTTAAGTGAAACTTGGACGACAATTTCATGATACGTAAGTTCATTGGCGGATGATGGTGTAAAAATAACTATTTCACATTTGGTTCAAATACACTGACTGCAGTTTGGGGCGTTGAGATTCCTAACAACCCGTATACAAACCGCCGACATCTGAATTTCAAGGCATTTTATGTATGACCTACACACCATTTTAAACATTTATAAGAATAATAAAGATAAATTACCAACTTAAACGTAATGATTAGACGTAGTACTTTTTGATAATAATACGCTACCAGCATATCGATCTCAACACTCTAGCTTCTTGTCTTTGAAAAGAATAGAACAGGTGTTTTCTCTACAGATTTCAATAGCTACTACGTTATTGAAAACTGTTTCATTAATTAAGTATTTACTAAGAAATATTACTGTAACTCTTTAAGTCAAATTCATAATTTAACGAACTTTCGAAGTTGTTGATTGTGAACATTTATATATACGTGTGTAATTTCCGCGGAAAATGACTCGAATGTTCGTTTTCAGTAAAACAGTTTGGAGCTTTCATTTTCATAACAGCATTCTATAAAATGTTAGGTAACTGAAATCAATTTTGTGTTGTCAACACATATATTTTCTGCATTTCTTCCTCTTCTCTTGGGTACCAGATTGTCAAATGAACCACCGACGGTGTTTCGTCGTATATAAGCATATCCGACTATCACTACCGACTTTAATAGGGGAGTTTATTTCCCCAAGTGAATCCACAATCTCCCGCAACGAAAATGCCGGTGCAGTTCCTTACATTTGGCCGTTGCAATTTATCAACTGCCGCATTTATTCCTCGGTTTGACTACGCGCGGGAAAGAAATAAAAATTGTAATATTACTTCGCCTAGACACAAAATGTCCCATTCAATCTTGCAGTACAATGTCAGTGCTCGATATGATTGCAAACTTTAATGTTTACTGGAAGTGTATGTCGAATGCATCACGAACGAGGTGTGGTGTGTACATGGTCATTTTCCACTACTCGTAAGAAACTTTGCTTAGCAAACCATTTCATAATAATAACGTATTTTTACAAAGGTTTCAGGTGGTCCTTAAACTGTTCCACTGTGACCAGCCATTTCAGAAGTTAAACAGAACGAGGCTCTCAACAGGCAAACAACTTTTTACGCATGTAATTTTCTTGTCACCAATCTCTCTTTTCCTCTTTCTATTACTGGCACACACACGCGCGAACACACACATCATATCACATAACCAATCTGAACTCTTGTCGATATTCCATGTTCGGTGTATAACACATTGTTTTTTTTATTTTAGTGAAATATGTACCACCACATGTATCCATTTATGTAATATTGTAGTTTGCAAAACCAAATTATACGAAGTTGTCCCCGATGACATTTTTTGGCAGTACTTATTAGAAAGTATTTCTACCTTTCACTGGAAGCTGTAATAAGGGATATCACAAGCCAAGAATCGAGTCCAAAGTAACTGTTGCGATGAATCATTGGTTGAGATTTGATGTAAAATGTCAGGGCTTGAGTTTTTCACAACAGTTTTAAGAGTGGTATATAGTCCCACCTCGAGTGAGAAACACACAGTGGTTTTGTAATAATGATTTTTTTGGAACTACTAAAGTTATGGTGACGAAATTTTTTTTTCCGTGCAAATGAAAACTTGAATTGTTCAAGCTATGGTTATACTTCTCTATTCTATCGTTTTTTTAAATGATGAAATTGCGTAACTTTCCGCATGATTTTCAGTTAATTGGAAACGATATACTTGAAACAAAAATAATAGTGGAATCAGCCATAGTTTTCGTAGTAAAATCATACCAAAAAAAGGTATTGTCATAGCATTGAATACTAAGAAATTTAACCAAAACTGTAGGTATGTTTTGCGCATTTTGAGGCCGTCTCGTGCTGCTGCTTACTCGCTACATGATTTTCCTCGTCTCGCCCCGAGTGCTGCCCGGGAAAGTCGATATTACACGATACCTTCTGCCGCACTTGGTCTTGTACAAGCTTCTACAAGGCCTGGAGCACGAGCCGGTGTACCAGCCGCTATATGAGCCGCCATGGAATATTTATATTCCACAACAGCAGTTTGCGTACTAGCATTTGACACCCTCGGTGGCTGTGCAGTGTGTGGTTTGTAGTAAATATGACCCCATTCGTAGAACTGTTACCAGTCAGTATTTTTGCGTAGTCCTATAACAAAACTAGCTAGCACGTCTTAATATTGTTATCTAACTGTTGCGCTTTTACATAAATTGATTGCTTACGAATAAAGTATAATTGATGTTCTTGAAAATTATGCTAAGTGACTAGAGTACGATTGTGTTATTTTTCATTTTGACGAAAATACTAAACGTTTACCAAATATAGTTTTTTCTTTACGTACCAAGTTATTTTCCGCATGTAACATTTAATGATAAAAGAGTGAGAGTCCGACGAAGTTTCGAACTCACGCTCAAAATTTATGTTTTATTCACAGGCGCCATGACATTATCACTGTACTACCAACTCAAATTCAAATGCTATGTTTATAAACTGTATAAGAAATACGAAAATAAATTTTTTCATTGTGTTGATAATGTTTTAAATATTTAAAACGGTTTTAAAATGTAATTAAGAGTTTTTACCGCCAATATTAATCGTCGATGTAGTTTATTTAATCTATTTTAAAGAGTATCAACCTTACGAACTGCCACGAAAAATAGGACGTGTCCAATCGCCAAACCTGGTACGAAACTGGCCGTACAAGGCGGGAAATGCTATGGCGGGTGCCACACTAGTCTGTATACCGGCCGCTTTGGTGGACCTTGCACAAACTTTTACAGAATCTGGCATCGTGTAACATTGCCTGAAGAGAGAGGATGGCTGGCAGCGGCCCAGTCTAAAAAAATGTCACCAAAGGGACAGCGCACTGCGTTCGTATGCACTGAGTTTAATATAATAATTTGCTTAAGAACGACTTCATACTAGGCATTACCAATGCACATTCTCGCTGTATTTATGCGTATTTATTATAAGCAAAATCATATAGTTTATAGATGAAATATAATTAAAAGTTCGATTGAACAAAAAATAAAGTATTTTTATCTTAACAATATTTAAAAAAAAGTTTGTGATAAATGGCATTATTTTGAAAACCACCAATAATGTTATACATAGGTTGATTTTTCAAAGGCTTAATTTAAAAAATGTGAAGAAACCGCGAATAGTCCATACATTTAAACCTATTATTTCGTTTAAACGGTCGGACCACAAGCGTGGGACTTGAACAGGTAGTCTGGAGTTTACGCGATACTACCCCAGCCCATCGCTGAGAGCGAATGACGCACGGCTTGAGGGAGGGTAGGGCGAGTCGGTCCCCTCCACGCGCCAAACTCTTGTATCACGTGCCCTGAGTTGGCAACGCCCCGGTCCCGAAACTCCGCTCACCCATGATGTATTCCAGCCCTGCGAGCTCAACGATTTGCTTGGCGGTCTCTGTATATCACTCTTAACATGCCCACATTTTACTGCTCGTTATTATGGCACAAACGTCCTCCAATTTTTGCAGTAGTTATCAACGTACCTAGGTACGTTGATAATATCACATTGCAAATACTTCATGCAATGTGGTTTTATCTGGATGAAGGCACACATCTTAAACATAACCACTTGCGTCACTAAGTGAAAATGTCATTTAATTAGCTGTACCAACTGTTGAATTGATAATCACCTTAAAATAACAACCCCGTCCCTCTAAAAGCATTGATAAACTGAAAATTATTCCAGTTAACAACTTTAAACTGGTTAATTTACAGTGGATCCGTTTCCGACTGCTTCAGTATTGTAGTGTAGATTGACATAAAAATTTACCTTGTGGCTCCAGATAGTAGCATGTTTCCACCTCTTTGATATTGTCATTAAGTTACGTTTCTTAAGTCCTATTCCTTATATATTCCCTGCGGCCTTTCTCCCATAATGCCTCATGTAAACTAAAAAAAAGGTGCCTGTCGTAAAAACTAGCATCAACCATCCATGACCTCCATAACAACGCTGTTTCACCAGAGATTTTGAATTAAGAGTCAGTCGATGTCGAAGTTGTAACTAACGTCAAACAAGTAAATATGCTATCGCATGACGAAAACATGCTAAGTCAGAGTAAAGCAACTATTATCATTCTGACTCCTGGCTACTAGAACAAAAGGGTTTGTGCACACAGCAATCGTAAACCGAGTATCAAGTAGTCTGCGCACGTGAACTGCGCTGTTGCCATTCTCCGTTTTCAAAAGATTGAATCTTTTTTAGCCGATGGCACAGTCAAAACAACGAGGTGTGGATACGATATCGGAAATGTTTTATACAAATACATACTATGGAGTGTTAGTATACTATCTGGAACCGATTTAATGTAGTAATAATACACTCATGAGCTGAGCAGTTCAATAAGAGACACTTGCCGTGTTGGCGGAATGGCGCTATGGTCGCCTTGTCGACTGGAACATTGTCCAGCAGCGCAAAACTGGGATGTCGTCAGTCCTGACCATCAGAGTAACAGTCGAGCACAGAATGGGGAAGAAACAAGATCTTAAAGCATTTGATCGTGACTAGATCATTGGGATCATATGTATGCCCCCCCCCCTGCCCCCATTATCCGACGTCGAGCAGATGATGGTAATTCCACTGACCAACGTGTCAAGAGTGTAATGTGAGTTTAAGAAAATTCGTGTAAAACCACCACTCCCAAGGACAACTGCTGTTGCGTACAGCGTATCGGTGACAGGAGTCGCTGTTGGCTAACTCGATTCGTAACAGCCGATAGAAGAGCCACCCTGCAGCAGCAAATCACTCACTTATTCACTGTAGGGCCACAACGACTTGTAAGCAGCCGTACCATCCAGAACAATCTCCTTGTTATGCGGTGCAGAAGCCGCCGCCCCAACTGCGTAACTGCTCACCGTACGTCACAAGGCCCAGCGATTAACGATCCTATTGAACACGTCTGGGATGTTGTCGAGAAGGATGCACGCGCCGTATATCCCGCTCCGACTGATGTCGGTTTATTGTGGAAAACTACGCAGCTTTCGTGGACCAGCTTCCGACCTCGTCTGATGCCTTGTGGAGTCCATGCCACACCACGTCACCGCTGTTATCAGTGAAAAAGGGTTTCTACACGCTACTAGGCTGGTATCTATAAGTATGCTGCTCATAAGTGTATAGTTATGATATGTAAAATATATTAATTTGNACACTACCTCGTCTGATGCCTTGTGGAGTCCATGCCACACCACGTCACCGCTGTTATCAGTGAAAAAGGGTTTATACACGCTACTAGGCTGGTATCTATAAGTATGCTGCTCATAAGTGTATAGTTATGATATGTAAAATATATTAATTTGTATAAAACATGGACAGATAGAGAAACCAAGTGTAAAGAAAAACTCGTTTAAATGTTTGGCGTCGTAATTTTGACAGGTGTGATAATTACGGGCAAATTAGTTTCGTGGACATGCGCAGAAAATGAAAACCAGTCTACCTCGTCTTAAGCTTATGGTTACAACATCAGCAAACTTATTATATGCACTGCTCACGGCAGACAATAGTAGTGAAACATTTTTAATGTCTGTCGATTTACAAGTCCTACTCGTTGATGGGTGAGGTAATACATTTTGCTACCAGTCACTGCTAATACTAGATGCCCCACTCAATTTATTATTTGGTTCCGAGAGTGAAGGGAGGATTTTGCAATTCCAAGAATCACTCCCGCCATAAGTTTTATCAATATTCAGCGTAAATACTGTATTTGTTGCTAGAAACTAAAGTGTTAGGTTATTAACTAAGGATATTGGCGGCCTCAATTTATATGAGTAGACAAAATTGTTAAATGATAAGGAGTGAAAAATAACAGAATTTATTTTTAACACACTCATCAAAGTCTATATGCGATCTCAGGCCAGTGACTTATGTCTCAATAAGCTAACGTATAACCAACTTCACCGTGGTCAGGATTAACTGCGTTTAGAATCCGATATCGAAAATAGAAAATTCGTACTTTTTAAACCTGCCAACTAGTAACAAAAGAAAGTTTACATGTGCACATACAGTGCCTTTGAAAACAAGTTATAACCACGAAGAAATTCACTCGTCAAAATTGAGGTCATTAAAGAAGGAGCAAGTGGGTCAGAACAGTAGGAAACAGGAACAAATCAGTCTAGTCCTCTACAAGTAACTATCACGGTATTCACTTGAAGAGATTTCAGGAAACCATTAAAAATCAAAATCAGTTTGCCGGACCGAGAATTGAAAACGCTGTGATGTCATGAGTCAAGTATGCGAGGGCGCAATTTAGACAGCAAAAACTTTTAGCAGCTCAGTAGAATAAACTCTAAATTTCAAATACTAACGTACTATCGCCACTGATTTGCACAGTTAGATATCACTGGCTTGGAGCAGGTCGACCCAACTCACTTTCAGCCGGTGTGGTTGGCAGACGTGGGCGCATCGAGGGGTGGAAGGGTGGGATGCAGAGAAAGTCGCGCCAAGCACAGCGCGAGTCCTAGAGCACGCAGACAGCGTCCTCTGGGCTAATGAGCTACAGGACCCGGGGCAGAAACGCCCCACTTCTCGCCGGCTAATTGGAGAACTGCGCTAGGTCAAGGAAGTTGCAAGAGGGCGCGCTCCCCTTTGTGCAGCTGGCAGCAGCTCCCGCCCGAGGGAAAACACAAGCAGGCCTCCCTCAGCAAGCTCTGCCAACTTAAAAATATTTACCTCGCCAGGAGCCACACTCAACTTGCTGTAAGTAATACTTTCTGAGTTTTTCCGCTACGTACTAGACATGTAAGAATTCTTATAAAATAATTCAAACGTTTTAGACCAAAAGTAATATTTTAATTACTCGAATAAAATTCCAGCTTTTTAATTCAAGATTTTGCTTTTCATAAACAAACAAAGTGTTTGTTGATAATCGTTTTTTCTAAAGAAACCTACGTGTTAGTCACGTCGATGGTAGGTAGGTAGGTAGTAAAATTTTCGACCTTTAACAGGTGTAAGCAGGATATGTTAGTGCATTTTATGATAACAAACTAAAGAACCATTTGAGCTGCTAAACTACTTGTGTTTCCTGTGGCCTTTCACACCAGAAAATGTATTGTCCCTTGTATAAGATTTTAAGATACGTAACTGTATAGTATTTTTGGAACATCTCAGCGATACAGAGACATTATGTTACTCAATGTGACCCATTTTCAAGAAACTCGGGAGCATTCATCCCCGCTTGTTAAATAAAAAGTCTTGCTCAGTGAAAATGCACTTATCGCGTGACAAGGAAAAAGCTTTCACCTACCAGCTAAATATTTATCATCGTAAAGAGCTGAAAATTATTTATTTCCTATCATATGAAGCTTTGTATTTCTAGTTTTTGTTTTACATTGCCTTTACTGGCGTAAATTGACGTTAATGATTGTGTTCTCTGATATTTTCAATGTAACAGAAATTTTTGTGTAATCTCCATAGCGAGTTGCGGCATTAATTTTTCCTTGCAGTTTACCTTTCATTCTATTGCGCTATGAAAAACATGTGTTTATCCCGTAGTGTAAATGCTATTTATTATTAAGTCTAATGGATTCACTTAAGTAATATAGCATTATTTAAAAAGCAAAATACTTAGAATAAACATAAATACATTTCACTAATAAAACTATATTAAAAATATTTTTTTCTAAAATATTTTTTAAATTATAAACTTTAAGATTTAAATTACATCTTAAAAGTTTGCTACAAAAAAAACCAAAGGGGTACTGAGATTTTATCTTTTCTATATTTTGTTACTTATTGTTAAGAATTAGGCTACATAATATCCTTATAAGAGTCACGTAATACATTTACTGGAAATATTTCTACCAGCCGACATTGCTGAACTTATATCTGCTCCAAACATTTGCTTATGTTATAAAAAGTCGAAGTAATATCCATAACATTACGCCAGTAACATAATTTGGTTGGGTCAACGTTGGCGAGCGTTTGGCTCTATCTTTGGGCCAATGTTGGCATAATACGTTGGCCCAACGACGAAATGTGCTTCGGGATTTCATTGGCCTAACCTGACTTTTATGTTGGTTGCCAACAGAAATACAACGTTGGCCCAACATAATTGTATGGCAATGTGCAAACTTTTAAGTTTAGTGTGCTTTTTTATTTCAGAAAAGAATTCACGCAGTTATTATCCCACATTTGGTAATGTTTTGGCAAGGTGTGTTGATGTACAAATTATTCCAATCAATAAACAACGTTCTGCCAATGTTGGTAACCAGTGTTTTAATTAAATTTTACCCACAAACAAAGAATAAAAAAAACAGGTTGACAAATTTAGTTATCATCCTTTTTTTCACTTCAAATTACAATAATACAATATCCCTAATGAATGTTGGATTTAAACTCGCACTCTTTCGTTTATCGGCCCGACGTGTTATCCACTAGGCTACTGCAACTTCTCGGCGTAGGTGAAGAAATAGGCATCTAAAATATAAATTAAGTCCGATATACTGAGATAATTTTTATAAATTGAATAAGATTTTACTAGTTTTAAACTAAATTTAAAATCTACCGGTTACAAGAATGCATTTTCCAACTAATGACCAATACATAAGTATCGACAGGGAGATTATTTTTAAAGTATCTACGTGCTGAACAAACTGGAACCATTAAGCAAATAAAATAAATTATATATGTTTTAATTGAAAAATATGATAACATCCTATGTTGTTATAATGTCTGCAATGCAACGTTTCCCCATGGAACGAAAATAATGAATCGCCAACTGTTCTGTTCACAACATTGTTTCAACACATGAAGAAAAAATCACAGTTTAATAAAAAATTACGTTTGGTAATTATTTATATTTTGCGAGGATTAATATGCTTTACATTTAAAATGATTATTAAATATTAGTGAACTCATGCTGGTTGTACAATGTTGGCCCAACAAAGGTATGCATTAAATACAAAATTCCGAAAGTAGTTTTCCCAACATGTAACCAAGACATACCTAGTGAAGTTAGTTTTAAATAAGACATGGTTTGTGTGTCTAAAACATTGATTATAATCAATCGTAAGAGAATATGGTGTTATTTCATCAGAAACATGGCAATTTTCTTTGTTGGCATAATGTTGTCTACACTATGTTGGCCGAACAAACATTTACATACTTAATGACGACAGTATGTTTTCCGACTAGTAACCAACATTTCACTCACGAAGTAAATTTTAAATACGACGTTGTTTGTGTGCTAAATATGTTGCTTTTAAACAATCATACAAAATTATAATGTTATTTCATTCGAAATATGACAATTAACTTAATTGACATAATGTTGGTTACAATATGTTGGCCCTCCATATGTTTACGTACCAAGCGCCAAAAGTATGTTTTCCAACATGTAACCAACACATCACCAACGTAGACAATTTAAAAATTAAAAACATAGATTGTTTGTTAAAAATATATCTTGTAAAAAATAATACAAAATTGTGGTTTTATTTCATTAGAGATATGGTAATTACCTTTGTTGGCAAAGTGTTATTTGCACAGTGTTGGCCCGTCTAAAAAATTAAGACTAATAACCAACCGTTGTGCCCTCAACATTGGCACAACATATAACGAACTTAAAGGGAAATATTTCAGGTAATGAAGAACATTCTTATTATATAAAATACAGTAAAGTGGCATTGATTTCATTCAAAAAGTTGTTCCATAGTTTTATAGAAAATTTTGATTACCCAGCGTTGTCCCAAAATTATGTTTACCAACTTGTTACCAACCAAAAACCAACAATTTAAAATAACTTGCAATAGGTTATAGCATTTTTCATTAAGTGAAATCATTGGAGGGTGCTAATTTACCTCGTAACCGTTTAGTGGTAGCAAATTTTTGTTGGCATTTTTCGCTGGGCCAACATTGTATTAATGTGTTTTCTCCAACTCAACGAATAGCCAACCTTTCCAACCAAGTGCCAACGTTGGTCAACGTAGTTGGCTACTAGGGTAGTACCATAGAACTACTTATAGCCTAGATGAGGTGACTGCTCCATAAGAAATAGAAATGACTATAATTTCCCTACCTTGATCTCATAATGGTCATATGCTTTAGTGCTAAAAAGGCAAAGTTTCTGGTACTGGGTTAAAAGATATTTTGTGTAAGGCATTTAGACAGTCGTCACACGGAAAGACGCCGATAAATCTGATATTACACAAATGTGCAAAACAATTTATCGCCATGAGCTTATCGTGCGAGTACAACGAAGTTTAACACACAGTATCATCTTACCCCGACATTTGTTACATTTTCATTTAATGTGGTTTGCTTGTACGGATGTGTCTCTAAAGAGCACACAGTTTCCCCAATCTTCGTAGCTGCAAGATATCGAATAAGGCCTTAAAAGCAGCGCGAGCCACAGAGCCAAATTAGGTGTGCACGCGGCATGCCCCGACAGCACAGAGTTTTCGAAGAGCCAGATGGATGAGTCTGAGAGAGGCCGCATCGTTGGCCTCCGAGAGGCAAGTTGAACGTTTCGGTGCATTGCTCGTCACTTGAACCTATCTGCCTAAACTGTGAGCCGGTGTTGGACGCAATGGGAACAGTAGGGTGCACACACCTGTCGAGAAGGCTCGGGTCGACCCTGCTGTATCACCAGCAGGAAGGACCGTTTCATCGCGCGACAGGCTGTGAGCACTCCACGGGCTTCGCTGCGCACCATCCAGGGAAATGTCACGACAGCTGGGGATACGCCTGTGTCCACCAGTGCCATATTCAGGCGGCTAGCAGAACGGAATATGTCAGTGTACGAAATGTAGTTATTGGCACCCAATAACGTGTGCGTGTGGTGTCTCCCCCATTATATTTTGAAAGAGTCAACCAAATTGCACCAAACTTAGTTCACATATAATACTTAGTAAGGACACCACCAGACTTAAAAAATTTTCGATCACATCGGTCGATTTTTTCGAAATGGTGGCTACTTTAAAATTTAGGGTGATATGTAAAATCTAGGAAATTATTCGAACCGATTTAACCCAATTTTCATATGCTGGCAGAGCATCAAGTAAGCATTAAATATTTTGATGCATATTGTGCTTGTCCGCCATTTCATAAAATAGGACCAAATAAAGGAATAAAGCTTTTACAATACATCTCGAAAACTATTAAACCAATTCTCACCCAATTTGGCAGGTAAATGATACTATTATTTGCCATGTAAATATAAGTGATTTAAATTTATTGGGTACTTATTTTCAAAATGGCGACGATGCCAATTTTTAGGTATATTTGTTATATCTAAAATACCACTGAAACTATTTCCAACAAGTTTCGTTTACTAAAATAATCTGTAATAAGCTCCATATATACAAATGCATAAATACTTTTGTCAATCATTTTGGAAGATAGCGCAATGCGAATGAATAAATAATTTTATTATGTCATATCTCGGTAAAAGATTAACCGATTCCTACCAAATTTGGCAAACAAGTAGTACTGATGCCGATGACGTCAAATGGTATGTCTTAAGCTTGGTAGACACTTATATTCAAAATGGTGGCCATAGAGCCATTTAAGTTTAGAAATTATGTATTGAATTCTAACATAACTTTGTGTTTTGGCAGTATATATTTTAACTTTCAAACTTATCTACACAGAGGTAATTTTGTCCGCCATTTTTTAACATTGGATCATGCGAATAAATCAATGTTTTATGTCATGTCTCAGGAAAAATCAAATTTGGCAAAGAGGTAGTACTGCGACAGATGATGTAAAATTATATGTTTTAAGTACGTCAGACATTAACTTCCAAACTGATAGACATTTAGTATTTGATATTTAAATTTTATATCGTCGAAACCGTATAATGATTTCCAATTTATCATTGTAAGATGGTAGTAAATATTACGACTATCGACTGTATTTACACTAAGCATCTTTTTCTGCCTTTTTGCAAGATAGTACCATGTTAATAAATATAATTTATTGTTATATCTCAAGAAAACATTGACNACATAACTTTGTGTTTTGGCAGTATATATTTTAACTTTCAAACTTATCTACACAGAGAAAATTTTGTCCGCCATTTTTTAACATTGGATCATGCGAATAAATCAATGTTTTATGTCATGTCTCAGGAAAAATCAAATTTGGCAAAGAGGTAGTACAGCGACAGATGATGTAAAATTATATGTTTTAAGTACGTCAGACATTAACTTCCAAACTGATAGACATTTAGTATTTGATATTTAAATTTTATATCGTCGAAACCGTATAATGATTTCCAATTTATCATTGTAAGATGGTAGTAAATATTACGACTATCGACTGTATTTACACTAAGCATCTTTTTCTGCCTTTTTGCAAGATAGTACCATGCTAATAAATATAATTTATTGTTATATCTCAAGAAAACATTGACCGTTTCCTATCAATATTGCAAACAAGTAGTACTGAGGCATAAGATGTTAATTAGTATGTTTTAAGCATGGCAAACTTCTATTTTCAAGATGAAGGCCACACAGCATTTTACCTTAGAATGCTATATCATCGAAAATATCTAATAAATTAAAATTTAGCTTTCTATGCTGGGAGTAGATATTACAATTCTATCTACTTGGAGCATCTTAGCGACATGCGAACAGATACATTTTCTATGTCATAACTCAGGAATCAATCGACAGATTTCGACAAAATTTGGACAATAAGTAGTACTGCAACAGGTGGTGTAAACTGGTATGTTTTAAGTACATCAGGCACTTATTTTCAATACTGTGTTTGCATAAATATTTTAGCTCAGTATTTTTTATTATCAAAACAAATTCCAACTGAACGTTGTATGCTGGCAGTGCTTGTTAGAGCCATCAAATATTTACATGCAGAGCCTCATTTCTCTGCAATTTTTTTATGATAGCCGGATAAAAAAAAATTAAGTTTTTGTCCTATATCTCGGAAAAATAAACCCCATAATTGAAAATTTGATGACATTGAAATGATGTAGGCAATTTAAATATATGCATTTTTAGACTATGTTACAAAGGAAAGAAAGGCCTTTAAGATCACTTTCCTGCACGTGGGCCTGTGTGTGTCTGTGAGTGCGTGCTTACGTGCGTGCTTGCGTGCGTCCTTTCAATTTTTGAATGCATTAACAAAATTGCACAAAATATGGTACACATATAGCACTTCGTAAGGACATCAGAGTTTTATATTTTAAGATTACTTCCAGTTATTACTTTCAAAATGGCGACCATTTTGAAGTATGTGGTGATATGTCATACCTCGAAACCCATTCAACCGATTTAAACCAAATTATGTGTGCTAACAGAACATCAAGTGAGCATTAAACTTTGAGCTGGATATTGTTGTACGTTTGCCATTTTAGAAAAAAGCATCGAATGAAGAAATAAAGATTTTACATTATATCTCGATAACCAAATCTCACCAAATTGGGCAGGGAAGTAATACTTTAGTTAGCCACGTAAATTTAAGTGATAGAGCTAGATTAGGTACGTATTGTCAAAATTATGGCCATGCACATTTTAAGGTTAATTTGGTTAATCTACCATACCATTTAAACATTTTTGATAAAATTTTGTGAACTAAAGTATCTGTTACAAACATCTTATAAACCAACACATAACCACTTTTTTCGGCCAATTTGGAAGATTTCGCCATATTAGTAAATAAAATTTTTGTCATATCTCGTTAAAAAATAACCGATTCCTACCAAAATGTGCAAACAAGAATCACTGATGCAAATTATATTAAGTGGTGTGTTTTAAGCGTGTCAGACACTTATTTTCAGAATGACACACATGTAGTAATTTTTACTTAGAATGCTACATCGTCGAAATTATGTAATAAATTCCAACATAACTTTGTGTGCTGGCACTAGATATTTCAGTTATCAATTATATCTTCACGAATCATGTTTTGTCCACCATTTTATAATTTTTATGTCATATCTCGGGAAATAATTAACCCATTCTAAAAAGATTTGTAGAAGGTGTGCTGTGGTAGGCGATATTAATATATTAATTCTTTATTTATTTGAAACGTATTATTAGAATAGACTATATAAAATAATTTCAGTTTTGTGTACTATATCTACAAAGGTGTAATATATATTTTAACATAACTTTGTACATTGGCAGTACACACTTGTGAAGATCGTCATATGAAAATTANGGCAGTACACACTTGTGAAGATCGTCATTTGAAAATTATGGAGATTTTTTGTCATACCTCGAAGACCAAACAATCGATTTCCACCAATTTCTTCATACAAGTAGCACTACGGTAGGCCATATAATATTATATGTTTTAAGTGGCTCAGTCACTTATTTTCTAATTTACGGCCCGCTTAGTATTTTAGGTTAGTAAACCTTATCATTTGAAACATTAGACTGATTAAATCCGAAGTTGATTCTCCGAATCCAACCTCCATAATATATTGCACGCTATTTTATTGCACGAGGTTTTATGGGTTTAAGTCACGGGCAAGGCACGTTTGTATTTGCAATTGTCGCACTACTGTTGCATACGTTTGTGGTTTAATTTCTAATTGTATTGTTCAAAGAGGAGGCAAGATCTTTCTACCAACTCAGCTTTTGAGAACTTATTTAAAAATTAATTTTACCCATGTTGGGGAAAGTAAGATTTTTAGTTACATCAGTAGTTTCTTGGCCATGTTGTTCTTGTAGTTTTTCTTCCAATAGAAGTACTTTTGAATGATATATGTCATTATAGCTATCATCGACTTCCTTTTCATCCACATATTATTCTTCTTGCAAGATTTGCGTAAGGTCATTACAATTATCGTGTGGTTGTGAAATCAGACTTTTTCTTGANCATATTATTCTTCTTGCAAGATTTGCGTAAGGTCATTACAATTATCGTGTGGTTGTGAAATCAGACTTTTTCTTGACAAATTATGAAAGGTTGGTTAATACGGAAAAGATAAATCTATCAGCCTGAGGAACAAATCTGAGATATTATTTTGATGGGATGATTTTCGTGTACGCGATTCATGACATTTGCGAATATCTTTATTGCGTACTTCTTTTGCCGCTTCCGCCAACTCTTCCAAATAGTAAAATCCACTCATCAATAATTGCAGGTCCATGTAGCATTACTTCACGCACAGCATGTGGCATATAGTACCACGCGTACATATCTACGCACATCTGTGCTGTCTCCATGCCATAATTTGTAAATGTCTCACTTTAACTATGCGTCCACTTGATAATGCATTCAAAATCATAAGTTATAGACTCAGTAAGCTTCATTAAATCAGTTTTCTTGCGAAGTTCTTTAGGTTCCTGGAAAGAATCGTCTGGGAGCATATCCGGCGTTAATCATCAAACACTCTTATTTTGTATATCAACAATTAATAGTAGTTCATCTTCAAACTGATTTATATTTTATCCTAGGTTCTCTATGTCTATAAAATTAGTTTATCTTCAACTGCTTGCTGCACGACTTTCAATTAACTGTACATTTTACAGTGAATCACAACCTATCACACTTCGTCGAATTTTCCCATCAAAGCGATTCTGTTTGAAATAGACCTATTACGAACGCATTCTAAGAAGCATGTGTAAGCATGGCAAACAGATAATCTGTACTGTAGTTTTGAGTGAATTACTGGTTGGTAGATAGTGAGTTTATTCATTTTGGATATGTTTATACCTCCCAAGTGGCAATAGCACGATGAAGAACCCCTCAGTGCACTGATGGCCTTTCAATCAACCGTTGTGAGCATTAGTTCGTTATTTAACTTACTGTCTACAGTTAGTTACGCTCCAAATTATTAATAGGTTACTTCGCTAAAAAAAATTNAGTTAGTTACGCTCCAAATTATTAATAGGTTACTTCGCTAAAAAAAATTTATTTTACCAAACTAATACGAATAGGGCAGCAATAACGAGTTGAACTTGGTCTTGAATTTTTCTACAGTATCTCCCTTGATATGAGAGATAGTAATCGGAGGGGGACAACTGAGAAACATGTTTTTATCACTCGTTTGTGAGAAATAACGTGGCTGGTCCTCATCACAGTCGCTGTAGTTGGTACACGATTGTCACTTTTGCATGTAACGTGAATGTCCACAACTACCGCCAACCACATGTTTTATTACAAGTTTGCATTATTCTGATACGATGTATTGAATCTTGCTTAGAACCTTAAGAACTATCTTCGCTGTGTGGTTCAAGAAATATTGAAAATTCACTTCTCACGAAAGTACCGTTACGGTAATAATTTTGGATACTTTTTTTTCTTAGCTTCCAAAAGTTTGTGGTATTATGGATAGATGTCAGCATTTCGACACTTAACAACGTTTCGAAGTAACATGTAACAATTTTTTTATACGATAGCGTATACAATTAGGGCAATTGCTTCATCAGGTGTGTACCAGATAAAGTCTTGATTTACAGCTCTCAGTTTTGTCCCATCATTCATGAAGTAGTAGTGCAGTTTCACTCATCCAGTCTTGATTATACGTGGAGTGATACATGCATCAGCAATTTCCCCTGCTTGCTTTGCCTTGCTTCTGCGGCGATTCATTGCAATGTTCTGAACAGCAACGACGTTTATGAGGAGTCAAGTTATTTAACACTGCACTGAATACTGGGCCAACTAAAAAAACGTTCTTAATAGAAAATATATTCGAAAAACTAAATATTTAAATAAAATCTTATTAAAATGAAGACACTAAGATAGTAATTTCAATGTAGTACCTCAATGTGGTCTTTGTTATATGTAGATTTTCTGCGATGACGCACACCGGAAACTGTACCTAACCTGAGTGTCTTTCCTTACAGCCAAACTTTACCAGTTCTATATTACATTTATATGTATAGTATATATATGTGTATAACATATAGATAAAATATATAATACTTATTGAATATTTATATTTATAGTATATTTTTCATTATTTGTGTTATTTGAAACTTTGATATGGCTTTTCGACCAGAGCTGACTAGAGGATATTTGCACTAGCTGTCCAATACAGCATAGAGCATGGATCAGGTTTTGCTGTATATTACTTCTCCCCTTTTTAAATTAGGTGATTATGATGATTATAAGCGTGTAAAAATTCTAAAAACAAATTTTTTTTTTTTAACTTTTCCCCTGCACACATGAAATTCTGGAAGAAATGTAATAGAATAGATGTTGCAAAAGATATGAAGATAAATATGGAATGTGGCAGCAAACAATGCTTGAATTGCTAGATAAAGTCTATCGTTATTTCCCCTCTTCATTATGTAAGCAACTTTTAAAATTATGTTTTAAATTAAAATCTGAGGTAATATCATATAAAAACAATTATTTTCAAACTCTGGTAAATTTTAACGTCTATTTTATATGCCTAATAAAATGTGAAACGTCTAAAACATTCTGAAATCATGTGTGCTCCTCCTCCTGGTGCAGCTTGTCAACCCCGTTTTTTCAGCAGGATAATTCTTAGCCTCACACGGGTATCTTTGACCTGCCTTCGTGATGTCAGCATGCTCCCTTGGCCAGCAAGGTCCCCAGACCTCTCGCCCATTGAGAACCTTTTGGACAAAATTGGACGGCAACTTCAGNGCTCCCTTGGCCAGCAAGGTCCCCAGACCTCTCGCCCATTGAGAACCTTTTGGACAAAATTGGACGGCAACTTCAGCCAGTGATAACTACGGAGGGTTAGTTGCGCCAGCTGTGGCAGGATCTTCCCCAGGAGAACATCCGATGTCTGTATGCATCTATGCCCGACAGTATCGCCACCTGTCTCCGTGCTACGGGTGGTCGAACACCACACTAAATGCATCGTGCAAGAGTTGGTCGCCTGTAGTACATGCACGGTAAGGTACAATATTTCGACGTTTTCTGTATATGTACTACCATGTCCTGTGCCTGTATCAATTTACGGGCCCCAGTGATGCACCTTGAGAATGGTAAATTTTTTTAGAGGAGTGTAATAAGTAATTATAAGGCAATCATAGTTAAGGGTAGACGATAATGTTAATATATTTTNCATATTATTCTTCTTGCAAGATTTGCGTAAGGTCATTACAATTATCGTGTGGTTGTGAAATCAGACTTTTTCTTGGCAAATTATGAAAGGTTGGTTAATACGGAAAAGATAAATCTATCGGCCTGAGGAACAAATCAGACATATTATTTTGATTGGATGATTTTCGTGTACGCGATTCACGACATTTGCGAATATCTTTATTGCGTACTTCTTTTGCTGCTTCCGCTCAACTCTTCCAAATAGTAAAATCCACTCATCAATAATTGCAGGTCCATGTAGCATCACTTCACGCACAGCATGTGGCATATAGTACCACGCGTACATATCTACGTACATCTGTGCTGTCTCCATGCCATAATTCGTAAATGTCTCACTTTAACTATGCGTCCACTTGATAATGCATTCAAAATCATAACTTATAGGCTCAGTAAGCTTCATTAAATCAGTTTTCTTGCGAAGTTCTTTAGGTTCCTGGAAATAATCGTCTGGGAGCATTTCCGGCGTTAATCGTCAAACACCCTTATTTTGTATATCAACAATTAATAGTAGTTCATCTTCAAACTGATTTATATTTTATCCTAGGTTCTCTATGTCTATAAAATTAGTTTATCTTCAACTGCTTGCGGCACGACTTTCAATTAACTGTACATTTTACAGTGAATCACAACCTATCACACTTCGTCGAATTTTCCCATCAAAGCGATTCTGTTTGAAATAGATCTATTACGAACGCATTCTAAGAAGCATGTGTAAGCATGGCAAACAGATAATCTGTACTGTAGTTTTGAGTGAATCACTGGTTGGTAGATAGTGAGTTTATTCATTTTGGATATGTTTATACCTCACAAGTGGCAATAGCACGATGAAGAACCCCTCAGTGCACTGTTGGCCTTTCAATCAACCGTTGTGAGCATTAGTTCGTTATTTAATTTACTGTCTACAGTTAGTTACGCTCCAAATTATTAATAAGTTACTTCGCTAAAAAATTGTTATTTTACCAAACTAATACGAATAGGGCAGCAATAACGAGTTGAACTTGGTCTTGAATTTTTCTACAGTATCTCCNTATTTTACCAAACTAATACGAATAGGGCAGCAATAACGAGTTGAACTTGGTCTTGAATTTTTCTACAGTATCTCCTTTGATATGAGAGATACTAATCGGAGGGGGACAACTGAGAAACATGTTTTTATCACTCGCTTGTGAGAAATAACGTTGCTGGTCCTCATCACAGTCGCTGTAGTTGGTACACGATTGTCACTTTTGCATGTAACGTGAATGTCCACAACTACCNGCTGGTCCTCATCACAGTCGCTGTAGTTGGTACACGATTGTCACTTTTGCATGTAACGTGAATGTCCACAACTACCGCCAACCACATGTTTTATTACAAGTTTGCATTATTCTGATACGATGTATTGAATCTTGCTTAGAACCTTAAGAACTATCTTCGCTGTGTGGTTCAAGAAATATTGAAAATTCACTTCTCACGAAAGTACCGTTACGGTAATAATTTTGGATACTTTTTTTTCTTAGCTTCCAAAAGTTTGTGGTATTATGGATAGATGTCAGCATTTCGACACTTAACAACGTTTCGAAGTAACATGTAACAATTTTTTTATACGATAGCGTATAANGATAGATGTCAGCATTTCGACACTTAACAACGTTTCGAAGTAACATGTAACAATTTTTTTATACGATAGCGTATAAAATTAGGGCATTGCTTCATCAGGTGTGTACCAGATAAAGTCTTGATTTACAGCTCTCCGTTTTTGTCCCATCATTCATGAAGTAGTAGTGCAGTTTCACTCATCCAGTCTTGATTATACGTGGAGTGATACATGCANTTTTGTCCCATCATTCATGAAGTAGTAGTGCAGTTTCACTCATCCAGTCTTGATTATACGTGGAGTGATACATGCATCAGCAATTTCCCCTGCTTGCTTTGCCTTGCTTCTGCGGCGATTCATTGCAATGTTCTGAACAGCAACGACGTTTATGAGGAGTCAAGTTATTTAACACTGCACTGAATACTGGGCCAACTAAAAAAACGTTCTTAATAGAAAATATATTCGAAAAACTAAATATTTAAATAAAATCTTATTANATACTGGGCCAACTAAAAAAACGTTCTTAATAGAAAATATATTCGAAAAACTAAATATTTAAATAAAATCTTATTCAAATGAAGACACTTAGATAGTAATTTCAATGTAGTACCTCAATGTGGTCTTTGTTATATGTAGATTTTCTGCGATGACGCACACCGGAAACTGTACCTAACCTGAGTGTCTTTCCTTACAGCCAAACTTTACCAGTTCTGTATTACATTTATATGTATAGTATATATATGTATAACATATAGATAAAATATATAATACTTATTGAATATTTATATTTATAGTATATTTTTCATTATTTGTGTTATTTGAAACTTTGATATGGCTTTTCGACCAGAGGTGACGAGAGGATATTTGCACTAGCTGTCCAATACAGCTAAGAGCATGGATCAGGTTTTGCTGTATATTACTTCTCCCCTTTTTAAATTAGGTGATTATGATGATTATAAGCGTCTAAAAATTCTAAAAACTAATTTTTTTTTTTTTTTAACTTTTCCCCTGCACACATGAAATTCTGGAAGAAATGTAATAGAATAGATGTAGCAAAAGATATGAAGAGAAATATGGAATGTGGCAGCAAACTATGCTTGAATTGCTAGATAAAGTCTATCGTTATTTTCCCTCTTCATCATGTAAGCAACTTTTAAAATTATGTGTTAAATTAAAATCTGAGGTAATACCATATAAAAACAATTATTTTCAAACTCTGGTAAATTTTAACGTCTATTTTATATGCCTAATTAAATCTGAAACGTCTAAAACATTCTGAAATCATGTGTGCTCCTCCTCCTGGTGCAGCTTGTCAACCCCGTTTCTTCAGCAGGATAATTCATAGCCTCACACGGGTATCTTTGACCTGCCTTCGTGATGTCAGCACGCTCCCTTGGCCAGCAAGGTCCCCAGACCTCTCGCCCATTGAGAACCTTTTGGACAAGATTGGACGGCAACTTCAGCCAGTGATAACTACGGAGGGTTAGTTGCGCCAGTTGTGGCAGGATCTTCCCCAGGAGAACATCCGATGGCTGTATGCATCTATGCCCGACAGTATCGCCACCTGTCTGTGTGCTACGTACGGGTGGTCGAACACCACACTAGATGCATCGTGCAAGAGTTGGTCGCCTGTAGTACATGCTCGGTAAGGTACAATATTTCGACGTTTTCTGTATATGTACTACCATGTCCTGTGCCTGTATCAATTTACGGGCCCCAGTGATGCACCTTGAGAGTGGTCAATTTTTTTAGAGGAGTGTAATAAGTAATTATAAGGCAATCATAGTTAAGGGTAGACGATAATGTTAATATATTTTATAATTCGGTGTTAATTGGAAATGAACTGTATTATTAAATTAGTTAACTTCACATAGTAATATATCACGGTAAAAAATACTAAGGGTACTTATGATACGAGTGGGAGTGCATTTCTGAGTCTATATATTTATTATGACGAAGAGTACTATTTAATACATAGACTCGCAACCTTACCAATACAGAATACGTTAATTTTTAGGAGGGTCCTAAAAGTTTTACCGCTTTATTGAACTGTGTAGTTGTATCAATGTAGATAATCTCTAAGTCAAAGTATAAGGTATTTTACTTGATATAAAGTGTTTCGTTACCAGAATAATTATATAAATTGTTTCGCAACACAATAGGCATTAAGGTTCTCACAATAAATTTCAAACAATTACGAGGTGTTTATAAGTGCGAAGCGTCAAGGTCGGAGTTTGTCGCTTACTGTAGAGGTAAACAGGTTAGGAGAGACGAAAAGATATTTTTGAAATTTCTCAGAGTATAAATGGTGCCTGGGCGTTTATAGCACTGCCCGAAAGTCATTGATGAATACCGATAAAAGCAGAGGCTCGAGGACTGAGCACTGCCAACAGTCCCGGCTCGNTATTTCTCAGAGTATAAATGGTGCCTGGGCGTTTATAGCACTGCCCGAAAGTCATTGATGAATACCGATAAAAGCAGAGGCTCGAGGGCTGAGCACTGCCAACAGTCCCGGCTCGCCGCAAAAATCGACTGCAGTTAATTGAAACGCACTGCTGGTGGCCAGTCNCTGAGCACTGCCAACAGTCCCGGCTCGCCGCAAAAATCGACTGCAGTTAATTGAAACGCACTGCTGGTGGCCAGTCAGATATGATCGCAGCCACTCTACCACACTTTCATAACAACTGAAATACGACCTGGGCTTATCAGCTAGTACGTTTCAACTAACTTGTTAAACGCTTGATTAAATTTTTTTTAGATCTGAAATCGTAACTCTTCATCATCCACGCGACAATGCATGTTATGTGATGGCCATGCAAGCCCGATTTGTTTTCGTCGAAGAAGCAGTTTCCACTGCAGATTCCTTCAGAAATACAGGTCAGTAGTGTCATCTTACTGACTGTGTATGTGTATGTCGAAACAACTTCTGAACCCTTGTACCAAATGCTATCAAACCTTGTANTGTCATCTTACTGACTGTGTATGTGTATGTCGAAACAACTTCTGAACCCTTGTACCAAATGCTATCAAACCTTGTTAACACGTAGTATCTTGCAATAAATGACAATTTTTGTAGTTCTCAAGCGTCAAGAGTTGTCGAACTGATTCCATCCAACATAGCGAATTTCCTATGCAAATGGCTACAACAAAAACTCTGAAAGGTATTTATGATTTTTAACATAACATACCTTTCTTAAGAATTGAGGAGCTAATATATTTACAGTGGCATATGGTGTTGTCTGGAATTAATTTAAATTATTTAAATCGATCTTAACAGTTTTGTAGAACCTTAAAGAATAATCCAAATGCTTAAAATATAATAAAACTCGCCCACCTTTTTGCAGGTGCTACAACCACAATAATGTTTTTTTTGTGATAATATCAAAATTGGTTTTAACGTATTTTCTCCTCACAATACACTTTGTGAGACAAATTATATTTTGAGTACCTTTATCACAAGATTAGTTTAATTCTTTAAAACTGCTGTTTTACTCTAATTCATAACGCGTTATACTCATCTTGGGAACAATAACACCAATTAAATTCCCACTTGGTACGCCAGCAACACAAGAAGTTGAATTCAGGAAAAAATAATAATTTCATTTCCCATCTTATGCGATAATGCTAACCTGTTTAAAGAACACATTATGGAATTATTTCGCACTATTTAAACTATTCCATTCAAATTTGATAAACAAGAAATTAATACAGCAGAATAAAATTGGTCGGGATTTAAACCAAGCATTTGATACCAAAGGAAATTGTAGGCTTTTTGTTGGTCTGGGAAAGATTATCATATTATTTTAATTATTCCAGCGAGTTAAAATTTTTCCAACCATAGCAACATATTTTTGAACACTTAAAACAAATATTAGTGAAATTATTTTATGACTTATATAACTTACCGACCTACTAACAGATATTTTTATTTAGTTGAAATTGAATAATTACATGGTTGCCAAAACTTATTTTATATAGCTTAATTTATATTATTTCACTAATTATGTTATTTTATCACTCCATTTGATATAAAATGGTTCAGAAAGTTTGCAAAATTCTATACCAAATTGAGTACAAAATTTAGATAAGTGTTTTGTTCACGAGATATAAAAATTGATGTCTAGTAATATCTACTAATTTTCTCAAATACTTCCTTCTCTTTATCTGACAACAATAAAACCTTTCTTTCCGAGTCAACAAAAACACCAACAAAAAATTTTTTAATTTACGTAGAACATTTATATTTAATTGCAGACAAGAATAACTTATTATAATGTATTCAATTGGATATTTATTGTAGCACGATAAATAAGATGTAAATTTCAGCCAGTACGCGAAGAGAACGAATAAAATTCAGCTGCATGTTGTCCCTATTTTTTGCCAGATTTCTTTATTACTTCAATTTTTCAAGCACTGAGAAACATGTCTGCAGTACTCGAAGTTATAGAATCAACAGAAAAAATATAAACTAGTAACAGCCACCTTCGTTTATTGATTTAATGCAAATTATGAACTTACACAAATAAATCATTTTAACGAGAATGAACCCAAAATTATCATGGTGATCTCTTACTATATTCACGCTTNTGTCATCTTACTGACTGTGTATGTGTATGTCGAAACAACTTCTGAACCCTTGTACCAAATGCTATCAAACCTTGTAAACACGTAGTATCTTGCAATAAATGACAATTTTTGTAGTTCTTAAGCGTCAAGTGTTGTCGAACTGATTCCATCCAACATAGCGAATTTCCTATGCAAATGGCTACAACAAAAACTCTGAAAGGTATTTATGATTTTTAGCATAACATGCCTTTCTTAAGAATCGGGGAGCTAATATATTTACAGTGGCATATGGTGTCTGGAATTAATTCAAATTATTTAAATCGATCTTAACAGTTTTGTAGAACCTTAAAGAATAATCCAAATGCTTAAAATATAATAAAACTCGCCCACCTTTTTGCAGGTGCTACAACCACAATAATTTTTTTTTTGTGATAATATCAAAATTGGTTTTAACGTATTTTCTCCTCACAATACACTTTGTGAGACAAATTATATTTTGAGTACCTTTATCACAAGATTAGTTTAATTCTTTAAAACTGCTGTTTTACTCTAATTCATAACGCGTTATACTCATCTTGGGAACAATAACACCAATTAAATTCCCACTTGGTACGCCAGCAACACAAGAAGTTGAATTCAGGAAAAAATAATAATTTCATTTCCCGTCTTATGCGATAATGCTAACCTGTTTAAAGAACACATTGTGGAATTATTTCGCACTATTTAAACTATTCCATTCAAATTTGATAAACAAGAAATTAATACAGCAGAATAAAATTGGTCGGGATTTAAACCAAGCATTTGATACCAAAGGAAATTGTAGGCTTTTAGTTGGTCTGGGAAAGATTATCATATTATTTTAATTATTCCAGCGAGATAAAATTTTTCCAACCATAGCAACATATTTTTGAACACTTAAAACAAATATTAGTGAAATTATTTTATGACTTATATAACTTACCGACCTACTAACAGATATTTTTATTTAGTTGAAATTGAATAATTACATGGTTGCCAAAACTTATTTTATATAGCTTAATTTATATTATTTGACTAATTATGTTATTTTATCACTCCATTTGATATAAAATGGTTCAGAAAGTTTGCAAAATTCTATACCAAATTGAGTACAAAATTTAGATAAGTGTTTTGTTCACGAGATATAAAAATTGATGTCTAGTAATATCTACTAATTTTCTCAAATACTTCCTTCTCTTTATCTGACAACAATAAAACCTTTCTTTCCGAGTCAACAAAAACACCAACAAAAAATTTTTTAATTTACGTAGAACATTTATATTTAATTGCAGACAAGAATAACTTATTATAATGTATTCAATTGGATATTTATTGTAGCACGATAAATAAGATGTAAATTTCAGCCAGTACGCGAAGAGAACGAATAAAATTCAGCTGCATGTTGTCCCTATTTTTTGCCAGATTTCTTTATTACTTCAATTTTTCAAGCACTGAGAAACATGTCTGCAGTACTGGAAGTTATAGAATCAACAGAAAAAATATGAACTAGTAACAGCCACCTTCGTTTATTGATTTAATGCAAATTAAGAACTTACACAAATAAATCATTTTAACGAGAATGAACCCAAAATTATCATGGTGATCTCTTACTATATTCACGCTTTCGTCAGTTTTTAGTTTCGTCATTTATACATAAAAGGTCATGGTTCTGCTAAGTTCACACTGAAATCTTTCTCTTAATAATTAATTACTCGCGTCATTGCCGATTCCCAAACCCATCTTCTTTCACCCCAGTACCTCTAAAAAATGACATGCATTATTAACATTAAATGAAAAACGCATTTTATCATTCATCACTACTTGCGTGTAAAGTGCAATACTTAGAAAAATCTGGTAGTAAAATTTTTTTTTTTGTGCTTTTCTCATGCATGATAAAACTTCCGGCGCACATTTTCAAAAGGGGACAACTCCAAAAAAAACATGTATATACTCCATCCGTCACATTCCACATATCTTTACATATACACTATGAGTTTCGGGCTCAAATAATACCATATACATGTTAAATTTAATTGCGAAGCTCCCATACGTTTGCAAAAGGGGACATGTTTCAGTCTGTTTCGGATGCAACAAGGGACAAATAGAGCATACAGTTGTACAGCTGCAGAATCTAACAAATCGTTACATCCTTCAATGAGTGGCCATTCTCGAGTCGCAAAATGGGACATCTTAAATTAAGAGGTATTGTTTATGTCGTACGGTGTTATGTTTTCCTCTTTATAATTATCAACGTTATAAAAAGTATGTTTTATGACCATAATCTCTTAATATTCTAGTATTTTGTGTGTGTTTCTAGTTTTGTGAAGTTATTGTTTACATTTTGCGTGGTTGTTATTGTGTCAGCTGATGGAATTATTAATAACTAGAATACCTTCCTTTGATTTTTAAACAAGTTAGTGTTGACGTTATTTGCGGTGATTTGAACTTTGTTAAAAGTTGAGATATTTAATATTCAATGGTTAACATTAATTAATTATGTAATTTAAAATCAATACAACGGAATCAATGCATCTTATAAGAAAATTGCAGGTTATATTGTGCCGGATGTACAACACGATGGAAGTATGATTTAGTCTGATGTGCGAAAAGGAAGAAATAAAATATGAATGCTATCAACGTGGAAGAGAAATGTCGCCAAAAAGAAAATGTAAATTCGAATGGTATTGAAATTACAATACAAGTTGTGGTGTACGCAACTGATAGTAAACAATCAGCTACAGTGGTGCGACAGTTAGCATAAAAGTGCAAATACCTTTATATATCTTAGTGGCTAGATGTTAGTTTACCTAACAGAAGGATGTTTTTGGTTAGTAATTTGCTAACAGTTTTGTTATGCACGCCATTTGTATGGTTGTAGGCCCGTAATTAAGTGCATTACCTTCAATGGACGTGAGGTGTATAATAATAATTCAAAATGAATATTATTTAGCCTATCTAATGGTTTATTTTGTGTAATTCTGTTACAGATATTCCGTCAAGAAATTTTCCATATTTTCCTTTATGTCACCGTCCCACGAAATATGCACACAAATGCTCAGAACTTACAATGCCGAATGTTAGAAGAGGCCATCAAATGTTTTATGTCACACATGAAATGGTCAGACAAAATGAAATTATTCTCAGGTTTACAAAAACGTCTCTCGCAAAGAGAAAAATCATTGTTACAAGATTGTTTTAAGATTGTTTTAAGAAATACATGTCAGTTAAATATTACTTACAAAAGAGAATTGGAAACAATGCACATCACCCAGTTCGGGTTTGCAAAAAAAAAAAATTCTATCAAAAGAAAAGTTGAAGGGGTTGTAAGAGGAACTTTAATACTGGAAAATCACCTGGGGAGAATCGAGGGGGTGATGTGTAAGGTTTCAAGAATATATAAGAAAAAAACAGTTAAGACTTTCGTAGAAATGCTGCAACCAGGATGTAGTGTCTTCCTAGTGAACTGACAATCATCAGCCTGTGGAAAAGTTTATTATTCCGAATCATCTGACCAAATGCATGTCAAATATGATTACTTTCTAAACCATATATAATAATGATTATAATATAAGCAAATGGTTATTGTTCAACTTGTACAGAGCTGGAGGGAAGACTGAAAAACATAATTTTAAATGTAATAACAAGGTTGACCACAGAGTTAAATATACACAAGCCTAAAGTTGAACAATTGTTTAGTTTGTTAGAAACTAAACAAGAGGGTGTGCTTAATATTTTGTATGAGTGTCAAAAAAATCAGGTCCTTCCAACGTTACGCGACCAGAAGGCATACCAGTGGTGGGGCGTGAGGCTGTGCTCTCGGGCTTTAGCACTGACCACATTTTCATACATTTGGCCCAACATTTAATTTAATCAATGTTTCAAATATGATGTATTATTAGCTTAACATTGNCCACATTTTCATACATTTGGCCCAACATTTAATTTAATCAATGTTTCAAATATGATGTATTATTAGCTTAACATTGGTGCTATTTTCCTTTAACAATGCAATATTACTCGGTTATAGCTCATATTGTTGACGTCACGTGCACCGCCTCAGGGTTCTACCGCGGCTTAGCACGACTGCTGCTCCTCCAGCCAGTTCCTCGCGCTGGCCGGTGCCGCAAAGAAAAGCGGGAATCTCGCCCTTATCTGCGCCTCCTCCGTGCTCCCTCCGCTTCGCACGGCGCTGGAAACTCAACAGCGCTGCGTGCTCGCTTCACGCCGCTCAATAACATTCAAACTAAACTCATCATCAATCGAAAACCATTNACTCAACAGCGCTGCGTGCTCGCTTCACGCCGCTCAATAACATTCAAACTAAACTCATCATCAATCGAAAACCATTCGCTCAAATATTTTCTTAATTTTACTGGCAAATCACGTTTGTTTTCTAACCATGACGCAATTATAATCTTTTCTTTTAAGAAATAGATGGGTTATATGCCTATGAAATTAAAAAAAAACAGCAAAGTTTACTTATATGCCCCTCTCAAACCATTACCTTTCGTGATTTCCTTCTTACAGTGTGNTTAAAAAAAAACAGCAAAGTTTACTTATATGCCCCTCTCAAACCATTACCTTTCGTGATTTCCTTCTTACAGTGTGTAGAACTTCGGAAATATTTCAACCGTATACAGGACAGACAGCTACGAACTTTCCGCTTTCTCTTATTTTCATTACACTTCTCTTATATTGTATATGTATAGAGTTAAAACAATATTGTTAATTATTAGTTAACGCAAGAAAACATTGTTATTTAAAGCAAGAATCACAAACAAGTCAGAGTAAGTATATTTTGTTACAGAAATAAACAAGATACTTTTGATTCCAAATTACACTTGCCTCACCCAATAATATTCGCAATTTACAGTTTAGAAAGTTTAGGTATGTCATAGTTTGCGAAAATTGTTTTCATTGTACAAACAGTCATATTATGCATGCACATATTACTCAATAATTCTTGCACATAAAACATAGTTAACAAAAATGTTTTCTAGATTTTAAATTTTCTAATTCATTACTAATTACAACAACAATGTTATCCGTTTGCTTTTGATGAGTGATACAATTAATACGAGAACTATGTTTTTANCATTACTAATTACAACAACAATGTTATCCGTTTGCTTTTGATGAGTGATACAATTAATACGAGAACTATGTTTTTACATATATCCATGACTTTGATCCATTCACACTAGGCGTCCACAATTGTTTATATGACGAACAGGAAAGCAATTTTTGACCGGCTCTGTACACAGCCGAGGCTCAGTACCTAAGGATCGTCTGTGTGTAAATGATTGGTAAACCGTGCAGCGTGCTACTAGCCTACGTTGTAAGGTTTTATACTGCTGCAGCCGAACACGAAGCCTATTGTTCATTAGCGGTGATAACTAAACAAGTGCCTTGTAGACTACAGTATTCATTAGATATTTTTTTATTGTAACACCTGAAACCGTGAACTGATGTAGGTCTTAAAAGTTTCCATTTCTGTTTCATAAAATATAAAACATTTCTTAAATTTCTTGTACAACCTCAAAAAATCCAGCATGTATTGATATCGGTACCAGACTTAGGTTCAGAAATATCAAATCCAAACTGTAGATAACGTCCTGGAATGAAAAGGATGTCTATAGTTAGTGGAGCTCTTGTTCATTATTTATTAGTGCTTGTAGTTTTATTTTAATAACTTTTAAGTCACATGGCTACATCACTTTGTAAAAACATTCAATGGAAAGTAGCGTTTATAAAATGTAAAACCACTAGGTTTACTCGTAGATTAAAAGTAGCGTAAAGTTAATAACCCTAAAATATACAGATTATAGTAAAGAAATATATAATATTACATAACTGATAGCAAATAAATTATTCATTGATGTCTACCACTAGATATGTGTCTTAATAAAAGGCCAAAGCGTATTGACAAGGTTACAAAAAAAATGTTTTTTTATACTCCTTCATAATGTTAATTAAATGTAACGCTCGAATTCTAGTTTGCATTTAAAATTCCCTTATTTTCCTTTGCACATCAATAAATGAAATTTTGTTATCTTGCTTCTCTTACATCTTTGGAAGATACAGTGTGGCTTTAGTACTGATCATTTTCAGTTCTACTACAACTTCGATGTGCAAACGAGTTTTGAATTTGTAGGTAGAGTATGAAAATTGCTTTGATCAGTGTTAACATATTCACTACGTTTTCCAGCTTCTCATAAACCGGTCAGTTNGGTAGAGTATGAAAATTGCTTTGATCAGTGTTAACATATTCACTACGTTTTCCAGCTTCTCATAAACCGGTCAGTTTTTAAAATTACACCTGGTTTTATCTCTATGAATACACTGCCAGTTTTTGTCATATCCCAACAAAATAAAATATGAATACCGTAACTTGTTATAGACAAAAATATGTTGCACGGTAGTATTTTTTTTAGAATAATAACTTGGAATAGTAGTGATTTTTCAAAATGAAACCAGTTACAAGATCACACATTCAATTGAAAAATATAATTTTTGTAAAGGTAAAACTGTCAGACGTACCATAAAGTTTATGGGATTAATTTCGGGTTGATAAGTTTGTAGTTTTACTAAGAAGCCAGCTGGATGTGCAAACATTTTTCACGCAACATACGTCAAAGGTCACATGGCAGCCCACTTAATCTCAAATATTCGGGTGGGGAGGGGGAATGATTTCTACTTACCCATCACTGGAAAAAAATATGTTTGGACCGGGAAGGGGGTATTGAAACCGGCCACATCAATAACGCGGGACGTGTTTCAACTGCCGGCCGCCATTGAGGCAAACTTTTCACAGCAAGTCTGCATACACAACTTCACTGTTTGTGTTGGTTCGTCTAAAGACGCACAAACTGTTGACCACACCTTCATCTGCACTTGGCTTGAAAGTGAGCACAAGAAAGGCTTAAATGAAATAGCCCCTTGCATCTTTCCCTGTTTAAATGGAATATATTTGATTGATATCCACGCTTTGCAGATTATTAGTCGACGGGTATGGCAGTAAAATTAAGAACCAGATAGTTTTAGGAATGTTATGCATATGGTATATCAGCGAGGCACCTCAATGTATTACAAATATTAAATATACCTACCCTATCGTTGGCCATTCATAAGTGCTACCGGATAGGGTGTTTGGCCGTCTTGAAAAACCGTATTCACAAACAGTCGGTACTAATAGCTCCAGAAGGTTACATAGAAATATTCAAAAGTGAAAGAACTGTGATTAAAATTTCACCAGTTTTTGGAGAATGCAATGTATATGATTGGAAGAAAGCTGTGGAATCTGTCATGAAACCTCCGAATTGGTATAATTTCCAGTTTTCGCCATCAAAACGATTCATACTCACGAAACGTAACACAGGAAAAAATATTCTTGTACAAGGAAAAGTGAACTACTACTGTGATCTTATTTCCCATTGGAGTCATCTTCTATTCTAATGTTCCAGAAGTCTTTTAAATAAGTTTTCCAATTCTCTCTTATTGTGCTAGCACAATTCATAATTGTAATGGGCTAAAACTTACATCAATTCTAAAGATAATTAATAATTTCTTTGGCTCCAAAATACAGATTTACTTTTACATAAAACTTGTTAAAAAAATTTAAATCATATTATTTAATTAATTTCCGATGATAAAATAACTTCAGCTACCACTTACTTCAGCTTCAGAACTCCAATTTCGTTAAATTAAAAATATACATGGATGCTACTTAAATATGAAAATCAATANCTTACTTCAGCTTCAGAACTCCAATTTCGTTAAATTAAAAATATACATGGATGCTACTTAAATATGAAAATCAATTTTATTTACTTCTCACTTACTAGAATTAATCATGTAAATATTCATATAGCAGACGTGCAAAAATTACATATGACTACTTTTGTAAACACTTATCTCCGCGTTTACGAAATATTTGGAGACCAGCGCTTATAATATGGCAGCCGTTTAAGAACAATTTTAGAAACGANTATCTCCGCGTTTACGAAATATTTGGAGACCAGCGCTTATAATATGGCAGCCGTTTAAGAACAATTTTAGAAACGAGACTGATACGTGTCAGCCTGTTTGCTAGAACAAGATAATGACCACTTTTTCAGGGAAATGAAATAGTAAGTTATATATTAAATCGCGCATGCTGTCTGTAGGATAACAGTTTGATTTTCCACAATTACTTAATTTTACCGTCACATGACTCTGAAAGTTTATTCGCTTCTAAGTGATGCAATACACATGTTTTATAACAATCTTCATCTTAAAAGATAATTTCGTTGTATTATGATATTTAACAAAACAACTAATGATATTCAGTAAAATAATTGTGAATGTGTGTTTGAAAATAATCTGAGTACAAGAAACATATATTAAACAGTTATGTGTAATAACTTGATAGAAACAGTTTTCTGAGACAATAAGTGTTTCTAATATGATACCATTTTCTTTCTTCACTGAAAAACGACATTTATTTTGAAGATACTTCCAGTAACAACATATCGCATTTATGATGGGCCTCAGGCAGTAAGGAAAATACGGTAGGCAAATTTGTGAGGAGAGAAACTTGGGATGTAATAAGAAGTAGGGATTTAACCACACTATTAGACATCGGACAACCACCTTGAGAAGGGACGTTGCCGTCAGGAAAAGTGGTCGTCGACATCGAGATCTGTCGCACGCCGACTGTGCCGTTCCTCCGATTTAGAGCCCAGTTCACTCTTCTCGCCCCACCACACGGTTATTGCTCAAATTCGATTTTCATTTGCTCTCATTGTCTACTGGAGGCGGGGTTTACCTTTCAATGTTCGTAACGATTATATGAATGTCATGATCTTAGCTGGACTCACGTTTTTATGTTATTTGGCACACATCCGTTATCGAGTTTAAAAGCATTTCAGTTTCAAATAATTGTTTTTTTTTTTTTTTTTTACAGTTTTTGTAAACATTCCTGTAGTTTCCTTAACAAATNTTTTTTTTTTTTTTTTTTTTTTTTACAGTTTTTGTAAACATTCCTGTAGTTTCCTTAACAAATATGTCGTGCTGCTGTTTAGTATATGATTGCTAAGCGGAAACATACGTAACCAACAGCATAGGCTTTTCACGGTAAACAGAGCACTTTTGAAGGCCCTACTTAAGATCTATTTGTACCCACATTGTGTAATTCTTCTACCATATATAAAATTAACATTGACATGGTTCTGATAACTTTATTCATGCGTCGGTCAATAGCAACTATAAAATTATCAGCAAATATATTATTTTACAAATTTCCTTATTATTATATGCATTAAAAACACAAAGTAAAATAAAATATTTCACTATTCGTAGATGTTTAACTAACATATTTAATTGGAAGTTAAGACATGGAACTACTTCCCCTCCGTCATTGCCAACGTTACTGGGCGCGCAACAGCCAGTGTTCCCGTCAAAATATTCACAGGTAGGGGCAGTGACATTTTTCAAATGTTGCTTTCAAAAGTGCTCACTTTACAGCGATTTGCCTTTACGTAGATTTTCATTGGGCTTTTAAATCTCCGAGTTCAGGATACTAACAGTTATGAACCAATAACCCATCTTTTTCCTGTTTCAGAATATACAGTTGAAATTTCTTTAATAAATGCATGGATTAAAATGTTGGATTCAATAAACACCGACTACATAATTTTTGCTTAATTTCAGTCTACGTAAATTTGTGTGAAGTAAAGAACTCAGTAAAGTGTTTATAAACTTTCAAATATAAATTTTTATCGTTATTTTTTATGAAAAGCATACATAATTATTGATGCAGGGGTATTAGTAACACAAGTTCAGTCAAGAAAAGGTACATGCTGAAGTAGGCTAATTAGGACTACTCATTTAATTAATTTACAACTGAAATTTAATATCTCGTTAGATGAAGAGAAATACAGCCATGATGTCCGTTTGATTAGTCCCAGCGCCCGATAATTCACTACCGCCGAGTTTGATCGCTCAAGTCCTGCGGGGCTTCAACCGTGTCCCGGCCTTGTTGACCTCGTTTCGCAGGGCGGCATGACTGGGGCATTAATTTCGGTTCGTGCACAGCGAGAGCCTGCATCTCGGAGACAGCAAAAAGAGACGGGGTTTACCCTTGGTTTTTTTATTTTTATTTTTTTTTACTTGCTCTTCTTTCCTGTGCTCATGAATTCCGTGCAGTGCATACGCGAATCTCGTCAAGGCTCTGCGCGTAGTGAACTCTCTGGCTTGCTACAAAGCGCGACGGCGGCGCGGGGGTAGGCCTGGTTACGCCACCCTCCCCGACATCAACCCTCCTGAAGCGCGTACGTGTTCTTCAATAATAAAGCAGGCCCTCNCATCAACCCTGATGCGCGCGTACGTGTTCTTCAATAATAAAGCAGGCCCTCCCCCCGCGGGCTCTTTTTATCCTTTCCCGTCTCGAGTGGCGCGCGCGTCCTGCAAGCACACACGCGTGCACGCACACATCCCTTCATCGCCGGGGTTTTAAAAAGATTTTTTTTTTTTTACAACGGCGTCAACTCGACTTGCTCATTAGCGAGCGCCGTGGTTACCCTCCGTGCGTTCTCCTTGCACGTATGCGCTCGCTAGAGTCCGCGGCGCTCTTGGAACTGCTGGCGATTACAGCTGGATTATCTCCCTTCAGCCAGCCGCCCTCCCCACAAAGCTGCAGAGGCCCCGGGAAATCTGCGAATTATTTTGGTCACATCACCGACCCCAAATGCCTACGCTGCCTTCTGAAGAGGCCAGATTTTATTTTATTTCGCACCCCATGCACTCCAAACCCGGGATAAATGACATCACATTAAACTACAGTCTAGCGAAAAAATTAAGCGACAGATTCACGGATATCAAGTAGATAATTTCGGTTACTGAAATTAATCTATATAAATAAATTTTCCTGCTCCGTGCTCCTGACATCAGGACACTGACTCCCAGTGTGTTGCACTAAGTGTAATCATTTCCCATAAATAATCAGTCCTCTGAAAACTGAAATAAATGCATCCATTTTTCCAAGCTTTCTTACATTCGTAAATTCTGAATGCGCTAAAAGCAACTATTATTTGATGCCCACTACACTACTACACACTGTGAACTACTTTCCAGGTACAAATTCAGTTTTGTTTCTTTGTTAGGCATTTCTGTTAATTCTTTAGGTAATGTGTGTGTATAGGTGCATATAATAATACATAACATCCCCTAGTACAACATGATCTTATAATAAGAATTTATATTTGCCTTCCCTAAGCTGTTACTTGGAACAAAGAGATTCCGTATTTGAATTCCGGCTAGTTCAGATATAATTTGAGTTCCTATTAACAAGAAACACGTCATTGCTCATTGAATACATAAACAATAACATAAAATTGGATTACAAAAAGTTAACTAGTGGGAAAACGTAGCTAGTTACAATTCAATATTCTCATCAAAGAGACCAATGTGTCTGGCCGTTTTCACTTAGGGGAGTTCCGAATGAGGGAAAGCTTCTTAAGAAAGACTAAGTGACCACGAAATTTGCCTTATTGTTGGGCAAATATAAACTTTGGCCATGGTGTACGCTGTCGATATGAATGTAAATATTTTGATTTGAATTGTTAGTATATTGGAATTATAAAAAATATTTGGTTGTCTGAAATGCACGTTGTACCGCAATTTTATGTGATATTATAATGTTATGTAATGAGGTACTACTGTGTATGGTAACTTAGCATATTTTTGTAGGAGACTGCATTGAAAACAAAAAATTATGTGTATTAAAAAAACTATTTGAGGGATACTTACAGTATGGATTCCTAAGCACCGTGCACGTTATAATGATGGGTAATATTTTATATTTTAGTTATCTAAGTGAAACGATTTTTTCCCCATAAACGTCCTGAGAAAATTGCCTTCTCTAAATAATGAAACAAATATGAAAACAGACGCAAATATTACCTTTCTAAAAATATTGATTTTATATGTACAAATAATCGTCAAGTAACAGAACATGTTATTAGTTTTATTGCACTTGTACCATTCTACGTAGCGATCACGAATTAACTGTTCTACTAACAGCCAATGACGTCATAGAGCATTCTTTAAAGTGCAAACGAAGAATGGATGGAAACTCCTAGCAATATGTATATGGTTTCGTTTGTGGTTGTGGCACTCAAGTTGTTTAAAAGCAAACACTCACATAAGGTGAAAAATGTAAATGACAACCGAAATATGTCCAGAGTTAAATTCCAATACTTTATTGTTTTGTCTGACTTTTCTCATATTTCGGAAACTGTTTACTGCCTTGCCTGCGTATACTGTAAAAATTTAATCTTTCTTCTCAGAATATCTTTGTCCACCATTTTTTTAGATATTATCGTATGAAAAAATTGGTTTTTATGTCATATCTTTGGAAAAAAACCAACTGATTCTTCCCAAGTTAAGTGAACAAGTATTACTACTACAGGCCACGTAAACGGACGTGTGTTAAGTGGGGCAGACACCTATTTTCAAAATAGAGGCCCTCAAAACCTTTTCTTTCTTATACGCTATATCTTCGAAACAGTGTAACGTATTCCAACCAAACTTGGTGTGCCGGCATTAACTAATACAACCATACAATTTGTCTTCATATAGTATATTTTGTGCGTCATTGTGTAAAATAGAGCCACTTGAAAAACGAAGTGTTTGTGTCATACCTCGAGTAACAATCAACCAGTTCCCACAAATTCAGGCAACAAGTTTCACATACTTTTGTAGTCTATATANGAACAAAGAGATTCCGTATTTGAATTCCGGCTAGTTCAGATATAATTTGAGTTCCTATTAACAAGAAACACGTCATTGCTCATTGAATACATAAACAATAACATAAAATTGGATTACAAACAGTTAACTAGTGGGAAAACGTAGCTAGTTACAATTCAATATTCTCATCAAAGAGACCAATGTGTCTGGCCGTTTTCACTTAGGGGAGTTCCGAATGAGGGAAAGCTTCTTAAGAAAGACTAAGTGACCACGAAATTTGCCTTATTGTTGGGCAAATATAAACTTTGGCCATGGTGTACGCTGTCGATATGAATGTAAATATTTTGATTTCAATTGTTAGTATATTGGAATTATAAAAAATATTTGGTTGTCTGAAATGCACGTTGTACCGCAATTTTATGTGATATTATAATGTTATGTAATGAGGTACTACTGTGTATGGTAACTTAGCATATTTTTGTAGGAAACTGCATTGAAAACAAAAAATAATGTGTATTAAAAAAACTATTTGAGGGATACTTACAGTATGGATTCCTACGCACCGTGCACGTTATAATGATGGATAATATTTTATATTTTAGTTATTTAAGTGAAACGATTTTTTCCCCATAAACGTCCTGAGAAAATTGCCTTCTCTAAATAATGAAACAAATATGAAAACAGACGCAAATATTACCTTTCTAAAAATATTGATTTTATATGCACAAATAATCGTCAAGTATCAGAACATGTTATTAGTTTTATTGCACTTGTACCATTCTACGTAGCGATCACGAATCTACTGTTCTACTAACAGCCAATGACGTCATAGAGTATTCTTTAAAGTGCAAACGAAGAATGGATGGAAACTCCTAGCAATATGTATATGGTTTCGTTTGTGGTTGTGGCACTCAAGTTGTTTAAAAGCAAAAACTCACATAAGGTGAAAAATGTAAATGACAACCGAAATATGTCCAGAGTTAAATTCCAATACTTTATTGTTTTGTCTGACTTTTCTCATATTTCGGAAACTGTTTACTACCTTGCCTGCGTATACTGTAAAAAATTTAATCTTTCTTCTCAGAATATCTTTGTCCACCATTTTTTTTAGATATTATCGTATGAAAAAATTGGTTTTTATGTCATATCTTTGGAAAAAACCAACTGATTCTTCCCAAGTTAAGTGAACAAGTATTACTACTACAGGCCACGTAAACGGACGTGTGTTAAGTGGGGCAGACACCTATTTTCAAAATAGAGGCCCTCAAAACCTTTTCTTTCTTATACGCTATATCGTCGAAACAGTGTAACGTATTCCAACCAAACTTGGTGTGCCGGCATTAACTAATACAGCCATACAATTTGTCTTCATATAGTATATTTTGTGCGTCATTGTGTAAAATAGAGCCACACCTTGTGTAAAATAGAGTCATACCTCGAGTAACAATCAACCAGTTCCCACAAATTCAGGCAACAAGTTTCACATACTTTTGTAGTCTATATAAATTTATATGACTTAAGCGGATAGTTATACATTTTAACATAGCAGGCATATACCTAAATAGTAGCTTAGCATGCCGAATATCCTAAATAACTTATAATGCATTTTATATGCTTATATTGGCGGTACCCGTGATGAATTTAAAATGTACTATTACAATAATCCCCCCCCCCC
>NQII01004913.1:61322-80205 GCA_002778355.1 Clitarchus hookeri
CCCCCCGGCCATTTATTAAGAAAGAAAAACATGAGAAAATGGAGCTTCTATGCCACATCTCGAGTACCAGTCAACAAATCCCCACTAAATCTGCCAACAGGTAGTGCCACAGTACACAATGTAAACTTGCATGTTTAAAGTAGGTCAAGCATTTGTTAAATGGTGGCAATATAAATGAAAATTATAAATTTGTTATATAACTTTAACAATTAAACCGATTTGATCATCTGCATGTTGACAGTGTCCATCAGGAGCCATCAGGAGTATCAAATACATGTACAAGATACGTTTATGCCAGAATCATCAAATACATGTATAAGAGAATCTTTTACCAGCTTTTTGTAAAAAAGTGCTACGTGAGAAAATTGCACATTAATGTCCTGTTTCGGGAGCCAATCAACTAACTCCCACAAAATTTCNCACAATGTAAACTTGCATGTTTAAAGTAGGTCAAGCATTTGTTAAATGGTGGCAATATAAATGAAAATTATAAATATGTTATATAACTTTAACAATTAAACCGATTTGAACATCTGCATGTTGACAGTGTCCATCAGGAGCCATCAGGAGTATCAAATACATGTACAAGATACGTTTATGCCAGAATCATCAAATACATGTATAAGAGAATCTTTTACCAGCTTTTTGTAAAAAAAGTGCTACGTGAGAAAATTGCACATTAATGTCCTGTTTCGGGAGCCAATCAACTAACTCCCACAAAATTTCGTACAAGTAGTTCTACAGTAGGACATGTAATCTTACATTATTTAAGTAACTTCCATAATGGTTTTCAAAATGACCGGCCTATGAATATTTCAGATCAGCAAACCATGTCTACCAAAATATTATATTGATTAAAACCGAATTTACTTTAGCTAACCCTACCTCCGTAATGAAGTTGGTTGCATGATGATTTACCACCCAAGGAGATCTGAGTTCGAATCCTAAGTAAGCCACGTGTGTATTTGTAATTCTCTCACCACAGTCGTGTTGCCTATATTTCTGGTTCCATATCTTATGTTATCTGTCAACAAGACGTTTAGATGTACCTATCATATATTACATTATAACTTCATAAAACATATTTTATTCTATGTAAAGAATAGTAGGGTCACTAGTTGTATAGGTAAATACCTGTTTTTAATATAATAAAAAAAAAGGGAAAACCGAATAAACTTACGAATATGACATTTACTGCGTTTATGTTTGCATAAGATTTCCGCGAAAAAGATTAGAGGAAGTACGGATATTTCCCCCCCCCCTCCTTTTTTATTATTTTGTTTTTTTAAAGGTTTTTTTCTGAAACTATATTCGAAATTTTACATTCGTCTATGGCATATTACAGCTTGTATGTCGGTATATGGTACACATACGACTTACACATGTAGTTAAATATTTGTATTTGATATCTAGATATTGGTACATGTCAGCAAAGGTCCACTTTACCCACACTGTTCGGGAAAAGTATAACCACGGGTCCACTTTTCCCATTCTAAATAATTAAAAAGAGTTAATCCAAATTTTAATCTATTGTATGCAAGTGTACAGTTGGTACATGCTTTGGATACATTACAGTTATAAATTGTGATAATTAACATAAAGAAAATGAAATCTATTTCTAAAACAATTCAGAACGTGTTCTTGGCACACATAAAAATATTCAACTAAATAAAGATTAAGGGGCACCAAACACATTATCTTTAAATATGCGTAAAAAAAAGACTGATTATGATTTGCAGATATCACATACAAAGTCCAAAGTTTCATTATCAGCACATTCATCGGGACACCAGTATAAACACTATATACACTGAACCCATTTTCTCCATATTTGCTATCCAAACATCTTCCACAGCAATATATACACGCAGTATCAGTTTCATCAATCCTGTGATGTTCCGCACTTCTTTTTTTTTTTTTTTTTTGTTTGTAGTTTTCTCAGATGCTTCAGTTGTTCACTTTCTGAACTCGTAACTTGGTTATAGGTAAAAGCAGACAATACCATGCACGATCAGAGTCTCATAGCAAAATTAAAAATTACTAATGCAATTTGAAGTAATGTAAACTATGCTGTTGTTTTTCGAATGGCGTTGTACACCTAACTACTTACATAAACACAGGCACCAGCAATAATTTCAACACCTTTATCAATTATACATATGGGAAAAATATTTGAATTCTCGATTTTCCGTCACCGAATAATTACTTGCAGACATCGATTCACGCGTACCCCTCCCGCCGTCCAGGCGACTAATATATTGTGACCGAAAACTTAATTTGACTCTCACTAGGTTAGGGGTTGCAGTGGCTGAGATGTTAACCTGATTGCCTCCCACCAAGGCGAACCGGGGTCAATCCCTGGCCGGGTCACCGGATTTTTGCATGTGGGATTTGTGCCGGACGATGCCACTGGTCGGCGGGTTTTCTCGGCGATATTCCGTTTCCCCCACCCTTTCATTCCGGCGCTGCTCCGTACTCACCTCAATCACCCTCACCGGCTCTCAAGATCTCGCTGTTAGGAGCAGCCCAAATCTCTTCACTCACTCTTACTAGGTTGCAGCAACTACATTATATTTTACAGGGTGGGTCCACTTTAATCGAAGGACCCGCAATACCCGAACTTCCTCTATGTTTTAAGATTTGTTTTGATGCCTATTTACTTTGTTTACGTGTCTGTTAATGGCTTGCTTCAGCCAGCATTCTTGGCAATCATGGCACCGGTACGTCTCCCTGTAAAGTCCTATGTAAATGGTACACGATTAACGGATATATAAATGGTATTCGAAACGCCTTGAACCAGATTGGAAAATATTTTTTTTGTATTAAGATGGCAGCACTTCTGGAATGCCTCGGTATCTTTTCATGATGCATGTGCGCTGAGTGTGTGTCCGCAGAGAGGATTTTGCAAGGACATGTAACGGCTTGCCTACTCGTGCCCACAGCTCTTCCCCTGGAACCCCGCATGTAGTTTCTCATTTTGCGAGTCGTCAGATATTTACTGTGCCCTCTCAGCCGGGACTGCAGTGCGATTTTAAGGCCATCTCTCCTCCCTTTCCTGCCATCCTAGTGCATTCCCCCTTCTTCCAGATTCCTAACAGCAGTTCCCACCTCGGAGTGTCTAGCTCTGTGCAAACACAATCATCGCTGCGAACAACAAAGAGCTTCATCAAGCGCGCCATCCGACCAGGAAAGCGACGTTCGTTGCGGTCATTTTCACGCCCCAAAAAATAAAGCAGTGGTTCTTATATGAGTAGTCCATTTCCAAACACCACTATGTTCAAAAACATGAAAGCATGAGATAAGTGTGCCATCTACTTACAAAGGTTGAACTCATCATTTTAACAAAGAAAATGAGTACGTAAACACAGTTTGTCCCTGAGAAAACGAATAGGAAAGTTTGAGAACATTTCCAAAACCACTTTGTCCTCTCCAAATCATTTCCATACAGCACTTTGTCCGTAATAAAAATATCTTTCCATACAACACTTTGTCCAATACGACGTCATATGTAATTCGGAAAGTAAATTCTAAAACTAGCTTTGTCCCGTTTCGTGCACCAGAAACCCTTCTTTTGAGGTATGACAGTAGGACTAATACTGCGTTTCAAATGGGATATTAACTTCAATAGTACAAAAGTTTTACCGATTTACTCATCAGGTAAGCACTCTAAACGGATGTCAACTGTTAGAAACCCTAATTGCACCTGACAGATTTTTTTACAAAGGTTCTGTAATTGTGTCCACTAGCATTGTATATTGGTACAAGGAAAGATAGAGTGAAGAGGATAAACAAATTACACACATATATATATATATACACATATACAGGAAAATCCCCAGGAGAAAAACTAGGTGGAGACAAAAGGTCTGCAAAATACCATCGCAAGAAATATGATGTTCGTATATATATCTGGTCACATAAATCTGTCGACTCTGGCTACTGTAGATCACTGACTACCAAGACATATTATTTAACAGACCATTTACCTATAAAGAAACTTCGGCGTGGCAACAATACACTGCAGAGTGAGAAAAATGTAGCATTGAAAGTCCCTCACGAATTCTTCAGGGTAATCTTTACTACTGAATTCAGCATTAACTTCTAAACACATCCATCTGATACAGCGCCAGCTTTCTTCAAGTCTCTCCGTCGTGAAGAAGATGATGAAGTGGCATTCTCCTTTGTTTACCAAAAAAAATATGGCATTACGCATGCTTCCTGATCAAGCTCTCTATTACTGTAAGCAATTGTACCAGTATTATCTCACCATATGCAAGGGAACCTCGACATCCAAACAATATAGAAGTAACGGATTCATTTATAGTTGTCTTGATAATGAAACCGAAAAGGGATCAAATCATATGGCTTCTGATGTCTCTTATAGACTACGAAACACTGGCATGAATATTATCACAATAGTTCGCCTCTTTGTCGACGCCTGTGGTGGGAAGAACAAGAACACAGTCCTCGTTGGAATGGTTATTAAGTGCCTTACAGTGGCTCCACCTTATTTTAGGTATGTGATCATAATCTTCCCGGTTCTTCGTCATTCGTATATTCCACCTGGCAGGATTTTTGGACGTATAGAGAAAGATGTGAGCAAGATTGATAGTAGTGTGAAGGCTGAACAGTATTTAGAGATATTAGAAAAGCATGGCACTGTGATCATACGTGGGGATTTATTCGGATTCTCTTTCTACATGTGGAAATAAGATGTTGGAATATTGTTAGCCCACAAAATCACGGAACTTCCAGTTTGTCTAATGCTAAAGAATTATAGTGACATAGTCATCTACAACACGTCATAACATACTAGTGAGAGGTGAACCCTTTTATAAGACAGACGTTGGAATAGCTCGTGGGATATGCAAACTAGGCTTGAAAGCAGAAAATACAGTACCTGACCATTTGAATGCTGATGTAAACATCAATCCTTGCAAAGTAAAGGTTTTCTACAGACTCCTATCAAAACATTATGGAAAGTACTGAAAAAAAAATTCTGAGCTTGATATTTACCCAAACTTTATGTACAATGGTGCAGTTACAGAAAACAACACCACTGAAGGAAATTACAGCGATGAAATAGACATTGAAGCAATGGAAGTTTACGAAGTATTCAGGTTTTAACATGTGTCTTTGTCTTTAATTCAGTGTACTTTCGTCAGTATTAACTGGTGTGATAATAAATTTTTTCAGTATTCAAGATTACCCTGAACTGTTTTTCGTGGAAACTGAAATATTGAAGGCAATTATAGTTATGAAACAGACAATGAAGCAATGGATGTAAACGAAGGATTCAAAGTGTAAATTTTTTTCTCTATATCTATTACTAAGTGTATTATTTTCAGTATGTATTATTGCTATATTTTATTTAAGCAGCAAATCTCATTCTCATGGAAAAATAATTCTTAAAAACTACAAATCAACATTCCTAACACAGTCAATCTCCAAAATAAGTTTTGCCCAAATACCGTACCATTGTTCCATAACCCACTTTGCCGAGAATGATTTCCAGAACTAGTTTTGTCCAAACTTTAGTCCTTAATAAATTAAAAATATTGGTTATTGATTTATATTCTTTCACTGGAATGACCGGACGTGCTAAATGTATCTCTGAGACCACGGTACAGTCTTGCTAGACCATTAGCTGCCGAATGATTAATTTAAGATAGGAAAAAGGAAAACATAAACATAAAAATTTAAAGAGATAATTGTATATGACTATTGCACGTAATAAACATCAAAGAGTGAATTAATATTTGTACAGTAGGAAGAAAGGAGTGACCATAAATAACACACAAACAATTATTTAGATAATGGCATTTGAAGATTTATTTGAAAGAAACCATAGCTGGGAATTATAAAAAAAAATGTGAATGACGAGAATAATAAATTACTATGTGTAGGTAATTTTTACATTACATAACCGTACTAAACCATTCTACATTGTTAGTTACAATAGATCCTTACAGAGTGAAAACACAAAACGTAGCCTTCCATAGACTAACTTACAAGACAAACATTGCTCAACTGACCGCTTAAGGTAATTGTCAGTGCAGAAGATAAAAATTACTTAAGGCAAATTTCGACAGTTACCTAGAACACTTTGAAACTCCTGCTCTAGCACATGTGTACCCTCACACTTCCGCATACACTAGCTAGCCACTCCTTGCTGTAAAACTGTTCACATCAGGATGTATCCATGAATAATCAGAAACGATATGTATTGTTTCAATGTGTATAATTGCTGGCAATTCTTCCATACTTATATTGTTTATTCAATCACATATATTTACTGCATTAATAGAATATGCATTTTTTATCGACCACGAAGTAAAATAATATCCCGATTATACACGGGTAAATAATAAGTCCAAAGGCTTATACATTTACAAGTCACTCATCACTCTCAAAGTGTTTTGCAAAAGAGAAATACTGGTTTAACAAACAAACACTCTTTTATGCATAGATAAGTAATTAGTCTAAATGCATTCTGACTGTTATGCACATTTACAAGTCACTCATCGCACTAGTAGTGTTGGGCACATGGAACATAATACTCTCAGAATCAAGAGAAATATATTCATCTGTTCCGTGAACTTCATATGCCCAAAAATGGGTATCACATTCTATAGTTTCAAACAATCGGCATGAAAAATTTTACATCATTATCATCCGTGACCCAAATCTCCTTTATTTGGACAAACAAAGACAAAAAGTTTTGGGTACAAAGATCGACTGTAACCACAGAGTTTACTTCTAATTTTACAAGTTTAAGTTTTACCCAGCGTATAGCCAATAAGTTAGAAACTGAATCACTTAAACCAAATGTCTTTTGAATAATGCGGCTTGTTGCATTTCGTTTTTTCACTTTTTTCCCAACAGAAAATTATTGAGAAGGTGAACTTTTAAAAGCACATTATTCATAACTAGTTGATTTTTTATCGCAATACGATCCTTATGTTACATGAGACTCGTGCAACAATTTTAGAAACCCTATGCTTTGTCTCGAATCGCATTTCCCAGACTTTTGTGGTCCATACTTCAAAAGTTTTTAGGAGAGTGCAAAAGAAAATGAATATTTGGCTTCAGTGGCATGGTTATAGTCAATTACAAATAGGTCTCATTACCAGTTAGAAAAAATTTCAATTGTTAAGCCGTATCACAACTAACTCTATTGTCCTACAATCTATCCACTATTCTACGTAAAGTTTCCAAACTTCGTCATAATTTCGAACATAGTATCCCACTAGTAAAACTAAATATCTTACTAATGGAAGCATCTCCGAAGCTGAAGTTTCAATCCTTAATCCATACCCTTCGTTAAACACTGTATTGGAAGGCTTTGAACTAGAGTCTGGACCATAGTCAAAATTAATCAATCGGGCTTGTAAAACATTTAGTGGAACTATTTTGGTGTCTTGCACTAAGTACTTTATAACAAACGTCATTACATAACGACAACAGCCTTCTAAATAATAATGCATAATATCTACTGAAACGTGCTCAAACAGGTTGAAACCAACTAATCCAAGAAAAATGCATTTCTATTTTACGCCATACCTATATGGATATTTAACACCAAATGATTTGCATAATTTTCCATATTCCTTAATAATGCAATGTGTTCCAAGTACGCAGTTTGTACTTGTTCTCTGATAGCCGCAACAATTCTAAAACAATTATCTGCGTCAAAGTTTATTATGAAACCTAACATACCATTTAAAGTGACATTGTAACCGATCAAACACGCAACATGAAATTGTATAACTCCAGTAAAGACTTCAGTGATCACCGATATACCAATATTATGCAAGTGGTTTAGTTGCTCAATTTCTTTCTGAAAAATTGTTTTGCTGCCAAACTTTTTTCTGTCTGAAGAATGAAAGATAGCCAGTATGAAAATGTTGCTCAAAAAAGAAAATAAACGGGTAGGTGAAAAGGAAATGACAAATATACTCATCCCAGTTTATGAATTGTTGTATTACTTCCCAGCGGATTGTCAACCTCAAAGTCATCAAAGAAGACTATTGTGGGAAGATTCAAATGATCACCCTCATTTTCTACCAAGATTTTACGCCACACCTTGCCTTGCATAATGTTTTCTACGGTATCAGTACTGTCCTTTAAATACTGCAAGTGTTCTAAAAAATCTTTCAAAACGTTGCCCATTGAGAAATACTTTTCCAAAAAAGCAGTAATTATTATGAAATGCATGGTGGAGGGTACAGGTACCAGCTCCACGTCCATTTGTGAACGTCTTAGATCCATGCGTTGGCCAATAGTAATTTCTATTAGGCTGACACATGTTCCGGACTGTTCAAAACATTTAAAACGTTTATATTCCGATTTTATTGCTGTTAGGCAATCATAATATTCAGTTGGTACTTTATTGAGTCTTGATTGAAAATTTGATGGAACATCCCCTATATTTATGTTCTATAAATTTTTTTATGAAGATACAATTTTTTTTCAATTCCTGAACAACAAACTGTACTGTGTTGCACGGTATACTTAGAGTACCGTACAGTGATGATATGAAATATGATAGATTTTTCTCTAGCACACTAATGGTATTCACACGATATTCTGAGACTGTTGACTCTCTCTGATTTTTTGATTGGCTTGTACTTGGACTGACTTTCTTGGAGAATGAATTGTTACTAAATGTTTCTTGAGGGAAGATACTGAAGAAAAATACCGAAAGCATGTTACTTCCCCACAGCAGAATTCTCTACTACCAGCCAACTTTATGCATCCTGTTCTCATATGTTTAGTTAGATGTGAAGCCTGAATGAAAGTTCTCGAACAACTGTAACACGTGTACATTTTGTTTTATTCCAAAATACTAAGGTTTGCCAAAAACTGTTTAACTGCCTGGTTTTTGCGATCATATTTTGTTCTGGTGTTATAAAATCCAATTTGAATAGATAACCAGATATCCTCTGCTTCTTCAGTGTTCTTAACCCTGGTAGCATGAAAGACTTTAAATACACTTTCTATGGCTTCAATGAAAGTGCGGGATNTTCTTCAGTGTTCTTAACCCTGGTAGCATGAAAGACTTTAAATACACTTTCTATGGCTTCAATGAAAGTGCGGGATCGGTAGGTAATACGTGTTGTCGATGACATACGTACTCGATGGATGTGTGAAAGTCTCTCCTGCAGTTATAACCAAGGGCTGGAATGTCCTACGTAAACGTTGAAGTTTGTTCTCCTAGCCTCCACGGCCACCTGCATGTCTGCTGCCGTTGGTATGTGGGTTACGAAACCATCACGAATTTCCGACCTCGCTGGCTTGCAGGCGTCCTTCCCTAGGTTTTTGCGGGTTGGAGAGTTTCNTCCTAGCCTCCACGGCCACCTGCATGTCTGCTGCCGTTGGTATGTGGGTTACGAAACCATCACGAATTTCCGACCTCGCTGGCTTGCAGGCGTCCTTCCCTAGGTTTTTGCGGGTTGGAGAGTTTCTTAACACATACGGAGGTAGGAGCAGCGCAGCTGCAGTTTTAGTATCTGGCTGGTATTCCGAAACATTGCAAAAGAATACCACAATAATCAGTGTGGCAATGTCGTAAAAGAATACATTAACAGCAATAAAAAAAAACGTAAGTATCATTTACAATTTTCACAACAGTTTGAAGCTATATGTAGGCCTACTTACAGATATATTTAACGGAAAAGAAACTCCCACAGACTGTTGCTTGCGCCTTCAATGACTAGAGAAATTTGCTGCCATCTTGACAAACAATACAAACTTGATAGTTTATAATTTTTTGTACAAACATAACTTAACAGTTTTCATAATTTACTTTGTGTTTGTACCTGTTTATTACAGATCGCTGTATCAATATGCCACAAGTTGCTAGTTGAAAACAATTTTGGATTGGGTTCACAGCATGTTGAACTTTAAAGAATTGTTGTTTTTATTGCCAACAGTTACTATACTCTTAGTAGTCGCTTTACTCAGTCGATCTAACAGGCAGCATCTTGTACCAGCACTATAAATGTTTTTGTAAGTTATCTTGTTTTATAACAATATATGTAACATGTAATAAAATTATTTTTGCAATATTTCATTACATGTGTATAAAATAATATTTCTACAGAAACAGAAAAGGATCTCGAAGTAAATTACATGGACAACTAATATATTGTTGAAATGCTCACAAATCTTTCATTGCTATGGCAAACACACATACGGCCTACATTAATATAATTTGCAGCTTTAGTGATAAATGTGTTGAGCTGTGTAATCTAAAAAAATTACCAATTTTTGAAACTGTACAAAAAATTCCTGAATAATTTCAATATTCACAATTCAGTTTTTTTTTTGCAGTGAAAGATGTTTATTACAAGCAAAAATCGTTCACAATGCTCTCTTTAAATTTTGATTTTTATGTTTTCCTTTTTCTATCTTACATTAATCATCCGGCAGCTGAAAAAAATATTTTACAGATTTCTTTCAGTCCAGCCATCTGTTACTTAGGCCTACTCAATGCATGCAGACAAAAAAACAGGTCAAAGAAATCACCGCACACTGAATACCAGATTATGGTAATAAAAAATAAAGTTTTTGAGATTTTTGTATCTTCCGTAGGAGAATATCTATGGCAGATATTGGAAAATTGTTGCAACATTCTATTAGAATCACTGAACTTACGGTATATAATATTATATTATTCTCATAAAAATAGATTTGGTAAATATTAAAATTGCAAATATTCATATAGTTATGTTTAGAAGCACAGCATGACTCAATATTATGCATTTAAATAATTTGAATACCTAAACTCTTTTCGATAGCTCAATTTAGAAAACCAAGAAAAGTACAATTATTGTTTAACTTGTTATCCTGAATGTACGCAGTAGTGACACTAAATCTGAGCCACAGTAGTTTTCCACCTTTTACTGATCCAATGAACGTCCCGATTTGTTTCTTATACACTTTATCCCTTGTTAATTTTGCTTTCTCTTCACCCATCTGCAATATCTCGGCTCTAAGGACAATTCCACTGTACAGCTTGTTCTCATGCCCGGGAAAGTCGTAGGATAAATGTTGCAGTAGCTGAAGGAAAATTTATGTGGCGTGGAAATATAATAGTTCAGTTAAGGTGACAGAAAGTATTGCCTTGCACAGGCGTATACAACTTAGAGCGGAATTATTCCGAGAAGGGGTGGACGATAGGATTGGAGAGACACCTCATTAAAGCAAACTGGTAGACCATGTACAGTATAGTAGAAAGCATTTACTCTCATTCTTGCTTCTGTTTCCATAAGCTGCAAAACATTATATGTATATTATTTTCTCGTTGCGAGAGTGCAGTTCGATATTGACAAAATTGGGAGCATTTATGGAAATCATTTTATAATGGAGCACTGCACTGTACCAGTTTGTTTTTCATATTTTTTAACATGACCCCTTTTATGTACAAAATAAGAAACTAAACGCATGCCACTATAATGTTAAAAGTTCACAGAAACATGTCTAATAAATAACATTGCATGCGCTACTGCTTCCGTCTCAATTGCGTGAAAGAGACTAAATTTCTAGATGTCTAGGTGCGTGAGCTCCCTAGTCCTATTTGCGCGCGTCACCTTTCCACTCTTTTTTCCAACGGCATCGCTTCACCACTTCCTCGTGGTGAGACTTGCCCAGATAAATGCTGGCCATATAGTAGNCTCTTTTTTCCAACGGCATCGCTTCACCACTTCCTCGTGGTGAGACTTGCCCAGATAAATGCTGGCCATATAGTAGTTTAGTAGCGTGGATTATTGCTGATGTCACGCGTGCGTTATCGCCCTACCATATCGCTTCCGGCTCCTTCCCACTGTAACTAAACACTGATGTAGAAATAAGAATGAACTGAAAATAGATAAAAATAAACCATTTTAGTATGCAGTTGCACACTGGCCATGGTAATTCCATAGCTAAGCTTCACAACCTTAGACTGGTGCAATCTCCGCTGTGTGACGTCTGTGGAGTGGACGATACTGTTAAACATGCCATCTTGGAATGTCTAAAGACAGAAGACATCATAAAAAGGCTGGAAGAGACTATGCAAGAAAAGGGCATTCACTTGGATATGGGAAATATAATANGACAGAAGACATCATAAAAAGGCTGGAAGAGACTATGCAAGAAAAGGGCATTCACTTGGATATGGGAAATATAATAACAAGCAAAGTTCTCAATAAGATTTGGAATTAGTTTGCCACTCAAATTAGAAGAAGGCTGGAATATTTCGACAAGTGGCAAAGAGAACAAATTTCTGATGACCCATAATGGGGTATTCAGGTAAAGGCTTCATAAAAAGTAAGTCGGAATATACCAGATTTGCGAAGAGAAACATTCCTAATAACTATTTGAATAATTACTTAAACATAATGTTAAGGAGGTTATTGATGACGGCTACTTACATAGTTTCTACTGACCAAATTGTTGGTGGAAGGAGTTGTATTAAAAACTTGGAAAGCTGAAGTTTGCTGTGATGGCGGCAGGATGACACCTGATGCTGAAGGAAGTGTTGCGGTTTCCGTGCCTGCAACCGCAACTGGTACTTGTAAATCTGTAATTTTGTTGGGCGAGTTGTTGTTATCCCCAGTGGCTCTCAATACAGAATTAGAGATGTCTAGAAGACCGTCTTCCGATTCAAAGGAGTATCTGGTCTATTTGTGGAAAACCACTATACTAGACGAGATTTTCAACAATAGGCTCCCGAATGTATTTAACACGCTGTATATTAAATATGTAGCCTAATACAGATTNTCTTCAGTGTTCTTAACCCTGGTAGCATGAAAGACTTTAAATACACTTTCTATGGCTTCAATGAAAGTGCGGGATTGGTAGGTAATAAATACGTGTTGTCGATGACATACGTACTCGATGGATGTGTGAAAGTCTCTCCTGCAGTTATAACCAAGGGCTGGAATGTCCTACGTAAGCGTTGAAGTTTGTTCTCCTAGCCTCCACGGCCACCTGCATGTCTGCTGCCATTGGTATGTGGGTTACGAAACCATCACGAATTTCCGACCTCGCTGGCTTGCAGGCGTCCTTCCCTAGGTTTTTGCGGGTTGGAGAGTTGCNTACGTAAGCGTTGAAGTTTGTTCTCCTAGCCTCCACGGCCACCTGCATGTCTGCTGCCATTGGTATGTGGGTTACGAAACCATCACGAATTTCCGACCTCGCTGGCTTGCAGGCGTCCTTCCCTAGGTTTTTGCGGGTTGGAGAGTTGCTTAACACATACGGAGGTAGGAGCAGCGCAGCTGCAGTTTTAGTATCTGGCTGGTATTCCGAAACATTGCAAAAGAATACGACAATAATCAGTGTGGCAATGTCGTGAAAGAATACATTAACAGCAATAAAAAAAGAACCTAAGTATCATTTACAATTTTCACAACAGTTTGAGGCTATATGTAGGCCTACTTACAGATATATTTAACGGAAAAGAAACTCCCACAGACTGTTGCTTGCGCCTTCAATGACTAGAGAAATTTGCTGCCATCTTGACAAACAATACAAACTTGATAGTTTATAATTTTTTGTACAAACATAACTTAACAGTTTTCATAATTTACTTTGTGTTTGTACCTGTTTATTACAGATCGCTGTATCAATATGCCACAGGTTGCTAGTTGAAAACAATTTTGGAATGGGTTCACAGCATGCTGAACTTTAAAGAATTGTTATTTTTATTGTTAACAGTTACTATACTCTTAGTAGTCGCTTTACTCAGTCGATCTAACAGGCAGCATCTTGTACCAGCACTATAAATGTTTTTGTAAGTTATCTTGTTTTATAACAATATATGTAACATGTAATAAAATTATTTTTGCAATATTTCATTACATGTGTATAAAATAATATTTCTACAGAAACAGAAAAGGATCTCGAAGTAAATTACATGGACAACTAATATATTGTTGAAATGCTCACAAATCTTTCATTGCTATGGCAAACACACATACGGCCTACATTAATATAATTTGCAGCTTTAGTGATAAATGTGTTGAGCTGTGTAATCTAAAAAAATAACCAATTTTTTAAACTGTACAAAAAATTCCTGAATAATTTCAATATTCACAATTAAGTTTTTTTTTTTGCAGTGAAAGATGTTTATTACAAGCAAAAATCGTTCACAATGCTCTCTTTAAATTTTGATTTTTTATGTTTTCCTTTTTCTATCTTACATTAATCATCCGGCAGCTGAAAAAAATATTTTACAGATTTCTTTCAGTCCAGCCATCTGTTACTTAGGCCTACTCAATGCATGCAGACAAAAAAACAGGTCAAAGAAATCACCGCACACTGAATACCAGATTATGGTAATAAAAAATACAGTTTTTGAGATTTTTGTATTTTCCGTAGGAGAATATCTATGGCAGACATTGGAAAATTGTTGCAACATTCTATTAGAATCACTGAACTTACGGTAAATAATATTATATTATTCTCATAAAAATAGATTTGGTAAATATTAAAATTGCAAATATTCATATAGTTATGTTTAGAAGCACAGCATGACTCAATATTATGCATTTAAATAATTTGAATACCTAAACTCTTTTCGATAGCTCAATTTAGAAAACCAAGAAAAGTACAATTATTGTTTAACTTGTTATCCTGAATGTACGCAGTAGTGACACTAAATCTGAGCCACAGTAGTTTTCCACCTTTTACTGATCCAATGAACGTCCCGATTTGTTTCTTATACACTTTATCCCTTGCTAATTTTGCTTTCTCTTCACCCATCTGCAATATCTCGGCTCTATGGACAATTCCACTGTACAGATTGTTCTCATGCCCGGGAAAGTCGTAGGATAAATCTTGCAGTAGCTGAAGGAAAATTTATGTAGCGTGGAAATATAATAGTTCAGTTAAGGTGACAGAAAGTATTGCCTTGCACAGGCGTATACAACTTAGAGCGGAATTATTCCGAGAAGGGATGGACGATAGGATTGGAGAGACACCTCATTAAAGCAAACTGGTAGACCATGTACAGTATAGTAGAAAGCATTTACTCTCATTCTTGCTTCTGTTTCCATAAGCTGCAAAACATTATATGTATATTATTTTCTCGTTGCGAGAGTGCAGTTCGATATTGACAAAATTGGGGGCATTTATGGAAATCATTTTATAATGGAGCACTGCACTGTACCAGTTTGTTTTTCATATTTTTTAACATGACCCCTTTTATGTACAAAATAAGCAACTAAACGCATGCCACTATAATGTTAAAAGTTCACAGAAACATGTCTAATAAATAGCATTGCATGCGCTACTGCTTCCGTCTCAATTGCGTGAAAGAGACTAAATTTCTAGATGTCTAGGTGCGTGAGCTCCCTAGTCCTATTTGCGCGCGTCACCTTTCCTCTCTTTTTTCCAACGGCATCGCTTCACCACTTCCTCGTGGTGAGACTTGCCCAGATAAATGCTGGCCATATAGTAGTTTAGTAGCGTGGATTATTGCTGATGTCACGCGTGCGTTATCGCCCTACCATATCGCTTCCGGCTCCTTCCCACTGTAACTAAACACTGATGTAGAAATAAGAATGAACTGAAAATAGATAAAAATAAACCATTTTAGTATGCAGTTGCACACTGGCCATGGTAATTCCATAGCTAAGCTTCACAACCTTAGACTGGTGCAATCTCCGCTGTGTGACGTCTGTGGAGTGGACGATACTGTTAAACATGCCATCTTGGAATGTCTAAAGACAGAAGACATCATAAAAAGGCTGGAAGAGACTATGCAAGAAAAGGGCATTCACTTGGATATGGGAAATATAATGACAAGCAAAGTTCTCAATAAGATTTGGAATTAGTTTGCCACTCAAATTAGAAGAAGGCTGGAATATTTCGACAAGTTGCAAAGAGAACAAATTTCTGATGACCCATAATGGGGTATTCAGGTAAAGGCTTCATAAAAAGTAAGTCGGAATATACCAGATTTGCGAAGAGAAACATTCCTAATAACTATTTGAATAATTACTTAAACATAATGTTAAGGAGGTTATTGATGACGGATACTTACATAGTTTCTACTGACCAAATTGTTGGTGGAAGGAGTCGTATTAAAAACTTGGAAAGCTGAAGTTTGCTGTGATGGCGGCAGGATGACATCTGATGCTGAAGGAAGTGTGGTGGTTTCCGTGTCTGCAACCGCAACTGGTACTTGTAAATCTGTAATTTTGTTGGGCGAGTTGTTGTTATCCCCAGTGGCTCTCAATACAGAATTAGAGATGTCTAGAAGACCGTCTTCCGATTCAAAGGAGTATCTGGTCTATTTGTGGGAAACAATTATATTAGACGAGATTTTCAACAATAGGCTCCCGAATGTATTTAACACGCTGTATATTAAATATGTAGCCTAATACAGATTNTAGACGAGATTTTCAACAATAGGCTCCCGAATGTATTTAACACGCTGTATATTAAATATGTAGCCTAATACAGATTGCATTTTCTTCTCATAGACATTACACAATTTTTTTTCAATTATTTATGCCCCTCCCCTACTCTTTCTCTTTTTTTCGCCCTTCTTTAACAATCATAGCTCTTCTTCAGGCAACCCAGTTCTTCTACTAATAACTTCATATTTAATTTGCAATTGTTGTAATGCTAGTGATAGAAACTGTTATGCTTGGGCAATTTCTAAGCCCTACTTTCTTCTTTCTGTCTCTAGGGAGTCACGATCGTAATCCGAGTTCGATCCCCAGCTGGGTCACTCCTGAATTTTTGCATGTGGTGGGAATCGTCCCGGACGATGTCATTGGCTGGCGGGCTTTCTAGGGTTTCTTCCGTTTTCGGCGCTGTTCCATATCCACTTCATTTCATCCTCGTCTTCTGTAAAGACCTGGAGATGTTAAGAGGTTAAGAGCAGCGAACAAACTGATACGCCTAACAATGGCAAATAAACCAATGCTTGGGTAATTGACGTATAAGAGTGATTTATTAAAGTTGAGTTTTGATCTGCCATAGTAAGTAAAAAAAATCTTGCAAAGGTGTATATTTTTAGCTTTCTAAGTTAAAACCCTACACTTTACGAAATGTTATTTACGTAACCTGCTTTCCGCAATGGTTAAGGAAGAGTTAAGAAAATTTTGTACATAATAAACGTATTCACCTAAAAATATCCCATCTGCCAGTTTCGTCGCAATTTCGCCCCCACTCCAACCAATGGAATCAGTTGCTGGAGATCCACCTCGGTAGGCATTTTTAAGGCTATTCCATCTACTTGATTTTTNCTCCAACCAATGGAATCAGTTGCTGGAGATCCACCTCGGTAGGCATTTTTAAGGCTATTCCATCTACTTGATTTTATAGAAAGAATATCAAGAATGTCAGTGCATGCATACATATATACATTAATGGCCGATCAAGGTTAAACTTCTCAGGTTTTATTACAATTAATCTCCATATTTTATATTTTTGCTCTAAACTGTTTATTGACTATAAGCTACAGTTCATTTTATCTTCGTACAAAATAACATCGCCATGGCACAGTCAAAATTAAACCGAAAAAATACTCACTATGACCTTTAGAAATAAATTTAATTAATAATTTTAATACACCATGCATGATCAGAATGAGAAGACACAACTGTAAGCCGCAATCAGCTCCTTTAAAGACTCAGTAACAATACTTAAGGAGCATTCGGTCTTATCTCAAATTCGGCAAACTGGAAACAGTTGTTGTTTGCCAGCATCATTCACGAAAACCATCAAACCTTTTCTCCATATTAAACAGACATAGAAGTTTTAAGGAGAGTTATGTAGGTAATAACAGTGTGAGAAGTTTTGTATTAACTAACTGGTAAAAATCATGAAATCCCAAATGTTACTAAGAATTCTTACAATGTGAATATCCAACAGTGAAAATAAACTTACCTTTGAATATATCAAAGAGTCAATGCAGGTTTTATCTTGACAAAATAATCTGCGCCTCTTCATACATTTAGCCTGTCCAATGTGTACACTCAAATANCAATGCAGGTTTTATCTTGACAAAATAATCTGCGCCTCTTCATACATTTAGCCTGTCCAATGTGTACACTCAAATAAGGGCATTGTAGGGCCTACTGACGGAAGCGCAGGGCAACGGTGGAAATTTGGAACACCAAACGCACCCTCTAGCGGAAGTCTCCTGAATTACATCNTGACGGAAGCGCAGGGCAACGGTGGAAATTTGGAACACCAAACGCACCCTCTAGCGGAAGTCTCCTGAATTACATCGGCGTCATAGAATATGCTGCCTGTACTAGAATAACACGCAAATCAAGTATGATTCCTACGTCTATAATGACTAAGTATAATGAGTATGATTCTTCTTTCCATACAGTTATGGCATTCATTTTTGTTGTTTACGATAATGCTTTCGACGTTCTAAAGCTGTACCTTCATTACCATGTTGCAGCATACGTACACATTTGGTGTAAATGTGTTACACTGTTCTGCTGTACTGTTGTTATGGCGTCATGGATTCTTACCTAATGTCCTATACATCCTGTAATTGTAATGAGGATTACTCATTTTTACTATTTGATATTACTAAATTGTGATGTATTGAACACCAGTGTAAAGTTATTGCGAAAATATTTTGTCACTGTATGATGTAACAAGCAACCATCAGAAACCATGTACGTAAACTTTGTGAGGAAAACGTGTGTTAAATATGGTTGTAAGTAAACGAAGTACGTTAGCTGCAGATTTCTGTTTTTTACATCTGTCCGGATAGAAGATTTTTTCAGTGCAATAATAGTTTTCACTATGTTAAAAATTTTCCAAGATACGACATAGCACGACAAATTTTAAAATTGTACCTTTTTATCAAAATAAGTAAACGGTCTGGTCGAAAATTTAAAATTGCAGATGTCCTTACTAAGTA
>NQII01004913.1:81034-181828 GCA_002778355.1 Clitarchus hookeri
GCACCGCGGAGAAATAGCTGACAGAGTAAGCTAGGAGCAAGGTGCCACTTTCCCCCCGCCCCCCAACCTTCAGGAACCAGGGCACGTTTTGTGAAAGGCATTGTTCTGTTTTCATCCCACCACCCCCTCCCCCAACAAGGCGACACGTGCCGACAATTAGGGAAGGAAGCTAGGGAGTATATAAGCTTCCTTGCGGGGCAGGTGGGTTTCAGTTCATTATCACTGCGCCGAGGGAAGAGTTGCGTCAAGGAATCGCGAGAAGACGTGAGCACGAGCCCGACAGCCATCCAGTGAGACGACGCCAAATGCGGGCCTTTGGTCAATTCCTACCACTTCGCCGGAGCTCATCCCCAGATGACAGCTTACCAGCACCCACAGCAGAGATAAGTATACAGTCACCGTCCAGAGAAACTCCCCTCCAACACGAAGTCGTACATAGTTAATACGAGTAGCCAGAATAGAGTACCACACCTCAGAAGTGTTGCTGTATGTTGTTTTTTGTTCAAACTCGAGACAATATATTCGTCCTTCAAAATGAAACAGCAAAAGACTACCTTATTGAAAACCCCTCAACCTTCTAGGCACCTTATAGTTTATGCCTGGAGGAATTAACTACGACACTATAAGTCAACCTGTATTCTCCACCGGTGGGGTAAACGCTAGTTACATTGGCTTCCCCAACCAATTAGCATCATCATTTACACATATAATTAAAAATAATTTGAAAATAGGAAGAATATAATGATGTCTGAACCATGTTATTAAAATCTGTGTTTAAATGGGTTACATTATACTGTGAAATAGAATAAATGAAATTTTTCTATAAGTTAAAAAAATTTAAACTTCGGCTATTTTTTAATGTTTGAATAAAATATAGACTTAATAATTGTTATACTTAATTTTAGAAAATAACCAATGTTTAAAACTTATATAACCTAATTTAAACATTAGCATTGTTTCATATCTTGAGATCTCAGTCAGATAGGCCACATATGTATGATCACAAGGTCCGGCAGTCCGGAACACCTATTCTCCAGAAGATATTTTAAGTAACATTAAAATACATATGTCTATTGAAGCAAAAGTTTCATTTACGAAGTGTCACTTTGACTTTAAATTAAGGGCGGAAAAAATTAATATAAACCGCCTAGCAGGGGAATTCGGAAACTAAAGATAGCGGCCATAAATGGCACACTGTAGCAGCCAACGAACGTCGCAAACAATACCTAGTAAACAACATGACTGCCGTAAAACCAATTTCAAAAGGAAAAACACAACATGGTGGCCACCAATGGTGCATTCCCTCAGGCGACAGTTCAACGAATTAAGAANAATTTCAAAAGGAAAAACACAACATGGTGGCCACCAATGGTGCATTCCCTCAGGCGACAGTTCAACGAATTAAGAAACAAAGAGGGCGGCCAAAATTCAAAGTTGAACACAATTGGCCGCCGCCCCACCGGAATGACAGAGCAGGAGAAAGCATGTGCAGGAGGTCAGTGATCAATCCGAGCTAATACCTTTATCCCCTGCCACACACCAGTTTTCCTTTAATAGTCCAAACCACACTACTAAAAATAATGAAATACGCGCAAAATATGGATAAACTGATTAAACCTATTTACATAATCTGTAATGGTTGTCTTCATTAAACAAAATTTATATGGTCGGCTTGAGTCAGTCACAACATACGTTTCCTACATACTTCTGTTAGAGGCAAAATATTGTTACCTATCGAGGACCAGTAATTCTTCACTTGAAGGTATATTTTTTTTAGTTTCCTGAATTTGCAGACTATTAATATTAATACCAATGTTTAGTTAAACATTTTAAAATGTTACCTCTTTAAAATCTTATATTAGTTTTTTTACGCCAGTATCTTCCACGTATATATTGATTGAAATCCCACGTTGAATATTGTGCGTTTGCAAAACGGACTTATAATTGCCATCCACGTTAAGTTAGTATGTTTTATGTATTACCCTGCACGGGCCGGACGCGNGACGCGCCCGCCATACCCGAGTATTATCCGAACCGAAACAGTCGGGCTCGGGCCAGGCCCGGACGGGTACTACCCGATAAGGCCGGGCCGGGGACCCGGCGGATAATCGGTGGCGAGCTGGGCTCGGGCTTGGGTTCAGCCATTAGAATCTAAATCGGGCTGGGCCTAGTTGGGCCGTCCTTCCACGTATCGGGTTCGGGCCGGGCAGTGGGCACGCCCGTACCCGCATAATGCTTCAAAACTTGTGGACTGCAGTCCTACTTGGCGTGTTCCTACCGTACTCCGATAACGTATTAGGCGATTTTAATTTTCGTTATTGGTCGTCATCGACTGTTGGTATAGATGTGTGGTAGGGTATGTTAGTCTTGTACACTATTATCGTCATTTTTGCAGTAATTGGTCTTCACATGAGTCAGTCCTGGGTGGAGTTAGTCTCTTCAGTAAACGATTGGGGATTGTGCAGTAGTAAAGGTAGGAGTGGAAAGTTTCGTGGTTGGTTGATTGCGACGTTGGATTGATAGGGGGACGAGCTATGGCGAGTTATTGGTTGTGAGGGATGTTGGTGGCATGCGTGGATGTTGGTGGCATGCGTGGATGTTGGTGGCGACTGTGGTGTGTTTTAAGTAAATGGCTAGGTAAGTGAAGCAACGAGATGTATGTTGGGGGTATGTGTAGTGGTGGTGTGCGTGGAAAAGGGGGGAGGGGTGGGGGTTATGTGTGTTACGTAAAGTAAGTAATTCCCTTTGGAGGTCGTAAGTTTGATCGGCCATGCAGCCAAAGAAATATGAAGGTGGGGGTTCAGTCGACTTCTGATCGTCGTACCAGGGAGTGGCTGTGCTCTGCCATGTTAACAAGAATCGAACTTTTAGGGTAACACACATTCGACTTGGTGNTCGTACCAGGGAGTGGCTGTGCTCTGCCATGTTAACAAGAATCGAACTTTTAGGGTAACACACATTCGACTTGGTTTATCGCATTAGGTTTGTAAATTTAACTTCTATGATATTTATGTTGTTTTAGGTATATCCCGATTATGTCTCGATTTTTTGAGTTCAATATTTTTGCGGTCAAGGTTAGGGTTACCGACATCCAATATGGGTGTTGGAGTCAGTGACATAATAAATTCCTAAATGTATACATGTTTTATTGAGATTTTTACAGTTTTTGTCAACGTTTTTCGAGTTTCAGGTCATTGGGGTCAATGAGGTCAACAACCAACATAGTTGTCGGAGTCATCAATTTAATATTATTTTTTTTATTTCTTAAATTGTTTGCCATTTTTCTCGAATTTTTATGATCGGGAGGTGGTGAGTGGTAGGGCTTGTTTGTTAGGGCGATGGGGTCAAGCTGGGGAAGGTGTGGTTTCGTTATAAGTTCCTCGATTTGTAGCATTACCTTTTCGATTTTTGTCATTATTTTTATAATTTTTTTTTTGACTGGGAGGGTGTTGGTGAGGGTGGTGGGGAGAGCAGGGGGTAGGGTGGTGTAATGTTATGTTCCTCGGTTTTAGAATTTATTACATTGTGGTTGGTGCGGGTGGATGAAGGGGGGAATTTGGGTTGGTGATGGAGGTGTGGGTGTGTGAAAGGAAATGATGGGGTTTAAATTTGTTATAACTTTTATGAAATAATTTTTATTACAATATTTTGTATGTATATAATTGTTATAACAATAATTGTTATTCCTTTTTCTTATTAATATATTTGTAAGTGTTATTGGTTGCCGAGGGGAGCAGGGGGGGTTGAACATCCAACATGGCCACCGGCCGCGAGCCCTGCCTTTAACGTCAACCACGGCGGTAGGCGAATCCAACCTACTACTCCACACATCCTGCCTCAGAACGAAGGTAAGTACACTACTAATGGCATTTAATATGATGTTATATGATATTGTAATATGGGAAAGAATGTAATGTACTTTGTGTTATTTTGGTTGTATTGCAGTTTTGTTAGTTACACCGTTGTCATTTACATATTAATATTGTTAAATAATGCCCGTTGTATATTCTTTTTAAAAACTAATGTAGTTCTGACCTACGTTTACAATGTTCCAATGGTCCGGAAGTATTACGGCGCGGCCCAACCCGTAACCCTATTTCTTCTCGGACTTTGCAGGGCTCTGGTTGTATGAAACCATACTGCTGCTGGTTTTTATAATGAATATGACATAAATTCATCATTATTTATACTTTTTTTTTACTGAGTTAAAACGATAGCATTACGCAGCTAAGTCCGAATATTTTTACTAAAATATCTAGGACTGTGCCAATATCACGGTAATATTTATTGAATGAAAATTGTTAAGTGCTCAGTACTTAAGTGTTTGCTCTCTATGTGCGCAATGATATTCATAAGTAGTGATTGTGTTGATATTACGATATATGAAAATAAAGTCAATATAAGCGGGATTGTGTTTATAACAGTTTATCTGTACTAGAGCTAAGTGGTTAATTCCGAAGTCCCGCCAAATAGTTCTAATTTATTGCGAATGTGACACAGGAAGTAAGCCACTAGAAAGTCACACCTAAGTTCGGGGCAAGAAAGAGCAGAGTCAAGTAACAGTGAGCGGGCTGTACCCACATGTTGCGCCTGTGGATTTATAGACTGCCACTCATGTCTCGCATGGAGGGCGCCTCCGGCCTCTTTATTCTTACTCCCGTGAAAGTTCGCTGGGCCGACTCGCTGGGGGGATGCTGGATGGGGTGGATGATGAAGTGAGCTGCGTTTACTTCATCAGAGAGGTAAATAATTAATGTCGCGAATCCTGCGAGAAGACTGCTGGCACTAAAAAGGCGCGCTCGGATATAGACACGGCCGGGGCGTTGCCAGGGTTTCACAGCCTGTTCCACGCCAGAACATGTGCTCACTACTATCAATTGAAAATGTAATTAAAAGCCTTTAGTAAAAAAATATTTATTTCATAAAATATTAACCATTTCATATATATGTATATATATCATAAAATATTAATATTATAAAATATTATGAAATGGTTAATATTTTATGAAAGAAATATTTTTTTACTAAAGGCTTTGAATTACATTTTCAACTGATAGTAGTAAACACATGTTCAGGCGTGGAACACACACACATATATATATACACACACTTCCGAATTATCGAAAAACGCTAACAATCAGCAACCTTTCCATAGTGACGGATCACTGCAATTCAATGAACAATAAAGCATTGTACCATCCCCTAGTAAACACTGGGAATTTTCGAATTATAATTGGCCATTATAAAAACTATACGCAAAAATTGTTCTGTAACACAAACTATTATTAAGAAATGCAGTAAGGGAAACAGAATTTATTTCTACTGCTAGCAATATTATGCAAAATTTTATTACACGNTATTATTAAGAAATGCAGTAAGGGAAACAGAATTTATTTCTACTGCTAGCAATATTATGCAAAATTTTATTACACCTCATACCTCTAGAAATAAATTTTTCCGTGACAGATATATAAATTTGGGTCAAAAATTAAAAACACGACTAATTTAATTTAGTCAATAAATAAAATAACTACAAGAAATAACACTTTTTATATAATAATAACATAATAACTCATGATTTTTTTTGTTTTGATTTGTCATTGTCTCACAAAAAGCAGCCCGAGATACATAAAAAATAACTGACGAAATTTTATTAAAGCAAGAAGCACTGATCACTGCTTTGGTTAGCGTAATATGTATGAAAACTTATTTATTTCTAGCTAATCACAATTTTTAAGGAAAATATTTTTGACGATCTCTTATTATTCAGTAGAAAGATTTCCTTTAAAGACAATTTTCTTGCAGGACAGCTGATACGTTCAATATTTAGTTCCATCTGCATCACTTGATGAACCGAATAAAAAGGATTTAGGCAACTCATCCCGGAGGGAAGCTTTTAAAAACAAATTGACTCCAAGTGATGGCTGTAAATTCTGAATAGCAAAAGAAGCAAGGAGAAACATACAGTAAAAACTCGATGGAATGCAAGAGGCAGACTGAGGGTTCACCGAAGAACCTGATCGGTCACTGGCAACGCCGTCAAGTTTACCACTAAATTCGTATCATAGCGGTAACACGCCCGAATGTGTAGCAGGACAGGCAACAGTTTCAAATGGCCTATAAGATACGTTACACATTATACATCTACTAGTTTGTCTACAGGTAGTAACCAAAGAAGCAGATTTACCACATTAAATAAAATCCGAATGCGAATATGCGTAATGAATAATTAGTAAATAAGAATAATGAAAAATAAAAAATGTAATTTAAAAAACAAAAAATATTGTTTGAATATGAATAAACTTATTTCCATGCATTCCGTGACTACATTCGATAACTAGTTCACTGGGGACAAAGTTGTGGCTATTCACATAATTGTAATTTAGCGGTGAGCAAACATTTATTTGTAGTACCCCAACAAACCTCTTTGTTAGTGATTTAAATATAAGACATGCTTTAAGGATCAATTCCCGAATACTTAGTTGCCGTCAATTTGTAGGGCATGTACCAACATTTTTGTAGTAGTCAATTTAATTGCTATAACAAGAAAATGAGTGAAAACAGAAAAAAATGTTTTGTCTTATGAATAGCTCTTGGTTTTAACTACAATTTTCATTTCACGAATTGATTAATTTTTATTGTGAATATTTTTATTTACTTATTTCAACATTTTTGTAAACGCGTAACTCTCATTTTTGAGGTCATGTAGATATATTAGTTCACATTAGTCAGATTTACTTTTAAAATACCCTTAGTATTAGTAATGAATTACAGAAATCGTCATTTCGAAATCAGTTACTTGTATTTCGTGTCTTTAAAGGATAGAATTTCTTGAGCATTTGCTTGAAGTTTGTTTCTTTAGTGAACCAGTAAATATGCACGATTACTTATATATTCCGTCTAAATACTTTGATTATGCATATTGGTTTTCGTACAGTCGTCACCAGATTGATGTTAAATCTAAGGGTAAAATTCAGAATATTATATTGTTACAGTCTATCATAAGAATATATTTGAATGAACCTGCGCTGCACAGACTACGGTGGGCGAGGTTATTGGAGATGTCATTGTACTTAAGGTACATGAGGTTTACATTTAGTCAATGTGCCGGAAAATAAGGAATTTAATATCAAAATGGTTAAATAAATGTATACAATAAGACTAAATACTTTTACACGCGTGGTCCGGTGTTTTGGAAAGGGGTGGCTGACCCACCTCGACTCTCCTATCGCCACAGGCGGTCTGCTCCGGGCGGCCGGCACCCGGAAGAATGATTGGCAACTGACCTGGCGGTCGTCACAGGCCCTTCTACCCCTTGCAAGAGAAACCGACGACTTGGGAGGATGCGCAAGAATATTCTGGGAACTACGAGCGTCGCGTCGGCGCAACGCGGCATTTAGAGAAAGTTCTGGGCGATGACATATGACCGTAATATCGCAGCGGCCCCAGGGAGTCTTCTGGTAGTAGCCTTTTGCTGAGAACGGTAACCGAGCGAAGTCAAGTGCGAGGACGGACGACGACGGGAGATTGCGAGAAGACGACGGACGAGGTGTTTGTGGTGTAAAGGACGAGAGGGCGTGAAGCTCGACGAGTAGAGGCTACTCTGCGTGAGGGCGCTCGGATAACTCTAGAACATTGCGGACTGGTGAGATCTGGACTAACCGAGGTGGGAACGTATGAAGACGTGATACGGACTTTTTTGCAAACAACGGAACTGTCAAATATGGACGTATAACTTATAAAATAACTCATTGGGTTTTTGATACAATAAAAAAATAGTTTTTAAATACATAATCACATTAATTGCTTTCAGGTAATCGTAAGCTGTACTGATTAAATTTATTAATTGTAAATAGCAAGAGCTTTCACTTTATTGTGAGGCATTGAGACAAGAGTATTTTCTTTGTAATTATTATTAATAAATTAGGATATCATAATTAAAATTTTTATTTAATTAAGACTTTTGTCCCTTAAAGAACCTGCTTAAGCCCACTGATTTTTTGAGAAATTGTAACAATACATTGGACAACCTTCCAGACAATGATACTCTGAATATGATTGTAAGTTCTAATTTTATTATCTTCTTAGAGCAAGTTGAGCAGTATGACACGATTGGCAGGTGATTCAACTAGTCGATCCCTGGAGTAGTGTGTTTTTTCTTGGTTTAGTTTCTTGGCAGGAAAAAACTACTCCTTGGAGAATAGTCAAACTTGTGATCTGGTTCATTACTTCATATCACCGAAAGTTTTTCATCTTGCCACAGAAAACAATCTAGAGATAGTCAATTAGAATCCGACAAAGTGCACGGGAAACTATTTTTACGAAAATAATTTATATTCCTATTCCAGGCAAAATGGAGCAAGAAAGGTAACAAATACATTGTTTTTAAATTACCTTGGAGGAGATTATCCTTTTGGAACCTTAGGCATATTAAACCCACAATCCCATACCGGAAAGCGTCAGGTGGTGGCTTACAAATTAAAATTTTCTGTATTTACATTTCAAGATAACGTCCAACCTGCCACGGCTATGTAGGTTACTAACGTTGGAAATTAAAGAACAAAGGTATCAAATATTTCAATTTCTTTCTGCCTTGACCCCGTTACCGATAGACGCGCTATTTTGCTTTGTCTCTACTTTTATTTTTTTAGCCTACTTTCCGAAGGAAGAAAGGTACATGAGATCACGTTCCTGTATGTGTGTCTGTGTCTCAATGTGTGTAGGGGTGTGTCTGTGTGTGCGACTGGGTGTGTGTCCCAACCCCCTTCAATTTTGAACGCCTGAACAGAATTTTACCAAAGTCGGTACACATATACCACTAAGTAATGACACCTGACTTTTATATTTTTCGACCACGAGAGTAACTTATTTTCAAAGNCATATTAAACCCACAATCCCATACCGGAAAGCGTCAGGTGGTGGCTTACAAATTAAAATTTTCTGTATTTACATTCCAAGATAACGTCCAACCTGCCACGGCTATGTAGGTTACTTACGTTGGAAATTAAAGAACAAAGGTATCAAATATTTCAATTTCTTTCTGCCTTGACCCCGTTACCGATAGACGCGCTATTTTTCTTTGTCTCTACTTTTATTTTTTTAGCCTACTTTCCGAAGGAAGAAGGGTACATGAGATCACGTTCCTGTATGTGTGTCTGTGTCTCAATGTGTGCAGGGGTGTGTCTGTGTGTGCGACTGGGTGTGTGTCCCCACCCCCTTCAATTTTGAACGCCTGAACAGAATTTTACCAAACTCGGTACACATATACCACTAAGTAATGACACCTGACTTTTATATTTTTCGACCACGAGAGTAACTTATTTTCAAAGNCATATTAAACCCACAATCCCATACCGGAAAGCGTCAGGTGGTGGCTTACAAATTAAAATTTTCTGTATTTACATTTCAAGATAACGTCCAACCTGCCACGGCTATGTAGGTTACTAACGTTGGAAATTAAAGAACAAAGGTATCAAATATTTCAATTTCTTTCTGCCTTGACCCCGTTACCGATAGACGCGCTATTTTGCTTTGTCTCTACTTTTATTTTTTTAGCCTACTTTCCGAAGGAAGAAAGGTACATGAGATCACGTTCCTGTATGTGTGTCTGTGTCTCAATGTGTGTAGGGGTGTGTCTGTGTGTGCGACTGGGTGTGTGTCCCAACCCCCTTCAATTTTGAACGCCTGAACAGAATTTTACCAAAGTCGGTACACATATACCACTAAGTAATGACACCTGACTTTTATATTTTTCGACCACGAGAGTAACTTATTTTCAAAGTGGCAGCCATTTAAAATTAACGGCAATATGACGTATCTCGGAAACCATTCAACCATTTTTAACCAAATTTTGTACGCTTTCAGCGCAAGTTGTAAGCATTCTTTTCAGAAGTAAATATTGTTTATAGTCCACCTTTTTGGAAGAAAGCACCAAATGAAAAATTAAGATTTTATGTTAAATCTAAAAAATTAATTAACCTATTTTCGCCAAATTTGGCATGTAAGTAATACTATTATTGGCCAGATAAATACCAGTTATAAAACATAATTAGACAATCATTTTCAAAATGGCAGCCATACAAATACTTTAGGTTTATTTAATATTACTAACATATTGTTATACCAATTCCAACCAAATTTTGTATGCTGAATGTATCTACTACAACCATCATGTAAGCCAAATAACAACCACTTTTTTCTTCAATTTTGAAAGATAGCACCACATAAAAAAAAAAACAAGTTTTTATGGTTCATCTCAAAAAATACTCAACCAATTTTCTTCAAAATTGACAAGTAAGTGACACTATATTAACCAATTAAATAAAAGTAAATAAACTTTAATAGGTACTTATTTTCAAAATGGCAGGCGTATCATTATGAAAGTTTATTCGTTATAACTACCATACCATATAGACAATTTCAAACAAATTTCGTCCGTTTACGGTATGGGTACAAGCATCATATAAGATAAACGACTATTGTCTGCCATTTTGAAAGATAGTACCGATGTAAAATAAATCTGTAACATTATATCCCGAAAAATATTGAAATATTTTTCGCCAAATATGGCACGTAAGAAATACTATGATAGGCCAGGAAAATATAAGTAATTAAACTTTATTAGCGACCTATTTTCGAAATGGTAGATATATCAATATTTTAGGTTTATTTGGTAAAATTATCATACATATTTAACCAATTTGAACCAAATTTTGTACGCTAATATTATGTATTACAATTATCGAATAAGCTAAAAAACAAAACTTCTGCTTACCATTTTGTAAAATAGCACTACATGAATTAATCCAATTTGTGTTAAATTTCTCGGGAAACAAATTCACAGATTCCTAACAAATTTGGATACTAATTACTACTGCCGCATTTGATATGTTTAAAAGGGTTTCAAGTATGTCAGACACTTATTTTCAAAATGGTGGTCATCTAGATATTATAGCAAAGTATACTATATATTCAAAAACATATAATCAATTCCAAACTTAACTTTGTTTGCTGGTAGTATACAAAAACAAATATCAAACGTCTCTACACACAATCTCCTTTGGCCGCCATTTCGTAAGATATTGCCACGCGAATAAATAAAAATTTTATATCATATGTCAGGAAACATTGGCCGATAACTACCAAATATGGCAAACAATTAGTACTATTCTACGTAATGTTAACTGATATATTTTAGTAATGTCAGACACTCATTTCAAAATGGCGGCCATATAGGTATTTTCAGTTATGTATGTTATATCGTTAAAATCACGTAATTAATTCAACGAAACTTTGTATGCTCTATATATGTTTCATCAATCAAATTTGTACACAAAAAATCTTTTTTGTCCGCCATTTTGTAAAATATTATCACTTGAAAAATTTAAATCATGTGTTCTCCGAAAAAGAACCGATTTGTACCAATTTTGGCAAACAATTAGCGCTATATCAGGCTATGTAAAGTGATAAATTTTGAGTGGGTAAGACATAAATATTTTTAAAATGGCGACCAAATTAATATTTTAGCTCCAAATTGTTTATCTACAAAACTTCAATAGGAATTTTAAATTAACTTTTTATTCTGACACTATCAGTTGTATCAATCAAAATTGTCTATGGGAAACCTCTTTTTTTTTTTTTTTTTTTTTTTNTTTTTTTTTGGCCATTTTGCACATATAACATCACATGAAATGATATAATTTTTGTGCCGTATTTTGGGAAACAATCAACCGATTTCTTTCGAATTTGTCGAAGAAGTTGTAGTCTGGTAGGATATTAAAATTTTTTTTCAGTATGTACTGTAAGTCTCTTCTTTCTCTGAATGGAGCGTGCACAAACATTTTAGCTTAGTCTGCTCTATCTACTAAACTATGTAACAGATTTAAATTTAACTTTTAATTTTTTATCGGTGATAAAACTAGAATATGCTAATATATAAACTTTTGCCCTCCATTTATGAAGATCGTCACACGATCAATGGAGATTTTATGGCCTTTCTCGAGGATCAATAAACCGATATGAATACAGAAATCTTTCTTTGGCGGACTTTTTGCACAGTTTTTACAGGTGAGTAAACTGAACATTTTGTCAAATTTGCGGATTAATTCGACTAATTTCCAGAAAATTTTGCACGCCTACAGAAGGCCAAGTATAGTTACATAATTTAAATGGGTTCAAGCAATATTTGAACAATGGCGGCCATATAAATACGTTAATATGCTTGGCATAGCTATTTATCGATTTAATCATTTCAATCAAACTTGTTTAGCATATAGTATATATTAAAAACATCGTGTACAGAGTCTCTCTTTAAGCAATGTTGCAAGGTAGCGCCATTTAAGAGGATAAGGTTTTTATGCTATGTCTCTGAGACCAATTAACTTATTTCATAAAAAATTTCACAGAAATAGCGTTATGGTAGGCCACGTAAACTTATGTGTTTCAGTGGCTCAAACAATTATTTTCAAAATGATGGCCAAGTAAACATTTCAGGTTACTGAACCCTATCGTTCAAAACATTACACTGATTACATCCGAAGTTGATGCTCAAAATCCTACCTACGTGATGCAGTTAAGCTAGAATTATTTTACGAGTTTTTGTGAATTCCAATCCCTGGTAAGTCACTCGTGTATTTTAATTGTCTTGATAGTGTTTCCCATGTTTCTGGTTACATCTCTAATGATATTGCTTTCAATGAGACGCCAATGCCTACCCACCATCTAAGCTTTCAAGAACTTAACTAAAATTTATTTGCACCCAGGTGGAGGAAAATATGCTCATTAGTTATCAGTAGCTCCTTGTTTTACTTCTAAGTACAGATTTAGGGTTTAGTTCGGCGTGTAATGCCCTCTTTTTTCCTGGTCAGCCAACTGTCACTACGCAATCACAAATACGCACAAATTATAGAAAGTATTGCAAATTAATAATAACATATATGGATGTGTTATTTTTCTGCGACACGTGTCAAACATGCACCTTTTAACCTGAACTGTGTGGATGCCACAGTGTAGAAACGAAACAAATGATAGGAAACAATAATTGAAATAGCAATGCCAATGTTATGTTATGCAATGTTGCCCATTTCTTAAACGGATTTACATCCCATAACAGACTTTCCAGATACATTTAATATTCGCTGGCATTTAATGAGTAGTAAATTAAGAATGTGTGTCATCATTTCGTCGACAAGAATTGTTTCACCAGTGCTGATATGGTCGCCAATTTGGATGTGTGCTCTCTTCATGCGACTTGTGTTCATTCCTGAACACTGTTGTCCCTGACGTTCAAAAATGTCCACTGTTTAAACCAATTATATGAATCTAGTTATGTAACTCCTAATTAAGTGTACGATAATGTTGCACAGAAAACTTGGAAGTCATTCAAAGATTTCTGCTCAGGTCATCTCTTTTTTTTTCTGTATCTTGTTTAAGGAGTTGTATTACAATGTAACTTGGCCAACTGCATTCAAAAACAGAAAAATTATTTTATTATTTGCTGGAATTCGTGTGTGGGATGACAGGAAACTATTATGATTTGTGTCCTTAGAATATTTAACGCGGTTACTTATTGTAAGGTTCCACTACTAAGAAAGGGTTTCATGTAATAATTTTAAATTGCAGTATTAATTATTGCCCCCAATCAGTATTCAGTGGAAACCTTTATTTCAACAACTCAAATTTACTTATATAACGATGAATTGCGCTGCATGGATATCGGTCCCAAGCTCCTATGGCCACTCCAATAGCGTAATGAAGGGTAGTAATACAACGTAGAGTAAGTAGCATTTCAGTGATTTAAATCAGGAATTAAGTTTTTAAACGCAGAATGGAAATGAAANAAATCAGGAATTAAGTTTTTAAACGCAGAATGGAAATGAAAAATGTTTGATGAAATCTGAACTTAGTCCATCTGGTTAAGCTATAGCAATACAACTAGTCTAAATTGAATTAAGAGAATTGAAAATATTATTTAGTGCCGAAGCAAATGATTCGTAAGTAATTTGTATCAGAAAATTATATCACTTGTAACGACATAAAACAACATGAAGTCGAATGGATGCTCTGCTAAATTATTTCATTACCGTCCTGTCAGTCTCTTTATTCAGAGAGCTGTATAAAATACACGGTCTTAAGATTTCTGCTCCAAACATTTATATGACTGAGGTCACAAGAGTTATTTTCTTTTCGCCTGAAAGATCTGGACGCAACCTGTTAGTAAACCATNCATTTATATGACTGAGGTCACAAGAGTTATTTTCTTTTCGCCTGAAAGATCTGGACGCAACCTGTTAGTAAACCATTATTTTGGGATAAGACTATAGGTAAGTTTTTAGTAAACAAACGCTTCTCCAAGTTAGCTTCTATGCATAGAGCGAGTGCTCGTTTGTGAACAGCATTTAAATGGGAAAAGGCTGACTCATAGCGTAAAAGCAACTACCGGCCACTGCCTAACTAACAAAGTGAGGAAAAGCACCTTCACGTTATTCGCCCGAACAACGGGTTTCCCGTAAAAAAAAAAAAAAAAAAAAAANAAAAAAAAAAAAAAAAAACCTCTTGCGTGCAAGAGCGGAGGTAGCGTTTTCTCGACCACGTAATTCCTTCCCTCGTCAACTTCGCCTCGTTATCCACCGTGGAGGTGGGGGAGGGTGGCATATCGCGGTCGCCACAGCAGCACTTGTTTGTTGCTAAGTGCTTTCCAGTAGCTCGCCTGCTGCGTGACGGCCTTAAGCCACTCATAGCCCTGCAGTAATTCCCCTGGCGTGCACCTGAGGGTAAACATTACCACGCAGCCACTGTCCATTCCTCCACTCCGGGGAAACTCGCACCTTACAACTAAGTAAGTGAAAATTGATGTAAACAGGAGAAAATTCCTGCTGTGTAGGTATTAAAAATACCCTTTGTGGTAGTAACATAATTTTACTTAATTCCTACTTATTTACTGTCATTTTCGGATAACCCTACCGTTAATAACATTCGTTCCCAGTGAATTACAGTAATCACAAAACCAGCAGCCATTAAATGAACGTTATAACAACATAAGTGTAAATTACATGATGTACTAATTAATATTGTACCAAAAACGCTCATATAGTCTGTCGTACAGACGAGTGCACTTATGTTACAGTTATGGAATAGTCTTATGTACAGTTATTTCGATTGCAAAATATTTTCTCTTGTCATACTGGACAGGTTGGGAGTCAGCTGAGTGTGTTTCCGTAAACGACTACTGTATACATAGAAAAATCTTTAAAATGATCTGCTTTCATAACTGTCAAAAAGTGCACTCGTTCGCGAGACTGACTTAATATAATGATTTATGTCTGAACTTGTGTACATTACCTGAGGGTTCTGCCTGCCTGGCGCTTGAACTACGTTGCAGAGTGTTTGAAATCCTAGTTTTTTGACGGAGCTATTAAACGTTCCTCCAGTATGCTTACGTATGTACGAAAAGACAAACTCCAGACANATCCTAGTTTTTTGACGGAGCTATTAAACGTTCCTCCAGTATGCTTACGTATGTACGAAAAGACAAACTCCAGACAAGGAAGGAATGATAATTTTAATTTACCGCGCATGCTGTTAATAATATCATGGAGCCCTCCAATATAGTTAATACGACATTTTCAAACTACGTTGTCTTAAATCATAGGAATGTGGGAGAGATACGCTCCTAAGGAAAAAAAAAACGTTACGAAATCACACAACAACTTAATATGACTCTACTTTTTTTTTAATACATTCAACATAACTTAGAGAATAAAAGAAAAATATTCCGTATCATGTTAAAATATATAGGCCTGATAAAAATATAAATGTAAATATGCATATTTTGGCCATCTATCCCATGCTATATAGATGATAGATATGCCCCACCCTAAATGGGAGAGATGCTCCATGTCGGAGATAAACCCAAAATGAAAGATTTACTAAAAATACACATTTATGATAACAAAACGGTGTTGTTGAATCCNATCCTAGTTTTTTGACGGAGCTATTAAACGTTCCTCCAGTATGCTTACGTATGTACGAAAAGACAAACTCCAGACGAGGAAGGAATGATAATTTTAATTTACCGCGCATGCTGTTAATAATATCATGGAGCCCTCCAATATAGTTAATACGACATTTTCAAACTACCTTGTCTTAAATCATAGGAATGTGGGAGAGATACGCTCCTAAGGAAAAAAAAAAACGTTACGAAATCACACAACAACTTAATATGACTCTACTTTTTTTTTAATACATTCAACATAACTTAGAGAATAAAAGAAAAATATTCCGTATCATGTTAAAATATATAGGCCTGATAAAAATATAAATGTAAATATGCCTATTTTGGCCATCTATCCCATGCTATATAGGTGATAGATATGCCCCACCCTAAATGGGAGAGATGCTCAATGTCGGAGATAAACCCAAAATGAAAGATTTACTAAAAATACACATTTATGATAACAAAACGGTGTTGTTGAATCCNATGTCGGAGATAAACCCAAAATGAAAGATTTACTAAAAATACACATTTATGATAACAAAACGGTGTTGTTGAATCCACTTAATCGATTAAGTCATTTGCCATAAGACCAATTGAAAACTTTTAAATTTTTCTATTGTATTTCATGTAAATTTTTTGGCGTTTTGCTTCCCGGCCTCAAATGTTACACGGAAGCCATAAATACTGCACGTTTCGTGCAACCACTTTTTACACGAAACACACTGAATACAGTCTATATTCTCTTCTGTTTGATAATAGTTTTCCCAGCACTCAAAACTAATTTTGTTTCCTTCTTCATCTGAGCCACTCATCGTTAATGACAAAACTTAATTTTCTTCTTATACTTATTGAACTTTCCTTTTCTTTGATGACTTCCCTTTCGTGGTTTTTGCATCTTTCTGTGTGTCCAATTTCTTTCTTCTTTCATTACTTGAAATAAGTTGTGCCGATTTATTTCGCATATTCGTCTCAAATTTGGGCACTGTAGGTATTGGACTCAACTCCATAATATGCTTCGTTGGTGTTTGCTGTCAGAACAACATTGCCAATCTATGATTGGTCAGAAATGATAGATTCCGAAGCTGGTGAATACGTCCTAGGCATGGGGTTTTGCATTCTGTTATCTACAGTGACTGACGTTGTGGCAGAATCATTGGTCCTATGCAGCAATACTGAGGAACGAGAAGGGGTAGATGACGCTTCTGTAGGCATATCAAAATTCTTAAGCCTAAGCTCATCTGTTGGTTCCACAAATGTGTCTGCAACCACGTTCTTTGCTTTGTACCTCCTAGAAACTGTTGGGATGTCTGAGTTTAACACCCCATCTTATTCTACAGAATTCTTCTCCAGATGATCAGCATTTGAAATATCAGAAATGCTGAAAAAGTGATCAGGCATTTAATGGATATATTCTTGTAGCACGAAAACCAGCCGTGGCAGTACCAATGGATGCATATCTCGTCCAGGCCTTTCCAATCAGCACTCCCGCCTGTAGTCGTGTGATTTCTCTGTTCTTATTGTGAAGCATCCAACTGGAAGCTTCTTGTTTGAAAAATGTTTTCAGAGGCTTGAAACAACTGCGATCAAGATATTGAAGTGCCTGTGTGGTGTGGATTGGTAACCAANAGCTTCTTGTTTGAAAAATGTTTTCAGAGGCTTGAAACAACTGCGATCAAGATATTGAAGTGCCTGTGTGGTGTGGTGTGGAATAATTAAAATGTCATTTTCGTCAGCAAACTCGGGAAAGTTTAAACTGTTTAGGTGAGAGGGGTGTCAATATAAAATCAAAAGTGTTTTACCAGAACATTTCCTTGGCACAAATTGGTTTTAAACCACTTCAAAAACAAGTCTGCCATTATATAAGATGACTCCTCATTCGCGTATACTTTGGAACAGGGTGGTAGCCCATAGGAAAACACTGATTTCTCCCTAACACCTTTTGTTAATAACACAGGAGAAATTAATGTACTTTCAGCATTACATAATGCGATAACTGTCACATTATCGCCTTTTTCACTTGATGTCAACACATGCACATTTTCCACGCCCTTTTCTAAAGCACTAGTTCAAATTAAAATACAACACTCGAATAATTAAATATGAGAAAAAAATTACATTTTAGGCATGAATTTTTGTATGTGGGATTCGTGCCTAACGATGTGGCTGGTCCGCGAGTTTTCTGGGGAATTTTTCGTTTCCACCACCCATGCATTCCGGCGCTGCTCCATACTGACCTCGCTTCACCCTCATCGGCTCTCAAGACCTCGGTGTTAAGAGCCGCCCAAATCTCTCCCCTTCACGAGAACATTGCACGCCAGTTCACTTGCGCTTAGCGGCAATGGTGCTCTTGTAGCTCCCGCGCAAGCAGACGGGCCCCTTAATATCACACATCTTCAAATGCGCATTACGTTACTCCACTTAACAAGAGCTATGATGGTGATGGAATATAAATTTGTGTGTATGGATGCCACAACGTCACGTGTTATTGTGGCTCTGTCTGCTATCTAATTAATCACTTTTATAGCTACCCGAAGAGTGTCGGTTTATCCTTATGAGCATTAAATTATATTTATCATAGAAATACAATTCTACACACCTCAAAAAATAATTTTACACCAACTGCTATTTGTTTTCTCACGACCTATGTTCGCTGGGACAGTATGTGCTTTAAAAAGAGACATCGGAATGACAAGCGAGTTATTCCGCACAGTGCGTATTTTCATCCCATGCTTTCTCTTATGCCTTGAGAAACCGAATAACTCAGTATCCCTGTGGTAGCAAGACGTTTTATGAGGTGTGCACGCCACGTTTACTGCTTATTCCTATGACGGTAGGAGAAATTCGGCAGATAGAAGCATGGTGTTGTTACATGGCGTGCATATATGTTGAACAGGTACCGCAGGAAGTATCGTAACGCCATATTTGCTAGTGTGTAACGTTTAATCGTTTCTGTTGCGTTGCGATACGTTTGTTTGTATTCAGATGCCAAAACGACAACACTAAGCAAGATTTTTTCTGTCAAGATAGAAAAATTGGTTTTATTTGAAGGGATGATAATAAAAGGGTGCCTAATAGTTAAAGTCTTCAGCGCTGATGGGGGTGAAAATAGGTGGAAATGGCGTTACGAAGAAATTCAATGGTAGAGAAACGAAAATATCTCGAGGAGAGCCACCGGACCACAGCAACGTTTTCCACGTTATTCATGAGCCAATGCTTGTGTCTGATCTCACCGGAATCGAGGGCGGTTGGCCATGGTGCACTGAGAAAAGGGTTGTTTGAATCAAACGAAGATTTTTGTTTCGCGCAACCAATACAGTTGTTGTACAGGAGCGTACATGCGTTAATATCACACATAACATTTGTTTTTAATTAATAGTTGGTATTGGAAATTTCAAAAAAATTAATTTTGCTGATATAGAACAATAGTTTTTTTTTTTTTTTTAATTGCTGATGGCATGCTGGTTTTCATAATATTGTTACGCGAGAAAAATTACTGAATTTATAAATTACGTAAGTATTTTACGTTTACCGTGTTAAAGGAAATTGTTTGTGGAATCATTGATTTAATTAATAATTATAAGTCTGCCTAATAAGGTACAAAAATTATTTCCAAAATTCTGTTCGAATTTGTTGAGGAGTACAAATTTTGCCTCTGCAGCTCTCTAAACATATGAAGTACTATTACTTCATATGTAAATTCATAGATGGCAGCATGGTATAGGGTTATAATAACAACACAGCATTCAATTTCCAGTCTTTGAGATGTATCGTCGTTGCTATGCTGTTTATTCGGTGGCAGTAGAGAGGGATTTATTTTCTTGAAACGCTGATAAAGAGCGAGGTAACGCAGTGGCAACCCACTGAATATGCTTTCATGAGTACTTATGTTTGGATCACGTTCCTTTTACCCTGATTTCGGCTTTGCGTGATTTTCTTAAATCACTCCCGGCCAATGCTGGAAAAATTCCTTACCACAGGCTTTCGCCTTACCTGCTACTCTAAGCAACTTGCTATGTCTCTAATTACCTTGCCGTTTACGAGATGTTAAGCCCTATCTAGCTTACAATATTGAACCACGTGTGATAAAAATTAAAGAGAAATTGAATTTTTTTTAATGTGTTGCACGGTTACGTGCAAACAAAAAAAATGTTTTGCGGGAACTACATTTTTTTAGTCACATCCCATCTAGACTGTTAATATTGGGATAACAGTCCAAGCCCAGTGGGTTTTCTGTACTACCGGATTATTATTAACGTACGTAGTATTAGCAACAAAACTGTCTGTTGTGGTCTTTCTGGGATTGTGTCTGTAATTGTACGTATAGTTCCTAGGACAAAGCAACCTGTTCTTGCTACAGAACAAACAGTTCCTTGAACAGAAAAATTAAGAAAAATTTTATGGTTGCAGTAACAAATAGATCTCCAATAATTGAACAGAGCGTTATGTTGTTGGTACTGAAATTTGGTTGCTGCAACTCAAAAACTCGATTGCAGAACTGATATGTCCTTACTTCTCTGCTAACATTTTTCAGTTCAGAAAGGATAAAATCAATATGATTTTAAGTACTACAATGGTATTCAATTCACCTTGTTGCCAATTTAGTGTTCATAAACTGGTCATCCCGATGGTGTGTCGCGAAGTATCATGATTTTGACCTCTCTGCCACACGAGCAAGATGCTTAAGCGTGCACGACCAACGTTAAAATAAGTGACATTGAGATGACAACTGTCTGGAAGCGACTACAGCACAGTTTCCTCGCCGTCTGATTGAAGACTGTGAGAAAATAGAGATGGGACGTGTAATACTCAAAATTAAAACGGCGTAGGAAGCATAATATCCTCGTATGTCGGTCACCTCACACCGCTATCAGGATGGTCGCATATATGAACACCTGCAAAGTTTGTCTTCTGTCCAATGGTTGAGCGGATATATTACATGGAGAACATTGACTTCGGTCCAACTGAAAATGCAATGGCTGCGTCCAAATTTTATCACTGTCATTAACTTATATGGCATAACAGTTTTGTTATGTGGTACACATTTACACGTTATTCAATGTAATATTTGCAACCGGTAAATATCTTCAGCCAATTATGAATTTTTTCTCCATATAACAGTAGAAACACACAGATTTCATCACATATGTATATAAAAACCTATAAATATAAAATCAGAATAAACATATTTATGTATATAATTAATTTAAAAAAATTAATATTTCAACATTAATACATGCGTACATACGCCTACAAAGATATTGAACATAATTTTTGCAGAAGGCCTTCTGTGGTCACAAGCGAGACTCTTTGCTCTAATAACAATCGCTTTTATATAGAAAAATGTCAGTTGTTGTTCTGACACAGTGAAGTGAACATCAATTTGGAAGCACCCTCTTGTCATAACACGAAGATAAATTGTGAATACGGAGGCCTGCCTTTGAACTCAACGACCATGGAGCCGCACCTTGCATCATCGCTGCATGATTGGTGTCGGCGTCGATTCTGCGATAGAGTTTTCTCCTTCGATCAAAATTCTCGTGGGTATGAGAGCATTCTTTTCGCAAGATGAAGCATTACGACATTGGCCCCATGCAGTTTATGAAGGGTGATACATCGAAGGAATGCATCGAGATCTGCAAGGATTCGTCTACTGGGAGCCAGAAAGGGTTGCAACCAATACCTCATGTTGCATCGATGGGTACTGATTCCACATACGGTTATGAAGAGTCAGTTAATGCTTAAGACGAAATGAGTTCAGTAGATTAGGTTCGAGCAAAATATACATTGACAAGACTTTCGCATGAAATCGATGAACTTCAAAATAAAATGGCATCAGCTCTAAATAATGTTGACCATACAACTACTGCTACAAAGGAAAGAAAATTTAATACAGTATACAAAACAGGAGGTAAAGATGACCACGAAGGCAGCTTAAAATGGTGCTGTTTTTCTCGATTTTCTGACACACCCCTTTGCCACATTTGCTGCAACAAGTGACATGAAGAAGGTAGAAAACGCTGAGAACAAGGGCTACGTATTTCCCGATGGCCCTAATAAATCTGTTGATAGACTGATACATTTGATTGACCTGCAAAAACCGCGGGGATCTCTCATATCACATATTGTTCAGATATCTTCAATCATCGATGAACTGAAGGAACGGGGATATAGTGCATGATGTGACGAACTACTTTCTTCTGAGATAGCAATGTGTTAAAATTAGCATAATATTTTCAAAATAAAATAACAGTGTTTAAATTTCTTGTGCTGTATATTTTTATCCCTTATAACTTTAAAGAGCTGATATGAGCACTGGACTATTAAGGTAAAGATCAGCACGTAGAATGAAGACTTTAAGTATAAAAACGCATGGATAGTAAAATGCATACAAAACATTAATGCCGTTGTCAAGTACAAATGTGTATACAGTTGGAGAATAAATGTAATTGTTATGCATATGGGTGGGGACAGACGACAAACCAAAGGATTGATCGAATGATCGGACTATCGATTATGATGATTATGGAGAAGAATTGGTGAGGATTGCGGAGGATTAAAGAGGCGGAATGTCGAGTATGATAATGGGAAGGGGGGAGTCAATCGTATACTGGATATGGTGCTGGGGAGACCTCTGGAAATATAAATTCTTTCAGATAAACTTTTAAAAATAATTTTTTTAAATTGTTTAATATGTACAATTTTATCAATTTTATAAATTTTTAATACATTTTTTTATTATTTGTTAGATTTTTGGGGGGGTTTAAGATTATTAAAGGTAATATACATGAGGTCAAGGTCAAATTTCAAGGTCACCTGGATCCTATATGGTGGTCGGGTGATGTCATAACATGGTGGCTTGTTGGCTCTTCTCCGTGTCCCCTCTAAGACAAAACATTCGAAATCTCAATTTTGTAAATTGCTTAATTAACTTATTGTTTTATATATTTTTAAGATTTTATAGTTTTTTTTTAATTTGTAGAGAATTTTGCTATTTTTTGGGTTTAAAGTCAAGGATCACCAGGGTCAAAGTCAACCGATTCCAATATGGCGGTAAATATGGCTGACAGAACCAAGATGGCTTATGGACAGCTCTGACTCACATGTTACATATTTGTCCGAAACTACTTGCCCCGAACAGATACTCCAAATTTCAGCAGATATTTAATTACGAACACACCTACGACTTGATGTAATGGAACATCCGAATTTATGTCGGAATGTTAAAAATACGAGGGATGAGATAACGGTATGTCACCTCTCGCATTAGACGAAAAACTGTGGCCAGGGGCATCTTTGTTCACATTAACTACTTTCCCCACACTAGCACACTCTGCCAGGCATTGCTGAAGGCAAGAGCAGCAGTGGTAAGGAATTAAGCGAGTGTGAATAATTGACCTGACTTTAGAGGCCGGGCGAGGAGTAAGAGGATAAATAGTGAATGATGAACAGGTTAAAGCTGGGTAGAGGTGTGGAGGGAAAATGTGAGCAAATGGATTGTGTTTATAGGGAGGAGGTCGGTTGTTATATAAAACCAAAATAATATCTGATGGTTGGAAGGGGAAATGGGGGCAATTAAACTCCTAATACAAACTTGCAGTTGTTGGGGTAGTGGGTGCGAGTCAAGGAGAGCCAATTAAAATTTTGTGGGGTTGTAGAGGGGAGTCGATCGAACACGAGTAATCAGCCAATAAATATGTGGGGTGAGGTTGGAGGGGGTATAGGGGACCCGACTAATCAATCACCTAGCCCCCTATTTGCAAATACGCGCCGCCGAAATCCACTTTTCGAGCCATTGGAAGGATTTGGGGGGGGGGGGCTCGCTTTTCGAGGGCAGAGAAGTGGTGGTCATATTGGTTTTATAGACTTAAGATATGCCAAATCTATACACAGGATCCGTTTGGGAAAAACTCACTGAATATTACATCCACAAATACAAGCGCAGGCTTCCTTTCACGGAAAAAAAATTTAAAAAAGTAGTGTCGGAAAACCTTCTCCATTCTGTGCCATAAGCGATTTGATTCTCGGCCTACAAATTCCTAGAACCTTGATTAATTTCCGGGAAAACTGGTGATTTCCATTTTGTTTCCAACAGCTGACTCGATAAAATTAAAATTCCCTTACAGTTTTCGCCTAGGACAAGGTTTATGCATCCGATCAGAGAATGCAGGTGTCCAAGCGGAGCATGCTGTCCTACCGGAGGGACATGCCTGAAACTATAGGCCAGCTAGAGAAATGAGACACGAGTTCTTCCAAAAAAACCCGCCAGCAAGCGGCACCGCCCAACATTATTTTCATGTTGCGAAAATCTCCACTAGGGACCTGACCTGCCTCGGGGGTCGAAGCAGAGGTTTGAGCCTGCATCCCAGAGCATTGGCGGTATGCGCTAAGAGATGGACTCTGCGTTTAGGCTGGTGATGGGAACCGAGTGCTGAAGACCCTCTGCTGATTCGAGGGCGTTTCACATATTTGATTTTCTTTACTCTTTTTCTCCTTAATCTGACCATTTCACTGAACTGGTGCGATAGTGTTAAATGTTGACCAAATACACGATAAATGCCTTTTTGCACCTTGGTTACTCCTCGTATAATTAATAGTGGTATAGATCGATTTTTTTTATAATTTTCGTGGTGAGTACCCTAAAGCATTATGAAGTANCTCCTTAATCTGACCATTTCACTGAACTGGTGCGATAGTGTTAAATGTTGACCAAATACACGATAAATGCCTTTTTTGCACCTTGGTTACTCCTCGTATAATTAATAGTGGTATAGATCGATTATTTTTATAATTTTCGTGGTGAGTACCCTAAAGCATTATGAAGGAGTACCTCGAGATAACCCACAGACCACTGTCAAAGTCCACTGCAGCTCCCGCATGCGAAAATGAAGGTGACACATTCAAGAAGCGAGCTCTGTTCGTCTTTGTGGGCTCAAACATTCTAACCACTGCGCAATCGTAGCCCCTGTTTCTGGCATGTATTTCGGCACCTTGGGTGCGCAGTCCTGCATCTGCAAGTTATCTGTGCAGGATAATCATATTGTAAGGCTGTCTGACCTCCTTGGATTTGATTGGAAGAATTTATATAACTCCAAATTGGGATAGGGTGCCTTTTTTATGTTTAGCGTCAGCAACATTTTTCTAACGATTTTTCAAAATTTTATCTGGATGTAATGCTTTACGGAAGATATTACGCAATTATGTAAGCGCGGAGAAGAAGGGTTACGTTTGTTGCAGCCGCATTTTTTATGGTAACCAGACTTACATTATATCTGGTAGTGAATGAGGTGCAAATATGAAAACCTTAGCATTCTGTACTCGCAGTAATCACGGGTCCGTTTGCATTCAATGGTGAATGAAGTCACCAAAATCTGTAAAATGAAGGGACGTGTTAACTGGCGCGGAGTGAAAGGTAATGTTCGCACAGTGTCAGACATGCTGACCATATCGCCCATATCGCTCATACCAGTTTTACCGTCCATTCCACCCGTATCGGTCATGCTGGATATAGCGGTCATAGGGAACTTACAAGCCAGACTGTACTTCGCTAATTATTTCCAGGCCCGATGTATCTCCCAGTTCAAGACGTGCTATATAAAAATATATATTTTTTTAACTTGATGTGTTTACGGCAGTAACCTACTTATTGCACTCGCGACACTATCGCCATGTGATATAAGAGAATAAATTATATCAGAACAGCTTGTACCGAGTTCTACATGGAAGTTTTGTCCTGCATTCGGGCTCAAAGAGAAATCAATTATTTCCTTAAAAACTATAACCCGAAAATTGGAGTTGTGTAACGGTGGGGATTTGGGGTATACCTAAGGGGCATGGACTTAGACACCGTAAAGGGCGAGGCGAGATGTGGACTAGTTGTAAATAATTTCAAAGGGTGAGAAAATATCAAGTACGACAGGATGAATCGTTACCCGACGTCAAAATGCATCAGTTTTTGGAAATATGATTTTCAGGTATGCCTTTTTAGGTACGTTTCCTGAGGAACATTTTTTTACGTAATATGTTTTTCAGGAATTTGTGAAAGAAAATTTTTTAAGGGATATTTTTCAGAATGTTTTTAAGGAATATTTTTTAAGAATATTGTTGAAGAATTTTTCTGAGGAATGTAATTTTCGGAATGTTTTTGAATTTTCATTTTGACATTTTATTTTTAAGATTAATTTTTTGAGAAATGTTTTTCAAGTTTAATTTTAAAATGCTGTTTTAGGGTTTAATATTTGAGGTTTAATTTTAAGGTTCCTTTTTGAGGTATCATTTGTGAAATTTATTTTTTAAGCTTCCTTTTTAGGTTTATTTTTAAGGTTTCTATTTTGTGTTTTTTATAGGTATTTTTTTAAGGTTTCTTTTTTCAGGTTTCATTTTTGAGGTTTCATTTTCAAGTTCCTTTTTTATGTTCATGTTGTGAGGATACCTTTTGAGATTTCATTTTTAAGGTTTCTTTTTTGAGGTTTTGTTTTGACGAATGTTCAACATCAGCAAGGTAGATATGGAATGGCACTAAATTTTAAGGGCGAGGGAAACAGGACTTTTCCAGGAAAACTTGCCATCCAGCATCAGTATTGCTCTATTACGCGATTCCTACGTGCATTAACTCACTGGGACACTAGACAAGTGTGTCATATATGGACAAGCGTTATTTTGTCAGAGACTATAATAAGGTGCTGTCTCAATAGAGGTAACAAATTAAGATACAGAATGTCACTAATTACCCTACCGATTTGCCATCATGGTGTACTGGTTAACTATCATAGGTGACCTCAGCTCCTTAATTGTGGCTGTCTTCACCATGATTCTAAGAGTAATGCCAGTGCGTCTCTCCACAACATTGGTAGGATGTGCTATTTCACCTCGGCGTTGCCATATAATCTTACACGGCAGTCTTCCGAGTTAAAGGGAAACCGAGCATTGTCGCTGAAAAAGATGTGACGCTCACTCGGCATCACGGCATGTCTCTTGTTTACGGCACAACAACAAATGCCTCCATCTCTGCTCTGGTGTTAATGGCAGCCTGCACATGGGCAGTGAACTTGTAGTCACTTAGATATGGCATGGGATGACACGAAATGTTGAACAGTGTTATGTAACTGTGTCCGAATGGCAGGCGCTGATGTTATAGAGTTGCGGAATGATTGGCGAATAAAAAGGCTATTCTACCTTAACGTGATATGTCTTGGTCAACCAGAACCTTGATGACCTGTGGGGTTGCCCTCACTATAACATCTGAATGCATACATGCTTGGCAATTTCACAATACGTCTGCCCGGCCTCATTCAGACCCAAAATATACGGCCAGGTCGAACCCCGTTAAGTAACGGTAGTGCTATCTAACGCTTCAACCAGGCATGATTTATGATCTCTATCCTTCTCTCAGTACGTTGACTGACTGTCTGACTTTTCGCACACGCCTTAAAACACTATTGCTATAATCGAGGTGTAACAACTAATAACCTTTAGTTACAATTCTAGACGTTAGAGATCGTTGCAACTTTAATAATTTTCACCACCACCGATGGCATGCATGTGTATAAAATTACGTCAGACTTGAACGATTCCTTATGGTGCTTCACATTTTTGTATGTGTGTATGTTATTTACATAAAAAATATGTAATTGACTTTGTTAAAAAAAATTGTGATTCATAATAATGTTGTTACCAATAATTCTCTCGCGCTATTGGCCAGGTGACTTAGATATCTTCTGTCACTAAACAGCAGTTGAAGATTGTTTTACTTGATTCTTGTTTTTGTCTAGGTCGAGCTAAGAAATATTTTGACTTTGTGTGTTGATTGCTGTTTACTTCAGTCGGAAGTTTTCTGTTGGCTAAACGTGTGACATTCAGGCGTTAAGAAAAATTTTCTGTGTGAGTCTTGGCAGACTCACTCGCCTAAACTATAATTTAAAAATCAGGAGAAGTACTGAAATTACTTGTCCATATTACNTATTGGCCAGGTGACTTAGATATCTTCTGTCACTAAACAGCAGTTGAAGATTGTTTTACTTGATTCTTGTTTTTGTGTAGGTCGAGCTAAGAAATATTTTGACTTTGTGTGTTGATTGCTGTTTACTTCAGTCAGAAGTTTTCTGTTGGCTAAACGTGTGACATTCAGGCGTTAAGAAAAATTTTCTGTGTGAGTCTTGGCAGACTCACTCGCCTAAACTATAATTTAAAAATCAGGAGAAGTACTGAAATTACTTGTCCATATTACGTGCCAACACTGCTGCAAATAGTCCACTATATAATACGCACCGAACTGATAGAATGTAATTATAAAAAACCTGACATTTCTGTCCAAGGCGTAATTCACAACCAACATTCCTTCTTTTCTATAGAGCGTGCGGGTCTAGAGAGCCTCCCTGTTAATTATTTCCGAGCAGCCAGTAGGAACATGTTAACGTTCGTAACACTAATGGCCTTCCGTCAATATTCCGAACTTTCTACGAATAACAAGGCATGAAGGCAAAGCAAGGCGGGTCAGGGTTTGGAAAGGGGGGAGGGGGAGCGATCCAACCGGCGTATCGATGGCTGACTGGATAGAGGAAGGGGAAAATACGCACTGTCAGCGCACCATATAAATGTAAATCAAGCTCCCTCTTTTCTCTTTGCTGCCGCCATGTTCTCTTAGCCGCGTTCCCACGTGCACGCGGTTAATGTGTATTTAATGTGTTTTTCGGAAATGGCCCGTGTAGAGTTCGGCTTGGGGAGGTGGCTTGATTACTAGAGATAAAAACGAACTAAAAACCCGCTGTTATTTACATATGAGGAGCCGAAATTCTATGAAGTCAGGCGTGAGATGAGCATTTTTTGGAAAGAGGATAGCAGGTCCTGCGGAGGCACTGCAGAATGCCATGTGACTAAACAGTTTTTTTTTTAGCATCACTAGCCCCGTTTCCTCTCTGGGACCATTACTATAACGACGGTGAAACCATTTTCCGACAGAAAAGAACGGACCAAATTCCTGAGCGGGCTTGTTAAAGTGGCGTGGATCGGCCAACCTAGTCTTGTACTGGGGGTTGTTGCACCTATAAACTATATTTAAGGACGGTGGCACTTGTCGTGCCAAGTCATGCAGTAGCATACCTAAACTGGTATTTCTGAGGTAGTAGGTTCCACCGCACCCAGTTACATCGGGATTATTTCACCACTTGGTTTGCCATCCCTAATACGAATACTGCACAAATATAAAGGTTTCTTTGAGCAGAGAATGTACTAGTTTTTATAAGGCCAAACAAACTTATACACTTCATTCAAGTAAATATTATGTTGAGAATTAAATTTGCTGACCTAAAAAAAGAGGCTTTATCTCCCCAAACATCTACGAGTATATTGTTATATGAACAATATAACGATTGTTACTTTTCCATTCCTGATTACTCAACAAAATATATTGAAGGAGCAACTGCAAACTTCTTTGGTCATAAATATAAACAAATAATTTTTGGGTGGGAACATGCATTTCACTCAGTGTGCGCTGTTATTTTGTATGAACATCACTGCCTAACATTTTCCCATTTGTTATAGTCCCGCGTAGTCTACGCGTGAACAGTCAATTAAGATGAAGTGTGGAGGAGTTGGAAAATAAAGACAGAACAATCACGACTCCCCACAGATCGAGTTCCCTAGAATAACATTTCAAGTTAAAACTATATCATACAGGATCTGCAACCTTCGGCTCTTAAGAAAATTACCCCACAGCTAAAGGAATTGTTATTTTGAGGATACTTACATGCTTATTATAAGGAGATCAGTACAATCTCACCACTATTGTTAGGCACGAACCATCTGGAAGAACGTCAGTCAGTACTTTTATCTGAAAACGTAGGAAGCATTGTAGTGGCACAAAAACACCGAATACCTTTCTGTAGTACTACGGTGAAATTAAGGGAAAACTGATTATAACATTCTAAAATATTACAACATGGAGGAAAACTGAAATCCGCTCTGAGGCAATGGGCCTGCAGCGCAGCTAGCGCAAAAAAGGATAAAAGTAGTTTCAAAAGTTCTAGGATATGCAGTCCTTCACTAGGCCCATCCACAATACAGGATGTTCCTCAATACCCTTTTAATAATTTCCCATAAACCAGCTCCAAATACAACACGCATTTTTCATTTCGTGAACAAATATAACGCAGTGTGCGATATAAGTAATGCCATTGGCAACTATGCTTATCAGCAGACACTTCACAGCGGATGCAAGTTGTCTGTGACAGCAGCACATAAGCATAATGCAGACTCACAGAATCTATACGTTTCTCAGTATACGTCTTATCAGAATACGGAGTATTATACATTTCACTTTAACAGAACGTGCATATCACATCAAACCTCCATAAACATGAAGAATATTTTGCTCGTCTNTATTATACATTTCACTTTAACAGAACGTGCATATCACATCAAACCTCCATAAACATGAAGAATATTTTGCTCGTCTTCAGTCAAAATGTTACGATATTTGATGCGAATAAATTAACACAGTTTTGTGGGACACATGTTGTTTATTGCGTTTATACGTTTCAGATGTATGGAAAAGAGAAAAATATGTGAATATAAGAACAAGACCAACACATTACATATTTTGGTTTAAACGTGATAACCAAACAAGAATGTCTGTTTGGAGATGACAAACTCAAAACTGTATGGTCCAACCTTCTTTGCTAGGGTTGCGCAGAGGAATAATATACATAGATATGATAAAAACTTTCATGGAACTGCAGCTTACAGATATCACAATACTGGATAGTTTTGTGTTCCACAGAACGGGGCTCTTATCTCCTTCAAAATTCACGCTAACTTTTTAACTAGCTTTATATAACCTTTCCAAGGAGTAAGATAAGCAGGGGGTCATCACGATTGTAGGTATACCATTTACAGTATATAACCCCTTACGACTTTTCTTATGAGTAGTCATCATGTTCAGAATTTACACAAGCAATATGAACAGCCTGTATGTTATTGCAGCCTTGTTAGAGCAGCAACAAACATTACCTATTGGTTAGATGCTACACTCTTCATTTCGTTTTACAGCAGAACGATGAACATTTTGTTCTTACATGGTGAAAGTCATGAAAAAATAAACTAGAATCTGTCTAGATTTGGAGTCAGATTTGATACTTGAACTTACTTTTTTCCTTCATCGAAATGGATTTAGGAACATCCTGCAGGTACCTACCGCCACTCGTAAAATACAGCTCAGTCTCGGCGAGGAAGGCATTGAAACGACAATGAGTCTCTTCAAGATGTCATTATATCTACTTTGGCATCGTATTGTGAAATTTTGGGCAATGTAAGAACCTTTCAATTGCGTTTGTTCAACATATTGAATGTTGTTTGGTCTGTGCTTTTTTTTATGTATTTTTGAGCCTTAAAATTTTTTTTTCTTTGAACAATTGTACAATATCTTCACTCCTCTTACTTCTTCAAACAAACGACTACTGCGTTAAACCCGCAGTTAGAAGTAGTTTTATTAAAAATACTTAAATCAAACTATAATCACGTTTAATCGCAAGAATATGCATAAACATTAATTATTATAATTATTAGCGGTTATAAATGCGAATGCTTATGGTAGATACTATTAAACTTTTTTGGCCATTTTGTCGCAATCATCCTTTTCGTTTTCATAGGTGGAAATTATTCTGTAAGCCTATGAATACTTGGAAAATGTGGCACTTTCAGCATACGGTTAATTTATTCTTCCTCTGAACTAGGTCTACATATTTTGGACACACTACTACACAACTCTTTTGGGCTTTGGGTCGTCGTTTTGCTAGACGGAGCACTTGTAGCATTTTCCACTGAAGGCGCGTGGGGGAGGAGATTGTCTGTAAAAAAAGCCTTCAAGAGACAGCATTAGCATTGAAAGGACATGCTACACTCTTCCTGAAAGCATTCACGATATTGAAAGTATCTCATAAAAGTTGGAATGGTCGGGCTTGTCACTAGGATTCCTTAGAATGAATTAATTGATTTCCTTTGACAACCTGCTCTTCAATGACTTGTAACACTAACGTCGAGCGGCTGCAACAAGTGACTTGTGTGGGAAGTGGATGTCATCAGATAAACTTCATTATCTTTAGCAACGTGTATTACTTCTGGTCCTATATGCGCACTGTTAGAATGGTGGCATGTCTACTGGCCGACATGTCAATAGACACACTGTTTCTTTTGTAAAGTTGAATGTCACTCGATGAGCCGTACATTTCTAAGCTGTGATTTGGAGCTAACTTCACTTCACTGTTACTATGCTGTGACTTCTTTAGTTATTTTATTCACATGTTCTTTCTCAAACTTTTCCTGGGTGAACAGTTGGGACATATTTATTAAAATTTTGAGTTACCATTTATGAAAGTTATAGGACTTTCTAGACACAAATATAGCCACGTATATTATCAAAATTATCATCATGAAATGCATTCTCCAGTCGCTACCACTACCTGAATTTCATATATATAGCTTTCTGCATAGTAAATACCAAATATGTCCATAAGGGAAAAAATAACTAATAGATTATAAAACATTGTATCCAAAGAAACTATATCTGGAAAACTCAAATAAACATAGATACTAATTATGTCAAAATTAACGCGGGTTTGATTAATTATTTAGCACTTCCAATTTATTTAAAGTTACGTGCACTATAATTTCTATATTAACAAAATCCTGGAAGTATATAACCCACAATATTTGTCACATGTTGTTACTTCCATCGGAAATAACTTGACTATTAAAATTCTGTCTTGTGGAGGGAAAAGGTTTGAAACTACAAATTAAATTGCTGCAACTAACTAATACATTTAGTACACGTCACTGTGTTCGTTCACAAATTATTCATTCTTACATACTTACGTCATAGACAGACTTGTGGAGCCAACCAAATTCTTTAAATGCATGGGCACGATATCCTTTAAAATATCCCTGCATTTTAGCATTAAACCTAAATTGAAGGATGGGCAAGTGACGTGATGTAAATTTTGGACAAACAATGGCATTTCAAGAGAACCCTCTCTATCAGCAAGTTGTATAAAAATTTTCCANGATGTAAATTTTGGACAAACAATGGCATTTCAAGAGAACCCTCTCTATCAGCAAGTTGTATAAAAATTTTCCACGTGTTGAATGCGGGTGTATATCCTCAGGGGATTGACTTCAAACCACCGAGATAGGAGAGCCCCATGCGTTTAGCACGACCATCAGGACCTTTTTTTTTTATACATTTCCAAGGCATACTTTCAAAGAACGTAAATTAACACCGTTTCTTGGGCTTTGCAGGGTATTCCCACATCGCGTGAATAAATAAACATAGACATATTTTTTAATACNTACTTCTGGTCCTATATGCGCACTGTTAGAATGGTGGCATGTCTACTGGCCGACATGTCAATAGACACACTGTTTATTTTGTAAAGTTGAATGTCACTCGATGAGCCGTACATTTCTAAGCTGTGATTTGGAGCTAACTTCACTTCACTGTTACTATGCCGTGACTTCTTTAGTTATTTTATTCACATGTTCTTTCTCAAACTTTTCCTGGGTGAACAGTTGGGACATATTTATTAAAATTTTGAGTTACCATTTATGAAAGATATAGGACTGTCTAGAGACAAATATAGCCACGTATATTATCAAACTAATCATCATGAAATGCATTCTCCAGTCGCTACCACTAACTGGGTTTCATATATATAGCTTTCTGCATAGTAAATATCAAATATGTCCATAAGGGAAAAAAATACTAATAGATTATAAAACATTGTATCCAAAGAAACTATATCTGGAAAACTTAAATAAACATAGATACTAATTATGTCAAAATAAACGCGGGTTTGATTAATTATTTAGCACTTCCAATTTATTTAAAGTTACGTGTACTATAATTTCTATATTTTCAAAATCCTGGAAGTATATAACACACAATATTTGTCACATGTTGTTACTTCCATCGGAAATAACTTGACTATTAAAATTCTGTCTTGTGGAGGGAAAAGGTTTGAAACTACGAATTAAATTGCTGCAACTAACTAATAAATTTAGTACACGTCACTGTGTTAGTTCAAAAATGATTAATTCTTACATACTTACGTCATAGACAGACTTGTGGAGCCAACCAAATTCTTTAAATGCACGGGCACGCTATCCTTTAAAATATCCCAGAATTTTAGCATTAAACCTAAATTGAAGGATGGGCAAGTGGCGTGATGTAAATTTTGGACAAACAATGGCATTTCAAGAGAACCCTCTCTATCAGCAAGTTGTATAAAAATTTTCCACGAGTTGAATGCGGGTTTATATCCTCAGGGGATTGACTTCAAACCACCGAGATAGGAGAGCCCCATGAGTTTATCACGACCATCAGGACTTTTTTTTTTATACATTTCCAAGGCATACTTTCAAAGAACGTAAATTAACACCGTTTCTTGGGCTTTGCAGGGTATTCCCACATCGCGTGAATAAATAAACATAGACATATTTTTTAATACTGGCGGGAATGATGCAAACATTGTGTTCACAAAATTTAAAAGAGTTAAATAACAGCTAGTATTAAATTTGAACTTGGCTAATTCTTTTTGTTCCTTTTTTTTACATTTCGTGGTTTATTATACCCGCCAAGCCAATTTATTATTATTAATGTTATCCACTTATGTCGGAAATATTAATGCATATAGCAAACATTTTTTTTTGAACCCTTCCGATGTTATTGGACATTAGCATTAGCATACCATGCAATAACAACAAAATTCAATCAAATTTTGTATTTTTTTTTGCTATTTAACATAAAAAAGCAAGTATCTATGGTTGAGAAATTAATGTACGGATAATTTGCAAAGGTGAAATGACTAAAGGTTTGCAAACGAAATACCATACTTTGACTGACTGTTTCTGTATAGACACGACACAAATAACTATCTAATTAAATTAAAATAAACAGTTTTGTTTAGAGAAAGCGCAAAATATCATCAATTTTTTAATTAAAGTTTTCCAATCGTGGAAAAAACAGTTTTTTCCTGTTAAATAAATTTTTCCATGACACGTTTTAAAAGGAAAGGGAAAGCGCAAATTACAGGGGTAAGGGTTTGGAAAACCATTCGTCTGGGTTTGTAGATTGTAATCAAAAGAGCTGAACCCTAACGCGTAGCAAAGTTATCCTATGAAATATGAAGTAAATGTTTGTGGGAAACTATTTTCCGAGATTATAATTCTTGTATATGGCTGACATGTTTTGTTTGCGGTAAATAACTTTGCATATATTGATGACCCGATATATAATCACTAAAGCAGCAATTAGTCTCAAAATAGGCACCATATTATGGCGTGTCAGCTGAAAAATTGTAAAACGGTAACACCCCCTTCCTCCCCCTACCTCCCGCAAATTCTTGGAATCGTCAACGAGCCAATAGCACTGCCGTTTCGTTATGCGTTTAAACACGGAGCGCGAAAACACTCACGTACAAACATTTACGAAAGAATTTACAGCTCAGTGAAATTAGCACTGCTTAAAGCTATTTCCTGCACCAGCTCAGCCGCACGTGAATAATGAGGATGAAAATAAATCAAGACCGGTTGATACTAAAGGGATTGGGCAGCTACTGTGCCAATCAAATTCCTTGGCTGTTGAATACAAAGAGAAAATGACTGTCGCTATTAAGAAACACCCATACTTCGTGCGATGTTTAACCCCTCCTTCCACGCAATTACCAAACTCCTTTCTTGTGCCCTTGAAGGATACCTTTTCCCCCCCACCAGGGACGCATGTAAAATCGTCCGAGATGTGTTTCCAAGGCGAGAGACAAACAAAAGGAAGACAAAAGGCCAGAGAGCAAAGACGCGCAGCGAAGAGAAAATGAAAGTATAGAAGAGAAAGAAAAAAATGAATACACAAACCCCAGTGGCAACAATGTGATGATAGTTGTACAATGAGTTGACGCGTTCTTCGAGGAAAACGATTTCATGCCAAAGAGAGCGAGAGAGAGAGAGATGGAGAGAGCTGGAGAGAAAGAGACAACAAGTGAGATGCCATGAGTCACAAAGAGAACCTTTTTTTTTATGGAATTTACATTTCAATGTAAAGCATGAACGTTACATCAACGGACAACTTAATGGAACATTTTCTGTCTTCATTTCAAAACGAAAGATCTACGAAGTTCCACTGAAACTTGTAAATAAATATGTGAGTGTTTTATAAAACTTTATAATGAAAGTTAGTTAAAATAAATCCTTTATACCTAGTAGTATGATTATGTTTCTTCTGGGGCATTGTATTTTACATGGGAGCTGTGTGGCTATGGCTGTGGCTGTGGGTGGTGTTCTTCTGCTCGACTCGGACGTATTCGGCAATCTTCGGCTCGACTCAGGGGATGCTCGGATGTCAAAGACTCGGGTTTCTTGAACCTACCCCAAGGTGCTCGGCAGTTATGCCCACTATTTCTTTAAGCATATGTTTGTTTCTGGTAGCGATATTGGTTTTTAAATTAAGGTTATGTCAAAACATAAATATTTTAGTATATGTCTGAGTAAATTTTTTTAATCATACTACTATAAATAAATTTTTAAAAATGCATAGTTACACTTTTTTCTGCTTAGTATAAAGTTTTAAGTAAATACGTATGCAGTTAACACATTCACTAACTGTNAAGTTCCACTGAAACTTGTAAATAAATATGTGAGTGTTTTATAAAACTTTATAATGAAAGTTAGTTAAAATAAATACTTTATACCTAGTAGTATGATTATGTTTCTTCTGGGACATTGTATTTTACATGGGAGCTGTGTGGCTATGGCTGTAGCTGTGGGTGGTGTTCTTCTGCTCGACTCGGACGTGTTCGGCAATCTTCGGCTCGACTCAGGGGATGCTCGGAAGTCAAAGACTGGGGTTTCTTGAACCTACCCCAAGGTGCTCGGCAGTTATGCCCACTAATTCTTTAAGCATAAGTTTGTTTCTGGTAGCGATATTGGTTTTTAAATAAAGGTTATGTCAAAACATTAATATTTTAGTATATGTCTGAGTAAATTTTTTTAATCATACTACTATAAATAAATTTTTTAAAGTGCATAGTTACACTTTTTTCTGCTTAGTATAAAGTTTTAAGTAAATACGTATGCAGTTAACACATTCACTAACTGTNTGCATAGTTACACTTTTTTCTGCTTAGTATAAAGTTTTAAGTAAATACGTATGCAGTTAACACATTCACTAACTGTAAACATAATTCCTTATACGTAGAACCCCGCTAATCCGACCTCGGATGATTCGACTCCTCGCTTAATCCGACCATACTGTTGTCGGCATTTACTTACGTTTTAGGCGCCTTGCTCCGTTCATGTCTAGACCTGTCGGGGACGGATTATTGCCGATATTATTTAGTAGACCGCTGACTGTTGACAGGTGCGCTTGTAAGTTTCGTTTCATCGCTGTATTGTGTTATAATTCGGGAAACCGCGTGTGTTAAACGTCAAAAGAAATCATGTTACCAACAAAACATAAGCACGTTATGCTATCTTTAGCAGAGAAACTGAATGTACTTGAAAGGTTAGACGAAGGTGATTCGGTTAAAAAAATTGCGGGTGAAATAGGAGTTGGGATAACAACAATTTAGGACTGGAAAAGAAATNTTGGGATAACAACAATTTAGGACTGGAAAAGAAACAGGAAACAGATAGAATGGCATGCAACGATAATTGATGATGATAAAGGACAACAAACACGAAAAACATTGAAGAAGCCTAAGTGTGAAATGTTAGAAAGTGCCTTGTGGGTATGGCTTCAACAAGAGAGAAGGAAAGGGACTCCATTATCTGGACCGATCAAAAGAAAAAGCGCTAGTTTTATATGGTAAAATGGGAGGAGACAGTGACAACGAAACGTTTACAGCAAGTGAAGGCTGGCTGCACCGCTGGAAAAAACGACACGGGATTTGGGAGGTTATCATTTCCGGCGAGAAGCTCTCTGCTAATGAAACAGCTTCTATTGAATTTATTCCAAAATTTGAAAGCATAATTAAGGAACAAATATTGACACCTCACCAAGTGTACAACATTGACGAATCAGGTTTGAACTATAAGATGCTTCTTACAAGAACTCTTGCTGCGCAAAATGAGTCCGTACAAGGTGCTAAACTCGCTAAAGAAAGGATAACAATCGCTCTCTGCAGTAATGTTAGCGGCAGCCATAAAATGCCATTGTTTGTTTTCGGAAAGGCTAAAAAAGTCAAGAGCTTTTAAAAATATTAATATGGCATCAATACCAGTTTTCTACCAATATAAAAAATCAGCGTGGATGGACTCTGACTTGTTCAAAGAATGGTTTTACAACCAATTTGTTCCTGCTGTAACAAAACATCTAAAGGAAAAAAATCTTCCTCGACGTGCAATCTTAGTACTAGACAATGCACCTTCACATCCATCTGNGTCCATCTGAAAACGAACTTCATAAAGGGCAAATAAAAGCTTTGTTCCTTCCTACAAACGTAACATCTCTGATCCAACCATTGGACCAGGGGTTGATCGAATAGCTGAAGTGGCGATATCGTTGTAAATACATTGGGTCAATTTTAGAAAGAACAGTAGAAGGCTGCAGCTTGTTTGAGGCAATGAAAGCAATCAATATCAAAGATGTTGTCTACACAGTAGCCGAAGCTTGGGAAGAATTGCCAGCATCCACACTCCAAAAATAATGGCAAAAATTGTGGCCAAAAATGCACGAAAACAATGAAAATGAAGTTGAAAAAGAGCAGAATCGCACAGCGCCAGAAACAAGTGGCGAATCCCAATATGAAACAGCTGTCGGAATAAGTGATGACGAACAAGATGTAGACACGCCGGCAATGTTGAGAGATTTGCACTAATTACTACCAGAAGTTGAGCCCCGTGACGTAAATGAATGGATCAGTACAGCTGACGTTGATTGCACAACGGCGGAGGAATTAACAGACGACCAAATCATTGAAATCGTAAGTGGAACAACATATGACAACAAGCAAGATGACGGCGACGATAAAAGCAACGAACCTGAAACTCGAGTGTCACATGCATATGCTAAGAATTCATTTGATATAGCCCTACAATATATTGAACAAAGCTCTATGTCTACACCAATGGACATTTTGTGGATTCGAAAATGGAGGAACATCGCAGCGAAATCGAGATTGTCGTCTGTCAAACAAAAAAAATTACAGACTTTTTCCGAACTGGAGAAAAACATTAAACGTTTAGTGTTACATGATTAAATGTGAGTACGTATATACATATATATGTACTTTTAACATTGTACATATGTAAACCATTATGTACAGATTATATATACAGTAGGCCTACTACAGTATGCATGTAATACGTACATTTATTTTGCAATGAGTTAACTCGTACTAAACTGTATTTAACCATGTACATATATATTATAGGAGTATTATTACCATATGTAGTATTATAGCACTATATTTCTAATTGAAATTATGTGTTGTTGCGTTTTTAAGTGAATAAATGTGTTCCTTGGACAATCCTACTTTTTTTGTGATCCGATCACTCCCTCGGTCCCGTTTGTGACGGATTAGCGGGGTTCTACTGTAGTAGCTATGAAGACAAGTTTGGAATACAACAAATGTAATTCCCATTTCGTTGCATGTACCAGTAAAGTCATCAAATAGTGTTTATGTCCTTTATATATGCAAGGAAATTTATATGGTGAATAATACTGTCTAACATTTGACTGGGATTAAAAAAACATTTGAGTATCATGTATATTGTGATTATCATCAACCCGTCTGATGAAATCGCTGTCGATTGGATTTTAAACCTTTAACTGGCTACTAACTTAGTCAACATGAAATAATCTGTTGGCCTATATCGTAACATTTATGTTTTTTTAAAGTCTTTCTTTATAAGATACAGATGAAAACTAATGGGATAAAAACTGAGAGATTGCAGTGTTGATATACAGGCCAAACTATATAAAAACCTTATCGTCATTCAAGTACGCATAAAACCTTAACTGGTGAGTAATGAGAATGTATCGATATCAAGAAAGTCTCCAAAATTTTCATAAAAATTTTCAAACATCACTTTTGCGTGATTTTTGGTAATTGAAACCATGATGATATCCTGTTAACTAAATTACCATTTTGTCATAAAAAGATAACTTCAAAAATACAGAAAATTGGTAATAATACTTTTAATAATGAGAATATGTAAATTACTTGCAAGGATTCATATATTCTGTTTCAAAAATTTCGTGTCACGCAATATAAAATCCTGATTAATAAAGAAAATAGAAAGTGCACTTACCGCTAGTATTAAATGTTATTAACAACTGTAATATGTAATTTTATTAATAATATATAAAGGTTGCTACGAGTGACCAAGAAAATTATTTGTAAAATACACCATATTTATACTTTCCATAATGTTCTCCATGGGGGTTACTGCAATGTTATAAGGAAGTAAATGTTTTTAATATTTAACCGTGTTAATATAAATATTCAATACGAAACTAAACATAAAATTTATGGCATTCAAATCAACCCGTATTCCTGTATAAAAATACTCATACGTTGAAAGGAGAAGGGGAAGGACATGGGAAAATAGACATTTACATTTTTTAATTGCTGTTTATTGGCGTCTCTTTTTTTAATGCGGTAAGACATCTTAGAAGAAGGGAAGTCCTTTCACACAAAATATACACTGAAGAGCCAGACAAAAACTGGTACAACTGCCTAATATCGTGTAGGGGCCCCGAGCACGCAGAAGTGTCGCAAGACGACGTGGTATGGACTCGACTAATGCCTGAATGTATGCAGGAGGCAATTCACACCACGAATCCTGCAGGGCAATCCACAAATCCAATCTGCGCCAACTTGAGTAAGGGTTGCACGCCTGTCACGTTTAATGATTCTCGTCAGTCGTCGTTTGTCCCGTTCTTTCACGATCTTTTCCCGGCCCCAGCGTTGTCGAAGATTTGATGTTTTACCGGATTCCCGATATTCACGGTACACGTGTGAAACGGTCGTACGCGAACATCCAAATGTTATCGCTACCTCGGAGATGCTATGTCCCATCTCTCGTGCCCCGACTATTACACCACGTTCAAACTCACTTAAATCTTGATAACCTGCCATTGTAGCAGCAGTAACGGATCTAGCTGCCGACCGCATCGCGTTACTCTGATTTGTTCCATACCTTTTATTATTTGCATACGCATGCCTATACCAGTTTTTTTGGCTCCTCAGTGTACATAAACTGACACATGAAAACGGGACGTAAGCCATACATACTTTATCCTAGATTCAAACTCAGGAGCCTTTATGCCAACTTGCCATCCGACCAACTGTACGAAGGAGATTAGTAAAATGACGTCCTGACCAATTAGGACATTTTTTAAACGGCATATGTTTATAGAACCCTATTCAGTATCATTTTTAATCAAATATTTTATATTTAACATTTCTGGACTTAACGAAATAAATTTATTTTTATAAAATAAAACTGTTTATTGTAAAGAGTTTTGGAAACGTTTTTATTTAATGATTTAATTATCAAAATGATTAAAAACATAAAAAATATTTAATTTAAGGGAAAAAAAAAATATATATATATATTAAGTGGGCTTTTGCGGCATTCGGAATTGTTTACTGGTTTAAAATGTTTTTACAATACACAAAGTGAAGAAACGTGGCTTGGTGAATACATGAGGCAAAAAAAAGTCCATTGTTACACTTCTTTTGACATGTAAAAAACTTCTGGAAACGTCGTTTGGGTTCTTCAGCCCCTATAAAATTTTAAGTATAGTTACAGTTAACCTCTTCCTATCTTCATACAGTTTTAAATTTACAGAATATATGTTCTTTAATTTTTATAGAATACCTGTTATTTAATTTATATACGTTATTTCATTACTATTTATAAAATAAATTTGCAATTTGTATTACTGAACTTGTCAAGGCGCTAAATTTAGAGCGCGAGCTTCAGTAAAAGTATGTCGAGTTAATAGCGGAGTGGTGGGGTTTTGGCTTTTCTTGACAACGACGTCTTGAAAACCAATGCGAGTGAAGCGAGTTGAATTTGGAAACGCGCCGGAGTGCAGGGTATGGGAGAAACAGGAGATTCTGAGGAAACCCGCCGACCAATGGTATCATGCGGCATGTTTTCCGGGAGCAGCCTCGCCGGGAACCACCTAGTGAACCACCTTGGAGGGAGACGAGCACACTAGCCGCTACGTCACCACGTCCCCTCAAGTTATTCGTGTGTATGTATATTTGCAAATACAAGTTTAGGTGTGTTTTAAGTATTTGAATCCTTGTCATTGTCTGCCCTTGGTATTACAAGAAAAACAACCACTAGGATGATTTTAATTTAAAAAAAGTATGGTTATGTATAATTATTATAAATTGGTCACATATATTTGTGAAGGTAACATGTGTTAGTTTAACGTTTGTTGTACTGTTTGCACATAACATAAGCTCTTCCTATTTATTCCGTTAAATAATATTAAGCACTCTTTTCTGTGCATAGGTTGTGTGTTTATTCTCAGACACAAGGCAGCTGTTTTGGTATCATATCGGGATCCTCAAATTAACGGCAAAACCATATAAACTATTAAAGAAAGTCTCATAGAACTGCTTGTTTTTGACGATATAAGGATAACATTGGGCGTGTACGAATGTTAATAACAGTTACGAATGTTCAAAATGTCCGCCAGCAGCAGCAAGACATTGTCTGCAACGCTGTAGAACAGAACGATAGACATTAACTATGGTTTCGATGTGAGTGGATTCAGGAACAATTACAATTGCATCTATAATGGCATCCTGTTTCCATGACTTCAACAATGTGGGGATTTTCACTGATCCTGTACACACAGTTGTGGTGGTTGAGAGTTCCATTTAATTTAAAAGTTTCCTATTGGACCGACCAATCAAGTCAGTAAAATGTTCCTTTTCGTTGTGCATGTTCACAACCGACTCATAAAAATTTACATGCATATCTAAGTCGTCTCCAAACATAGCGTGAAGTGTAACTTGAAAATATAGGTTATCCACTTTACTTGCTATCAAATGCGTTGGATATTTAATTTTCTCACACCTGACTCGCACGCAGCTTGCCGTAAGGAATTCGACTTCCCAGGGGAACGTATGAACATACATATACAACCCAGTCCCCACACTTCATTCGTCCCCTCTCGTTCTTTTCCAACCGCACCATCCTTTCTTCACATTACACACAGTTCTGTCCCTCTCAAACTTGTCACGAAGTCGTCTCATTGCCACACGTGACAGCGACACAGTATCGAATTCTGTACTTTATCGTCTCTTCACTTCAAGCATGCTCTCATATATTCAATAACCATTTTACAATCCACTTACATTGCTCAAAATGAAACATCGTCGCCTCCGCNTTTTCTCACACCTGACTCGCACGCAGCTTGCCGTAAGGAATTCGACTTCCCAGGGGAACGTATGAACATACATATACAACCCAGTCCCCACACTTCATTCGTCCCCTCTCGTTCTTTTCCAACCGCACCATCCTTTCTTCACATTACACACAGTTCTGTCCCTCTCAAACTTGTCACGAAGTCGTCTCATTGCCACACGTGACAGCGACACAGTATCGAATTCTGTACTTTATCGTCTCTTCACTTCAAGCATGCTCTCATATATTCAATAACAATTTTACAATCCACTTACATTGCTCAAAATGAAACATCGTCGCCTCCGCATTTCATCTACGATTGCGGTGCTACAACGTGTGGCAGCAAATGGAACTGACAACAATAAAATCGCTACACACGCTCGCAAACACCCAACGTTGTCCTTATAGCGTCAAAAGAACTTCGTGTAGATTGTATTCAATATTTTACTTGTTATTAACGTACTAAGAGTGTAAACATTTATTTGGGACATTCGACTTTCGCTATATGTTTACAATTTTTCCTGGATAACATGCATGCAGCGAGAAAAGTTCGTTATATTTTTACTATTGAATTTATTTAATATTATAGCTTACCATATATTCACATTCGGCGATCTACTGCTCTGGCTTGTGAAACTTCGATTTTATCTCACGCTATGTTAGTTTTATCTTCAGGAACGATGATATGTAAGTGTGGAAGGAAAATATCTAAGAACTAGTTTTCTCTCCGCGGCTTCGCACGCANTCTTCAGGAACGATGATATGTAAGTGTGGAAGGAAAATATCTAAGAACTAGTTTTCTCTCCGCGGCTTCGCACGCATGTGTTTCATGAAACAGTTACTAATTTCCTTTGCCAAAGGATGTTTTTTGTAAGCCACATCCGTTGTTATGCCCTCATGTGCTAGGATTGTCAAGTTTCTACGAGAGTTTACCCTCGAGCAGACCACATCGATATGCCGATGTGTGAATCATTCCTCCCTCAAATCTCTCTCCCTGCCACTTTTTGCGACTGTCACTGGGCTTTATTTATAGTAATATCAAAACAGATCTGAAGGAGGAATTACAGTATCTTAAATTCGAAAAGTTACTCAGACAGAATGAGTTATTCGAATTATTAAAAGAGATACATTTTTTTTTTAATTCGTTCGGCTTTGATATATTAGGAACAGCATATGTACCCAAACTTAGTTTTGTTAAGAAATGAGTTTTTTTTCTTTCGTCCGTTAATTGGAGCATTCCAAACTTTTTGGCATTACTACATGTCTAATAAGAAAATGCATGCAGAATTCGCGTTATTATTCGGCATCAGGCTAAACTTCACAGTACTGTCTGTACTGGAGACGGCGTCGTTTCTCCATTGGTTGCTGCATAGATGTAAAGCCATGCCCTTTCTAACTGAGTTTCTCGCAATTAGGGCACACAACTGTGAATTGTTCATTTATTGGAGCAGAGTTACCCAGGGCGGTTACATGACAAACGTATTTCAAAGGAACACGTGTTTAGAGTTTAACGTGTCCCAAAATAATAACGCGAATTATGCAGGTCTCTACTAATAAGAAATTCATATTTAGCAATATCTAAATACATTGTCTGAGGCCACTAAGTCAGTTAATATCATCATTATTTTACGTAGAGTTTAAAAATTATATTTGGTTCCTCTTATATTTTAAAGAAAGCGTAGGTTCTGAGGATATTTTATTGTTCATTCTCTTGTTTTATTAATAAATTCATAAGATTTATATATATTATTTATAAGGACTACGGACAACTTACATGAAACATTCGTGCATCTACCGACAAAAAGTTATAAGGGGAATGCATCTTAATTTGGTAAAAAAATAAACCTTTACTGAAAAATAATTTTACGTGAAGTGTGAATGCATATTCTTGATCCATAAGAGATGTTTACATGTACAACGCGACTTAAAAGAAGTAACCTAATAAGCACGTACATTTCTGCTCACATGCATATAGTAATTGGTCGTCAGTAAAATAAATTTAACATAACTAAGCAGTTCAGTCATTCGACATGTTGGAACATTCGGTTGTTTAGTCTTCCCAACACGTTCACGGGTCTATAANTCTTCAGGAACGATGATATGTAAGTGTGGAAGGAAAATATCTAAGAACTAGTTTTCTCTCCGCGGCTTCGCACGCTTGTGTTTCATGAAACAGTTACTAATTTCCTTTGCCAAAGGATGTTTTTTGTAAGCCACATCCGTTGTTATGCCCTCATGTGCTAGGATTGTCAAGTTTCTACGAGAGTTTACTCTCGAGCAGACCACATCGATATGCCGATGTGTGAATCATTCCTCCCTCAAATCTCTCTCCCTGCCACTTTTTGCGACTGTCACTGGGCCTTATTTATAGTAATATCAAAACAGATCTAAAGGAGGAATTACAGTATCTTAAATTCAAAAAGTTACTCAGACAGAATGAGTTATTCGAATTATTAAAAGACATAAATTTTTTTTAAATTCGTTCGGCTTTGATATATTAGGAACAGCATATGTACTCAAACTCAGTTTTGTTAAGAAATGAGTTTTTTTCTTTCGTCCGTTAATTGGAGCATTCCAAACTTTTTGGCATTACTACATGTCTAATAAGAAAATGCATGCNTTTTTTTCTTTCGTCCGTTAATTGGAGCATTCCAAACTTTTTGGCATTACTACATGTCTAATAAGAAAATGCATGCAGAATTCGCGTTATTATTCGGCATCAGGCTAAACTTCACAGTACTGTCTGTACTGGAGACGGCGTCGTTTCTCCATTGGTTGCTGCATAGATGTAAAGCCATGCCCTTTCTAACTGAGTTGCTCGCAATTAGGGCACACAACTGTGAATTGTTCATTTATTGGAGCAGAGTTACCCAGGGCGGTTACATGACAAACGTATTTCAAAGGAACACGTGTTTAGAGTTTAACGTGTCCCAAAATAATAACGCGAATTATGCAGGTCTCTACTAATAAGCNTTCAAAGGAACACGTGTTTAGAGTTTAACGTGTCCCAAAATAATAATGCGAATTATGCAGGTCTCTACTAATAAGCAATTCATATTTAGCAATATCTAAATACATTGTCTGAGGCCACTAAGTCAGTTAATATTATCATTATTTTACGTAGAGTTTAAAAATTATATTTGGTTCCTCTTATATTTTAAAGAAAGCGTAGGTTCTGAGGATATTTTATTGTTCATTCTCCTGTTTTATTAATAAATTCATAAGATTTATATATATTTTTTTATAAGGACTACGGACAACTTACATGAAACATTCGTGCATCTACCGACAAAAAGTGATAAGGGGAATGCATCTTAATTTGGTAAAAAAATAAACCTTTACTGAAAAATAATTTAACGTGTAGTGTGAATGCATATTCTTGATCCATAAGAGATGTTTACATGTACAACGCGACTTAAAAGAAGTAACCTAATAAGCACGTACATTTCTGCTCGCATGCATATAGTAATTGGTCGTCAGTAAAATAAATTTAACCGAACTAAGCAGTTCAGTCATTCGACATGTTGGAACATTCGGTTGTTTAGTCTTCCCAACACGTTCACGGGTCTATAANAACTAAGCAGTTCAGTCATTCGACATGTTGGAACATTCGGTTGTTTAGTCTTCCCAACACGTTCACGGGTCTATAACAGCAACGTAAAATTCTGTGCACGGCCATCATACTTCATTACCTGGCCATTAACGAGCACATTAAAATAATTTAGGTCACGCTGAACTCAATTTCGCGTCTTTAAAATGGCTAATGACGTTCAGCATTTCACTGCCCTCGACAAAGAAAAAAGCCGGGCACGGTAAATTACAAAAACCCTAACTTTCTAACGTCTGCTTCTTTGATTTACTACCGGATGTCCCATCGGTACTTCGCGGGCCACAATACTAATTACCGAGGACGTCAAATTGCCGGGACTTCACAATTTATGCTTAGCTTCGCACCCGAGCAATACGCACGCCCTCCGAAGACGAAAATTACGGATTCCCGTCAGTGATCCGCTCCGGAATTCTTGAAATTAATTCAAGCCAGAGGCCGAAGGCTATAGAATAAAAAAAGGAAGACAGCGGAACGCCATGCCAAAACCAACCGCCAATCTGTTCAGACAACCCTTACCCCTCCAGCACAAGCAGAAAGAGAAGGCCCGGAGAAGAAGGAGAGATAGGTGGGGAGAGCAGTAATTTCTAGTTAGATGATTTTTTTTCTCTCGTACCCTGATTTCCTTTCGCTTCTTGCTATGTGCTTGACCCCCGGAATCAATTACCTGTGAAAGGTCATTAGTTTTATGAAAAGGAAAAGAACTGGAGTGGGTTCGCTTACCGGAGAGGTGGTTAAATCGCAAGGGTGTACAAGGGATTTGGGAATCGGTGGAAGAGTGAGGAAGAGACCGTGATAGAGAGGGAGGGAGAGAGAGGTAGTGGAAACCGCAAGGCCACAGAGCTTGCGTGAAGAGTGCCTGCTCCTTTTTCGCGAGCTGTCCATTCCGGGCGAAAAGCCAGGCGCCAGCCGCCGTCCGCTGGGCGCTACTTTGACGCGGTAATAGCTGTTGGATCCCAGCTACCACTTGGCCTTCCATTCCGGGAAAGATTAAAAAGAATTATTTAGCTACTGACAAGCTCTGGGTTCTTTAGACTGNACCACTTGGCCTTCCATTCCGGGAAAGATTAAAAAGAATTATTTAGCTACTGACAAGCTCTGGGTTCTTTAGACTGGCCGAAAGTATTATCTGGCATCACTTTATGTCGTCCCGGTGACTGTAAATCACGAATTTTAAGCATATATGTGTGTCTGTGCGTATGTATATATAGTATTGAAGCTAATTTCGCCACATCGGCTGTAGTAAAAGCTTGCTCGGATAGACCTTGTTTATTTTTTCGACGTGTTGTAGTTCTGTCCTCCTTTTAAGTCCTCCGTGCAAATAATAATGAAATGTTATTCTGCGATAAAGTACGAGTTGTGTTGGTTTGAGACCCACTTACGGTTTANTTGTTTATTTTTTCGACGTATTGTAGTTCTGTCCTCCTTTTAAGTCCTCCGTGCAAATAATAATGAAATGTTATTCTGCGATAAAGTACGAGTTGTGTTGTTTGAGACCCACTTACGGTTGAAATTGGGTTCCTGATCATCAAGACTGTAGACAACCCGTTCACATATAATTTCTCTCCAGCGTTACTCTTCTTCTGCGTAAACCACGCGACTTTCTGTAATAACACATCATTTAAGATGGCTGGGATGATACTGTAAGACTCGTGACACGGCAGTTGACTTCAGCAGTCGTAGCAGTTGTTAAATAATATTGATGCGACCAAAAAGTGTTTCACTACATAGAAAAAGCAAGAAGTTATAGATATAACTATTAAGCCTTATTTCCTCTACATGGATGCAAATAATTTTTAATTAAGTTTTCAAAAATTTGAATGATTGGTGTCTTATGACGTCTCGTTAATAGCGATACCATTATAGATGCAATCATAAATAAATGCAATATTAGGGTTACACACGTGCATTACCTTCGTCTCAAACACAGAACGCCTCGTACCATGAGCTGACGTGCAACAACTACATCACGGATGTAGTATGTATTCTGAACATCATCTTCGATTGTAATGAGTCTAAAGTTTTGGTAGACTTGGTTGATCTACACCAAATGTACATAGGGAAATCACTCTGAAACAAGTGCTTGAGTCACTTAAATTGTGTAAGATTTTATGGCCTACCATAATCCTACCTGTGTGCAGAATTTGGTTAAAATAGCTTGACGCGTTCCCTATATATGGCATAAAAGCTTTAGTTTCTCATTTAACACTACCGTACAAAACATACCAAAACCGGTTCTGTATAGGCATATACGACGCTTCTAATAGATACTGAAATATGTCAAACTATTTATTTGATATTATAAACTTAACAAAATGATTTATATTGCAGCCACACTATAAATAAAGCCAGACAAACTGTAAACCTTGTCCTACTGTAGCACTACTAGTGTGAAGAGTTCGGTGAGAATCGGTTCATTGGTACCGGACATTTGAAAAAAATCCCCATTTTATCATGTGGTAGTATCATACTCATTAATCAAGAACGGAAATATTTGAAGTGTGACTTTGGAGGCACCTAGCGCCCCCCTCCCCCCTTAAGGGATAGAGTGTTGCAACAGAGTTTTTGCACACCTTTGAACCTTCCTCTTTCGATCCTCCCCACCCCACCACCACCTCCCCCCTTCCCCATAGGGAGGAGATGTGGTGACCAGAGGGTATGTTTTCTAAAAATTTCGCCTCTGGAAGCCACCGTTTTCGGTGGAAATCGCCAGGATTTGAGGGAGGGCTGTCGTCTTTGGACCCTCCCTCGGCTGCGGGATAAGTTATGCTCTTATGGAAAAATGTTGGTAACCCTACGGGACGGAGTGGGGAAATATGNCTCCCTCGGCTGCGGGATAAGTTATGCTCTTATGGAAAAATGTTGGTAACCCTACGGGACGGAGTGGGGAAATATGTTTTAAAGACCTGGGAGAAGCAGTTGCCGGCCTATGTCGATGGGATTTGAGGGAGGTAACTTACTTAGGCCCTTTTCGATTAATGTCGGTACACCTGAGGGTGNATGTCGATGGGATTTGAGGGAGGTAACTTACTTAGGCCCTTTTCGATTAATGTCGGTACACCTGAGGGTGGTTGGGGGTTCTATATGGTTTTTGTCCCCGGGTATAAAAAAAATGTGTCCTATAGCTATGGGATTAAGGTAGGGAACTTAGTTACGCCCTTCTGGATACTTGGTTTGGGCGATTGAAGCAGAGATGATATAGAATGTGACGGAGATCGCGTGTATCAAAGAAAGGAGACATTTTTGGCTGGGCTACTTTTTAGCCTTGGCTGATACAGAACATGACAGATATCATGCGTATCATTGTGCCCAGTGGTTTGGGGCTAAATTGCAGCCACGGCTCTCCCATGCCTCAATGGGACTTCTTTAATGCAGCCTGTATCACATGTGGTCACATATGTGATGTTGCCGGTCCCAAGCCCGGATAAATGCAGAGGGCGTGTGTTTGAGGTGTAGGTGTACATCTCAAGCACATCAATAGGTACGTGTGTATACGGTCGTGCTTTGTGGAGGGTGTCCCCGTGGTGGTCACCCTCCATGGTTCTAATGGAGCCTTACACATAGGGGTGGCTTTGGTGATGGTCCCCTACAAGCCTTGGCTGGATATTACGCACGGAAGGTGTGTCTGTGGTGAAGGCCACCCTTTAAGGTTCAATACGGGCCTTATGCATGGGCATGGCTATGGTGCTGGCCTAAGTCCATGTATACAAGAAGTGTCTGATGTGTGGAGGCTGCATCTGTGGTTATGCACACCCTCCAAGGATGGTTGTGTCGCATACATGTGGTCTGTTTGCAGTGTGTCATATGTTACNATCTGTGGTTATGCACACCCTCCAAGGATGGTTGTGTCGCATACATGTGGTCTGTTTGCAGTGTGTCATATGTTAACCGATGGGTTTCTTTTTGGTACAGATGGTGCATAGTTTGGTGTGACCACTGAAAACTGTTTTTGTGAACTTTGAAATTGTGAGACTTTTGCAAGTGTTACTTGGAAAATCGCATCGCGATGCCCAAGATTAAGAAGTGGCGAAATCCTGCCACCCGGTCTCAAAAGGAAAAGATGCGCATAAGTAAGCGTTTGTCAAGAGCAAAGTGTTCTGAACCATCAGACAGTATGTCAGGTGCATCTGAGTCTGTACCACTGCAGGTGACAAAAAAACCATCGCAGGCGACAACTCCTGTTTCTGTGAACATTGACTTTGTGAAATAGTAATTTGGGAAGTCGTGTGTGTGAACATTGACTACGTGAATTTGTAATTTGGAAATTCGTGTCACGATGCCAAAGGTTAAGAAGTGGAAAAGTCCGGCCACCTGGTCAAAAAAGGATAAAAAGCGCCTTAATAAGCGTTCGCCAAGAGAAAATGTGTCTCAGCAATCAGATAGTGTGTCTGGTGGATATGAGTCTGAAATGTATCAGGTGTCGACACCTGTGGGGACGTCAACACCTGTCCGAGGAGTGCGACCACCAAAAATATTTTACGAAAGCCAAGTGGCAGGGCCTTCCCACGCCCCTGAACCGTCTGTTGTGCAAACAAGGACAAGGCGAAAAAAAAAGCACTCGGCTGTGCGGATGTCAACACTCATCCGAGGAGTGTGACCTCCAACAATATTTCACGACAGTCAAGTGGCAGGGCCTTCCCACGCCCCTGATCAACCTGTTTTGCAAGCAAGGGGAAGGTGAAAAACACACTCGTGTGTAGCCTCTGAGGCTTGACATTCACATGCTCCTATACCTCTTGTTGCTGTGCCTTCTGACACAAGCATCTTAACAGAGTCAATCCTGTTGGATGAGGAAACAGTCAAGGGCTTGTTGGGGCCCTTTTACGAAGAGGAATACGCACCTGTGCTCATCCTCCCATCCTCTAAGAGGAACAAGTGGCTCTTACAAGGGCGAGACCAAGAACTTATCATTCACGGCACTACCATGCTCCCAGTAGAAGTGGGCCAGTTGCTGTCGAGGCACACGACATGGGCCAGATGGATAATGAGTGTNGCACTACCATGCTCCCAGTAGAAGTGGGCCAGTTGCTGTCGAGGCACACGACATGGGCCAGATGGATAATGAGTGTTGGCATTGTGGCGAACTCTTTTTTGCAAGTGAAGGCATAAAACACGATGGTGTGTTCACAATGTGTTGCACGAGGGGCCAGGTCCAGCTACCTCCTCTCGGTGAGTGTCCTGCTGTCCTACGGGAACTTCTCACGGGCGATTCAGATGAGAGTGCTGATTACAGACAGTTCATCAGGAACTACAATGCAGCATTATCTTTCACCTCATTCTGTGCAGACGACTTCGTTGAATCCCCTGGCCGATCTGTGTATACATTTCAAATTGACGGAAAAGTGTATCATCTCATCTCGGGGGGCACAGACCCTCGGTATAATAAACTTTACTTTATCTATGTGGCTGCAGCGAATGATGCCCGATCAGCACAAATCTCGTCAGCTTGGAATTTTGGAGATGCTGGAAAATCTTCTTGGTGAGATCAATCCTTTGACACAGATCCACAAGTCTATGCATCAGGTGATGATGTCGGAAGAAAAGGAATCAAGGCAGATGGGTCGCCTTTTGAGGCAGGTCACATTGACGATCAAACCGGGCCTGAACAAGGATCCCAACATATACAACCTTCATGTTGCTCTAAATGAGGTAGCAGCGATTTTTGTGGGTGATGTCCCACCCTTACGAAACGATATAAGAATTTATCCTAAAGATAGGCCTGTGCAGGCAATAAGTCACCTCAGTACTTTGGCAAACCCGATGACTTACCCTCTCCTGTTCCGACACGGAGAACCTGTGGCCCCGGCCACTCTTTCATTGTGAGCACGACTCGCAACACAGTAACATGCAATCAGTTCTATGCATATCGCATATTGCAGAGGCGCGGGTTTTTAACCCTGCACCATTCCGGAAAACTGCTCCAACAGTTTGTCGTTGATGCTTACTGTAAGGCAGAAGCCTTGAGGATATGGTACATAAGACAGAACCAAGGCAAGCTCAGAGTGTAGGAATACCTGGGCCTTCACGAGCACGTGCAGAAGAAAGCAGTTGCTGCTCATGTCAGAGTGGACAAAATTGGGATACCTCCTTCATATTTCTATGGGTCGGAAAGACACATGTATCAATGCTATCATGCGTCACTTTGGCAGACCAGACATGTTCATTACTTTTATTTGCAATCCGAAGTGGCCGGAGATTTTACTGTCGTTGCAGGGCAGTCAGCAGGCATCCCATCGTCCTGATGTTGTATGCAGAGTTTTCAAATGCAAACTTGAAGTTTTAATGGATGACATTCACAAAAAGCAAGTGTTTGGCAAGGTGGGTGCCTTCACTTATAAAATTGGATTTCAGAAGCGGGGACTGCCCCATGCTCACATTCTGCTCATTTTGTCAAAAGGCGACAAGTCGGCGATGCCAGAAACTGCCGATGCTGCTGTTCGATCTGACATCCGGTAAAGAGAGGTGGAACTTGAGCTATATGCATTGGTGAAAACCCACATGCTGCACACCAAGTGTGGGCCATCTGCACCCTGCTACAGGGATAGAGGTTGCAGGTTCCACTTCCCGAAGGCTTTTCAGGCAAAGACTCTGTTCCACTTACGTGGTTTTGTCCAATACAGAATACCGGATACTGCCGCTTCTGCTACCATCTACACCAAGGTGTATGACAACAGGCACGTAGTGCCTTATAACCCATATCTGCTTTTGAAGTATCAGTGCCACACTAAAATTTAAGTGTGTTCCCCGCTTCAAGAGATAAAGTACCTGTACAAATACATCCATAAAGGACACGACTCTGCAATTCTGCAAGTCGGAGACATTGTCCATGACGATGTGACATCTTACCTCGATTGCAGGAATGTCAGTTCACCAGAAACATGCTGGTGTTTGTTGTCGTACAAAATGACAGACAAGAACATAATTGTGTTCAGGCTCAACATTCATCTTGAGAACAGGCAATCAGTTTTCATTGCCGACAATGTTGTACCTGGTGTATTGGAGAGGGCGCGTGACAAGCACACGCACATCACAGTATTCTTTCTTTATAACTCTGAGCACAAGTGCAAGACCACCGTGGTAGCGGTGAGTGCGAGGCAAGACCGTGTCCACTACACCTGACATATTCCCAGTACCCAAGCCACTTCTGTTGGCTCGAGAAGCAGCATATCTGGAAGGCAAGAGAGAAGGGTGGATTCAATACAATTTCTCGNTCCCAGTACCCAAGCCACTTCTGTTGGCTCGAGAAGCAGCATATCTGGAAGGCAAGAGAGAAGGGTGGATTCAATGCAATTTCTCGGATTCCTCAAGTAAGCCCTCAGGCGAACGAGGAGCTACTTTGCCTTAGGCTGCTTTTGCACAATGTGAGAGGTCCCACCTCTTTCGAGGACCTCTGGACTGTGCGGCATACTGCACATCCATCGTAAAAGTTGGCATGTTTTGACCTGCTCCTGCTTGGCAGAGACGACATATACCAGGTCACCATGCACGAAGCTGCAAGGTGGAGCATTCCTGGGCGCTTGAGAGTTTTGTTCATCCACATTCTCATTCACTGCAACATAGCTGACCCACTGATAATGTTTAAAAACCTTAAATCATATTTGCTCGATGACACAACTGACGATGTAGAGGCTTCTGAAAATAGAGCACTCACCCACATTCAGTACAGGTTGGGTGTATTTAACAAATCGCTCGCCGATTTAAGGCTTCCATGCCCCAATTTGTGCCATGTACACGACCTGCCACAATTTGAAGTTGAAACAGAACGCAATGAAGGTGAACGCATGAGTTCTGTTCTCAATGCCAACCAGGCAGTTGCCTTCAGCGAGGTGATGGCTGCAGTTGCTGCTGCTGACGGTGGTGATGAACTCCAGTGCAGAGTTTTTTTCGTAGATGGTCCTGGAGGCTCGTGGAAAACTTTCCTATACAACTACATCATACATTGCCTTCGGGCAGAAAACAAATTTGTATGCCCCGTTGCTTGGACAGGCATAGCCTCAATACTGTTGTCAGGAGGGAGCACTTCACCTGCACTTTTCAAACTACCTGTACCAGTCATGCAAGTGTCCGTGTGTGGCATCTCGGCACACTCGCCAGAAGCCGAGCTATTGAGGAACTGCAGTCTCATTATATGGGACGAGGCACCCATGGCTCCAAAGGAGGCATTGCACTGTGTTGACAGACTCTTGAGAGACGTTACCCAGAACGGTCGCACCAAGTTTGGAGGGAAGTTTATGCTTCTCGGAGGTGAGTTCCGCCAAATTCTACATGTGGTGAGCCACGGAGGTCTCGTAGAAATACCCACTGCCTGAAGAACTACCCAGTGTGGCCGTTTTTTCAGACAGCTGCGCCTTAAGAACAACATGAGGTTCAACCAAGGGCAAGAGGAGTTCCAGCAGTTCCTGCTGCGAATCGGCGAGGGGACACTTCCGCCCATCCCCGGCCTGCCCGATGGCTACATGCAGCTACCTCAGATCTTAGTGCTTCTCCACAATGGTGACATCTGCAGCCATGTCTTCGGACATGAGGTGCTAACTGAGGAGGTACTGAATGGTGTCCAATTTTTTCTACTATGGCTGTGCATTGACAGATTGGTTCCTGTTGCTACAAAAAGTGTTTACTTTTATGATTGCAGGTCATAAGCACGAGGGCGATTCTCTGCCCAAGAAACGAAGATGTAGATGACATCAACGCCACCATGGTGTCCCGCCTGTGTGGAGAGAGCAAAACATTCCTCAGCCAAGACCAGCTGGAGGACAGCGAAGGTGATTCCATGAGTGTCCTCGTAGAGTTTCTCAACTCACTGACTGTGTCATCTTTACCACCACATTCACTCACTCTCGCAGTTGGCTGCCGCATAATGTTAGTAAGAAACCTCGACACCAAGCACAGACTCTTTAATGGGACCAGGTTGTTGGTGGTAAACATGTCCGATTATGTCATTGATGCAAAGATCATCACTGGGTCTTACAAGGGCGACAGGGCCTACATTCCCAGAATGAAACTGTTGTCTTCCCCGGCTGGCTTTCCTTTCGCATTCAGTCGCAGACAGTTTCCTGTCCGCTTGGCATTTCCCATGACGATAAATAAAATTCAAGGTCAGATATTCGACCGCATAGGGATTTACATTCCAAATTCAGTGTTCAGCCACGGACAGCTGTATGTCGTACTGTCCCGTGCTAAGAGCTTCGATTCTGTGTCAGTGCTGACTAAACCCTCATCAGGCATTGTCCTGCAAAAACATCACCAAAACAAAACATTCACTCTGAATGTGGTGTACCCGGAAATTCTTGGCTAATATCTTCTAAAATAAACCACCTCTTCCTTCTTATTAAAAAAACATCGCCATCATTAAAAAAACACATATTCTTCAAAAAAACACCTCTCCTCCAGGTTCTTCAAAAACATCTGTTCGCCTGCTCCAGGCAAATTAACAAGTGCTTTTCTGCTACTCTACATCGTACNAATTCAGTGTTCAGCCACGGACAGCTGTATGTCGTACTGTCCCGTGCTAAGAGCTTCGATTCTGTGTCAGTGCTGACTAAACCATCATCAGGCATTGTCCTGCAAAAACATCACCAAAACAAAACATTCACTGACTTACACCACATGGGCCAAATTCTTGGCTAATATCTTCTAAAATAAACCACCTCTTCCTTCTTATTAAAAAAAACATCGCCATCATTAAAAAAACACATATTCTTCAAAAAAAACACCTCTCTTCCAGGTTCTTCAAAAACATCTGTTCGCCTGCTCCAGGCAAATTAACAAGTGCTTTTCTGCTACTCTACATCGTACNTCCAGGTTCTTCAAAAACATCTGTTCGCCTGCTCCAGGCAAATTAACAAGTGCTTTTCTGCTACTCTACATCGTACGCTTTAACCTCCTCAGTGGCACACGATTTGCCGAAGACTTGACTTCGATCAAGTCTGTAGTCTCTTCTATGTGCTGGCCAACGACGTGTGGAAGGTCCTCGCCACTACACGCCATGAGGTGCGACGTTAGCACACCATGGAGGTGTGGCAATGGTTTTAGCCCTTCATAAGTTGAGTTCAGACGTGGTTCCTGCTCATCTCAAAGTCCCTTTAGCCTTATGGCTATACAATTATCATACAAGGGGGTCGGTCTTAATACCGACTTGGACCAAACAGACCCTAACGAATAATATTACCGAAAACANAATTATCATACAAGGGGGTCGGTCTTAATACCGACTTGGACCAAACAGACCCTAACGAATAATATTACCGAAAACGTTTTGTGTTTCTTGCCTGGGTCTGTAAGTTCAGTGTTGGGACGCGAGGCGTCTACAGACGACTCATACCCCGAGGCTGGCGTGTTGTATTCACCAGGCCTGTTACCATGTTGTCACCTGTTAAGACTCACACCTGCTTTAGGACGGACACATATGTGATGCTGTGGTAGGTCATTTAATGCTTTCAAACACATAAATAATTCCTACCACAAGGTGAAGTTAGACGTGGTACCTGCTCACCCATGGAGGTTAGCCCTCTATAAGGTGGACTCAGATGTGGTTCCTGCTCACCTTCACCCTTCATTAAGGTTTTGGTGCATGTAGACAGATGTGGTGCCTGTTCTCAATCGTAAAATGTAGGCGACTTTGAGTGCAAGTCGCAAACAAGAGTGTGCGCTGGCACACTTCGGAGGGCCGACTAAGATTCTTTTCCTCAATAAGGTGAAGTAAGAAGTGCTTCATCCTCACATAAAGTTTTTTCCAAGGTACTACCAAAGGCATTCATTTCCTAAAATGTTTTCTTTGTATAGAGACACAAAGGAGTAACCACNCAAAATGTAGCCGACTTTGAGTGCAAGTCGCAAACAAGAGTGTGAGCTGTCCCACTTCGGAGGGCCGACTAAGATTCTTTTCCTCAATAAGGTGAAGTAAGAAGTGCTTCATCCTCACATAATGTTTTTTCCAAGGTACTACCAAAGGCATTCATTTCCTAAAATGTTTTCTTTGTATAGAGACACAAAGGAGTAACCACGGCCGTTGTAGCCCACTGGGAAATGATTAATACCATCTCCCTCAAAGAGTGTAGACAGATGTGTTTCCTGTCCTACACTTATACTTTAAAAAAAAGGTAAAGTTAGAAGTGGTTCCTTCTCACCTCATGTCTTCTACAAGGTTGTTCCGGACAGGTTGTTCGTGGTTGTTCTATCTTTAAACATTGTCTTTGTAATCAGACAGAAAAGGAGAGATCACTACCATTTCAGCCCCATAGGAAACCATTACATCTTATGTATATACTATTAACTCAACTTTTACAACAAAAGAAATTTTCACCAGGTACCTGCCTCACCCAAGGATAGTGCACCCGTGGATTCCGCGGGCCAACCCCTGGTTTTTTTTTTCATTATTGAAGAACAAATCGTACACTTATTGTAACATTCTATGTTTTTTATTAATACTGTTACATATTAGGTCGGGTGAAATTATTTGGGATATGTGTCACACTGACATAAAATGTAACATTACTGTGATTTTGAAAATACGTAAGTACCAACTTAATTAATTTAAATTTAGTTTGAACACAAAACAATAACTAGTTTCCTGAATTTGGTGGGAATCCTTTGATAGTTTCCCGAGATAGGACATAAAAAATTAAATTTTTTATGTAATGCTATCTTCCAAAGTGATGGACAAATAATTTTATGTATTCACTTATTTGATGCTTGCATAGATACTGTCAGCATACTAAGTAAGGTTGAAATTGATAACATTATTTCATAAATATAGAATAGTAAAATAACGTGATTTTACGGGCATTATTTTCNCATTTTTCATGTATACTATCATCCAAAGTGATGGACAAATAATTTTATGTATTCACTTATTTGATTCTTGCATAGATACTGTCAGCATACTAAGTAANTCCAAAGTGATGGACAAATAATTTTATGTATTCACTTATTTGATGCTTGCATAGATACTGTCAGCATACTAAGTAAGGTTGAAATTGATAACATTATTTCATAAATATAGAATAGTAAAATAACGTGATTTTACGGGCATTATTTTCGAAATAAGTGCCTGGCCCTCTTAAAACATAACCTATCAATTCATAAGCCATAACACAGTATTACTTGTTTGCCAAGTTTGGAAGGAACTGAGTGTTTGTTTCCCGATTTATAATGATCAAATTTTACTAACAATATGGGGAATAAAACAGTCTCTGGTTAGAAAAATTTTATTATTGTAATATAGACTCTCAGCATACAAAGTTAAGTTGAAATTTGTTACATTGTTTTGTAGACATAGCATAGCATTTTAAATTGTTTTCGCGGCCACAATTTTGAAAATAACAGTCTGACCCACTAAAACATGTCAGTTTACATGATCTACCGTAATATCACTTGAATACCATATTTGGTAGGAATCAGTTTATTGTTTTCCGAGATATAACATTCAAACTTTATTTTCATGAAGCGCTATCTAACACAATGTCTTACAAAAGAGTCTCTGTATTGAGATATGTTATGCTTGTAAAATATCGTTTCAGTATAGCAAGTTTAGTAGAAATTGGACAAACAGAATGGTGTATATTACAAAGAAACCTCAAATATTTATATAGCTACCATTTAAAAATAAGTGCCTTACCCCGTTAAACNAATGGTGTATATTACAAAGAAACCTCAAATATTTATATAGCTACCATTTAAAAATAAGTGCCTTACCCCGTTAAACTTCATATATGAACATGGCCTACGAGAGTATTACTTATATGCCAAATTTGACAATTATTGGTTGTGTAGTTACCGTAATATATCATAAAAACGTTATTTTAATTTTGAACTATCTTTCAAAATGCCAGTTAATAACATTATCAATATTCAGTGCGTACATAATACCGCTTGTGGACGTAGTTTTATTAAATTAGGTTTTCGGGTTTAAAAGTTATTAGGGGGGTGGGGCCATGCATTCTAGACAGACAAANACGTAGTTTTATTAAATTAGGTTTTCGGGTTTAAAAGTTATTAGGGGGGTGGGGCCATGCATTCTAGACAGACAAATACGTGATTGCATACGCTTATTCATCCTTCGTGAAGTAGGCTAAAATACATGAGACATAAATATGTATACTCACGCAAATATTGTGTATAGCGCACAAATTTAATTATAATATTTTGAGTTTTTTATATGATGGCAAGTTTCAACGTTCAGCGCTTAGTACGGATTACGCTTCATTAGTGGTTCTCTAATGCTTTTCGCAGTGTAAACACAGTAAAGGAAATTTTCTCGTAGCTTAAAAAGGTGTTCGAATGGCATAATCGCTAGCGTTTACAAATCAGTGTAGGTCTATATTCCGGCAAATATTACCACTTGTCTGAATGCTGTAACTAAAACAATTTTACTTATTTATTTCTTTGCACTTGATAATTTCTCTCAATTGTTGTATGTTTGTATATGGCATCGAATGCTGCAGTGCACAATTCTATGATCCATATGCGAATTGTGAAAAATCTGTATTATGAGCTTATCTTGCCAACAAATGAATCTATACGTTTGCCAATACATATCTATTAGTATATAATTTTGCCGTTGCTACATTTCGTTTGAGTTATCCTTTAGGAAAAGCGGCACTGCTCTGCTCGTTGTGTTGCGGTTACATATGATGCAGTTGCTATGTTATGCAATGATTGCTAATATTTTAAAACACTCCTGAACATCTCAGAAGTATTACTAGCTTACAAATTTTTGACGTCCTGCTTGGCGTCAAGTTAAACAGTGGAATTTTTATTTATTTGCCTGTTAGTGAAGGAACGTCATATGGGCGACATAAGATAAAGTGGGGTAACTGCGAAACATATGTACAGAAACACACACACACACACACACACACACATATATATATATATATACCTATATCCCCTACGGAAAATATCAAATTTTTTATTAAGTTTAACCAAACTGGTAGGCTTTCGAGACGAGATCAATAGAGGTCATTCCCTCCTTGAGGGAAAACATGAAATGAGACCCTTCGTCTTGACAACTTCGGAATTGAATAGTGATGAAAACGAGAGTTTCCTGAAATAACCATTTGACATACGCCATCTTCCACCACGTTTACCATTTACCACATGCAAAAATCGGAGTGACCCCGCCGGGAACCAAGTCTGGATCGCCGTTGGGGCAAGGAGCAGGGGCTGCCAACCACTCGGCCACCTTAACTTTTCGTAGCGACGAGTGGTGCCTGTGTACGACCGCGAGAGCATTCGGAACGTTGTTGATGTAAAATTACACGGTAACCCTACCATTTAACTGATGGAGTGGAGTGGAGAGATCGAGGTCTGGTGAGTCGATGAGGGTGAAGAGCAGCGCCGGAATGAAGGGGTGGGGAAACTGGAGTTCCCGAGAAAAACCGCCGACACCGGCATCGTCTGGCACGATTCCCACTTGCGAAGATCCGGAGTGAACCTGCCGGGANCCCGAGAAAAACCGCCGACACCGGCATCGTCTGGCACGATTCCCACTTGCGAAGATCCGGAGTGAACCTGCCGGGATTTAACCCAGTTCGCCTTGGTAGGAGGCGAGCAGTCTAACTGCTCAGCCAACGTGGATCACCACGCTTTGAAAAATTATTGCTAGTGTGTTATATTATAGCTAAATCATGAAACGGCGTACTCCCGGTAAAGTCGGTAGCGATGTAAGAAACTTAGTTCCACCAATAAACGTCATATTTATACTGGTGGCGTTAAGTCTGTAGGTGCTAAATTGATTTTATTTAGACTTTGTTTTACGCACAAGTAACCTACAATATGAAAATTTGTAGCATATATAAGTTTTGATGAATTTAATAATTGCACTAGATCAACGCATGGTTGATGTGATCGGGTCGACGCAAAAATTAAAATTTACATTTTTTGAATAAAAATGGGTATAAAGTAGATTGCATTGGCTGGTAGTGTGGTGGGCGGCAATATGGGCAATTACACCTCCTTTAAAACCTCCCAAAAAAGGGGAAAACATGTGCATGGGAATCAGTAAATGGGAAAATTTTCGTTGTTTATTTTTGAGTACGTCATACAACATGTGAAATGTATCGCTCGGAAATAGTGTTTGCAATGTGCGCGGTTTCTTGAAAGTAGTCTTCGTACATAGTCTCAAGTTTATTTTAATTTTCAGATCAGTATCTAAGACCAGGTAAAGTATCACAAAAAAAGTGTGTTTCAAACACACTGCTACGCAGTTCAAGCTCCAGGTGCGCAGTTATTTTTTAACTAGCCCACTATTCGGAGGACTTGTCGTCTAAGTCACAAGACGTGAAATCCTTAATATATTTTGGAAATAGTAAAACGTTTAAGTCCAAAGTTGGCCAGTCTCAGTAAATATTCCTGAGACTGGATGTAAATGAATTCAGTTCACTCTAATGCACATTATTAAACAACTAACACAGTAGGCTATTAAACTTTTATTGTGGTCCTACATATGATTGGGAAATAAGAGGAAAATGTCACTTACAGAAATATACTTTAATGAGTATATTTGTTATTATTGCCATTAACAATGACTTTTGTGTAAATATTTAATTCACGACTTTGGGTTCTGTTCTTAATATTTACATTTTATTATTTTCATTAGTAGCAGTAAACGGCTAGATTATTTAACTGCACGAGTAAATCATACGATTACGAAGTTTCCCACAAATTCAGAGTTTAGAAATAAAATTTTAAAGTGTAATTTTCGCAGAATTCACGTATATGGTAATAAGTTTTAGATAAAATTAAGTTCCATTTGCAATTTGTGAAATGTGTCACGGCTTCCTATTTATACTAGAACTTCACTACGTAACATTATATTATTTACACTTATAAGTCTTTCCGTTATCATGGTTTCGAAGCCAGGAGGTAGTGAAAAACCATAAGGCATGTCTTCATTTTGCTCAAATATATTTTCGATTGTTCCGTTACATACATATCTGTAACATAAACATTTAACCTCTTAACACGATATTATTCACCATTGTCAGAACTCCTGAGCATCTGTAAATTCTTTGACCTGGCTGTTACCTTTATAATGGCCCAAGAATGCTTAGAAATTCCATGAGAAAATCAGCTTTCTTTGGAATTAAATGTTTTAAGAACGTGTTTGAACTTCTATTCTATTATTGGCTGTCATTTGAGTTATAAATCTATTTCCACAGTTGACGGGATCAAAGAAAATATTGTGCCTCTTAGTGTTAAACGTGCGTAATAATCTTCGAACAGATATTCTTCTCAAATTATACAGTCTTTTCATAATGACAAGAAAAGTGGGAATTTTGATGAAAAAGCATTTCTGTCCTAAATATTTATCCTGTACATCACACTTCGATTAATTATTAAGCTGTTAATATTTTTGCAGTATTCCACAAGAAATGTTTACGATTCGTTATTATTTAATACCAAGTATTCTTGGCACAAGTAACCTCGTTAGACGCCATCAATACTTGTCACCATATAACGCATTGGTTTCAAAGATTATCTGGAAAATGGACTCGTTAACCCTTAGGTAAATAACAGTTTTTAAACAAAATAACGCGAATAATCCACTATTTGGTTAGTACTTCGCAAAGTTCATACTATTAACGTATGGTAAAATCAATAAAAAATTTACATTTCTTGCTAATTTTCGAAGGCATATAGCAACAATTTTTTTAAATAATAAATTTAAAAAATTTATAATCAAAATTAATTAATTTTAAATAATAATTTTTTAATATAAAGGAAAACATTAAAAATAATAGAATGCAAAATGTTTTTGCTGATGTTGAGGAGAGAGCCGTTTATACGGCATCTAATTAAACATCGTAATTTAAATAATATATTTACTAACAAGAAATACTATTGGCAACATGCGCGTTTAGTTAATGAGTTCACAGTCGTGAACAAGTGGCGACAGTTTTGGTTTGCGCTCTACACGGCAGCGACTGTGGTTTCCAATGCAGCCAGTTTCTGAGGTGTTGGGTAACTTGATTTTGTGGTATTTTCCGCGCCTCGGGTGTGACACTGCCGCTGAGTTACCAGCAGGTAACTCACCAACTGAGGTACTACGCAAGTATCATAGTATTATGTATGTAGTACAAGTATACCGCAGGCGAATAAATACTACAGGTTCGCAACGCCTGAGCTGATAAAACGATACGTGACCAGACGAGTTAATGGACCCTAGCGTAATGCAGTATATTTTACATATCGCGCAAGAAAAAAGCAACTAGTTATTGGTAGCTAGTCGCCTTCACAATACTTGTCCATGCATCACACATAACAACTAGTATACTGGAAACCGTTCATCATTTTGCAATAGTGGTGGTATATGATGCTGTAGCGAATCTGACTCGCATTCTGCAGACTGTGGGTTCAACTCCGAACGACGACATTGTGGGTGGCTTTCTCAAATATTTTCAGTTCTCTTTATAGAAAAACAAGGTTAGTATTTGACGTTTCACAACGGGTGCCATTTCATTTCCTCACACACCAAGTTAAGTTGGTGTCTCTTGCGTCAAATTGAAAACGCAATACACACTTGTGCACAAAACAGATATATTTTGTTAAAAATTTCGGTTAACATTTTTAACCTTTTAAGTGGGTGTATCAAGTTGGAACAATTTCCAATAAATACAAACACACACGTAACGTGGTTTTCCATACACGTTGTTAAATAGTAAGTAAACTATTGATATTATTTTTTACGAATTTGAATATACATAAACTTCTCTTAAGGCATGCGCAAGCACCAGTTAAACCATTAAAATATTAGTAAATAACAAACTTTCCACGGCAAGGAAACTTTTCGGGGAGCACGGTTAAAGATACATGGCGTTTTTATGTAAAGTAAACCACCACAGGAAATGTTTGGAAAAATATGAGGCATGATAAACCAATTTCAGAACTGTTTTTCTTAAAAGTACGTATCCACTACCATTTCGCTGAAAATTATGAAAAAATATTACACATGCATGTAAGGCTTTTTTTTTTATAACCCAAGCGTAAACATTTGTCAACTGAATATAACAAAACAAGTATACACGTACAAACGATGACGGTAACAATTAGTTAAACTTTCGTCGACCGAAAACCCAATTAAATGTTATAGATACCGTTTGAATGTAAAAACATGCCCACGTTCAACTATGCGTATGGCATGCATTATTTAATATTCAATATCGTGTTATAATTTATGTCCAAAAAAAGTTCAAAGTTTTGCGTTTATATACCGTCAGGCATCTCGCACTGCTCCTGGATAATAACGCGCACATTTGTATACATTCGATAAAAGGTAATACAACTGGCAGATAAAGTGTGTATCTAAGTCAAAGTCGTAGCATGGAAAGGTCCGATTAAAATCAAGATTTTGAGTTAAAATTTTCACGCAAAAAAAACATGATAAGTTCAATTCTTTTGATTCAAATGATTTTCTATTTTAATCGAGTTTTCATCGATATAATGTCACGAAAATGTAAAATATCCTCAAAATCAAGAGGGAACGATTTGTGTTTTTAAGCAGCCTTACCGAACGAGGTGGCGAAGTGGTTAAACATTGGACTCGCATTCGGAAAGACCTAGGTTCGAATCCCGGTCCGGTTTTTCAAGTTTCGGTTCTCCATGGTTTCCCTTAATCACTCAACCGAGCGGAGAGGCGCAACGGTATTTCACTGAACTAGCATTCGGGAGGACCCGGGTTCGATTCCCGTTCCGATCATCCTGATTTCATTTTTCCATGGTTTCCCGAAATTACTACAGGAGAACGCAATCAGCCATGGCCGATTCCTTCCCTAATCCCTTTTCCCTGAGCAACTTGCTCCGCCTCTAATGACCTCACTGTTGACGAGACGTGGAGCCCACTACGTTAAAATACAGGATAATTACAATTATCATAAATCAAATGTAAAACAACTTCTTAAATAATTAAAACATTTCTTTTTTATTATTCACATAGTTGCCTCTAACTATTTTGGCTTTAAATATTTTTGTCGAAAGTTAACTGTGAAATTGAGCCAAACCACGAAGCATATTTCCAAGAAATATTATTCATTCCTTTCTAATAACATGAACAATTATTTCGAGTTCTAAAATGTCATATTATTTTTGTTACATTTTGAGATTTTTACGAAAAACATGTAATTTTAAAATTTAATTAATTTTTTTTTTTAAATTTTTTTCCTCTTTTAGACTATTGCTTCGTATCAAAACGAAAAAAGGATATAATATGTTAAAACTGTAAGTAATAATGTTTACCTCTTAGGGGTTTTAATGTTAATTTGTGTCACCAATTTAGTCAGTGGTGTGTTAAACCTGTTTGATGTGATCAAGTATTCTAAAATCTGTTTAGAGGTTCTCATAAACGATTTTTCATAATGCTCCCTCTCCCCTTTATGTATTTTATAACATGTCTCAGGCAGAGCACGAGTTATTCAATTTATGTGTAAGTTTACGCTTGGTTAAACTTAAATTAATTAATTCTTGGAAACAAACAAATCTCGAATAATACTACACAGCACTTAAAAAATTAACTGAGCATTACAAATTAATTTGTTACAACTTGAATTGTAAAACTGTATGTGACAGTTAACTCTCCATTTGACATTTTTTAAATTATTGTTCGTTGACATAATATAAAGACTAACTTTATCATCTACTTCCTTTATAAATACAGCATACTTATTTTCAGTCGCGCTAACATATGGCAGGGTATGATTTCAAAAGCTACCGCAGAACATTGCTGCTCAGATTTGACATAACTTCTTTATAAGATCTGGTCGTTCTCTAGCTGCTATAATACTTATTTTACAAATGGATTGCCTTACACTTTTCAGTTGAATGACTTCATAAGTAAGTCCACGTGATAAATGCAAAATTGTAAGTCTTGAACGAAAGCGGAGGTGGGCAAGCGAACAAAAGCAATAATATTACTGCCCATTCCCACTTTTGTTGTAAGTTGATGGCAAATGTGAGTGACGAAACGCGTTCCCCTACGCATTGTGCGCATAATTAAGCGCGCGTTCGCACGCGCATCAGCTTGTAGCGGAGAGTGGGTGCGGCTGCAGGAATATGCGAGGACAGCTGAAAGGAAATCACACGGCGTTGTGACAGCGGCTTGGATGAGGTACTGGTGGGTGTGGGTGGGTAGAGGGTTGTTGCGACAGTTGACGGTAAAGGGGGAGTGTGGTTGGTTTAGGTGGGTAGAAGAGGGGGCAGGTGGGACGAGGCAGCAGTCCGATAAAGACAATACCCTAACGATTAAACAAGAGACAATAGCTGCCTCGGCGACAATGCCTGCATGTTATACATGCCGTGGCGAATCTTAAAGACCCCACGACTGCCTCCCAGCAGTTTCAGCTCCCGGGACGTGTTCTCCCCCCTTCCTCCCGCCTTCATCCTTTTTCCTTAACTGCACTCTCTCTCCGAGGCAAGAATAGGTAATTGTCCTCTAGAGTACTGCGTGAAACCACCCATCCTTTAATACCACCCTCCTCTTTTGCCCCGAGGGCGCGAAGACACTGCTTTGTAAATGGGTAACCGCCTTTTGTGTGGCTTGGATATTTGTGACGACACTACACGCACAATGTGGGCTACAATGGCGTTTGTTCCAACAGCTTTACTGTAAGAGGATCGAACATGAATTTAAAAAAAAATATTCTTCCTACTCACACGTGCCTTGTTTTCGTACCGGTGTTTTATTTGTTTCAGCATATGAAAGAAATACGTAAATAAGCACGAAGACGCACAGACGTGTAAGTATGTAGGCATATATATATATATATATATATATATGTTTGTGTGTGTGTGTGTGTTAGTTTTTTCGCATGTCTCTTTTCCATCACTACCCAGTATAAAAGGAAGTCCCTGAAGCACGTCCCTGTATGACTGCGCTAATCTCGAGAACCACTTATCAGATTTGGATGCAGTTTTTACTGTTATTATCTGCATTTGCGGAGGAAGCTTTGTATGTATTAAAAATTGCCCTAGCACTTATAGGAGCTGAGTATTAACGGTATTAGTGAATCAAGTCGGGAAAAAAGTTTGCCGCCAGCGTGCTCTCGTGGAATACGGTGCCTAATTCTTTATAGATATCACAAAATCATGTACGAACGAATTTTGTAAAATTAAATGGTCTACAAAAAAGTCTGCCGGAGCATATATCTATATTTAATAGTTAAGTAGTAATAAGCGTATATACAATTTATATTACGCAGTAAAAACAAACGTAAAATTCACTATCTTTTCTAACCATAAAGAACTTAATCTTTATCAAAATAAATTCATTCATATATAAAACTGTTTAATGTAGATAATAAATGTCCTTTACAGCATACAGTTATCGCCAATACTTTTAAAATGTAATGAAAATTTTGTGGCGTGGCTTGGTCGTATTTTTTTATTTTTTATTTCTTTGTGTCTTAAATTTTGAAATATTTTAAATGTGCTTTTCAGCACGACTTGTTTGTAATTAAGGTAATTGTGTCTTTGTACGGATTTTAGCACAGGCGATTCAGAATTTTTTTAAACTTTCTTTTANCTTTGTACGGATTTTAGCACAGGCGATTCAGAATTTTTTTAAACTTTCTTTTAACCCTTAAAATGTCGGTGACAGCCGTTGTGGCGCGGTACCTACGGGTTAAGAAGGACTTGGTTNAATAAGCGTATATACAATTTATATTACGCAGTAAAAACAAACGTAAAATTCACTATCTTTTCTAACCATAAAGAACTTAATCTTTATCAAAATAAATTCATTCATATATAAAACTGTTTAATGTAGATAATAAATGACCTTTACAGCATACANGATAATAAATGTCCTTTACAGCATACAGTTATCGCCAATACTTTTAAAATGTAATGAAAATTTTGTGGCGTGGCTTGGTCGTATTTTTTTATTTTTTATTTCTTTGTGTCTTAAATTTTGAAATATTTTAAATGTGCTTTTCAGCACGACTTGTTTGTAATTAAGGTAATTGTGTATTTGTACGGATTTTAGCACAGGCGATTCAGAATTTTTTAAAACTTTCTTTTAACCCTTAAAATGTCGGTGACAGCCGTTGTGGCGCGGTAACTACGGGTTAAGAAGGACTTGGTTNAAACTTTCTTTTAACCCTTAAAATGTCGGTGACAGCCGTTGTGGCGCGGTAACTACGGGTTAAGAAGGACTTGGTTGTTTTGTTTTGTTTCATTCCAAATAATTGTTTATTCCGTTTGGTTTAGGTACGTGTAAATATTAAANTTTTGTTTTGTTTCATTCCAAATAATTGTTTATTCCGTTTGGTTTAGGTACGTGTAAATATTAAATAGGTTAGATTGAAAGGTAAGAATAAACTAATGTTTTTGTTGTTATAAATATTATTGGTTATTTGTCGTGTACCAACATACGTAGGTACTATTGATATAGAGGTGATTTTCAGAGTAAACACAAGTCTATTACTCAGTTGATACAGTACTCGATAGTGAAGAAACTGTGCACTATCCCACAGAATTTCTTAATTTATTGAATCCTTCTGGCATGCCACAATAAAAACTGATTTTAAAAGTGGAAACTCCCATAATTTTATTGCGAAATATAAATCCACCGAAATTATGTAACGGGACTCGATTACAAATAAAACGTTTAAGAAGTTATCTCATTGAAGGTACTATTCTAAATGGCTGCGCTACTGGAGAAACTGTTTTAATACCCCGAATACAAATGATTCCCTCTGATTTGCCTTTTATTTTTCAAAGAGTCCAATTTCCAATAAGAGTTTGTTTTGGTATGACGATAAAAAAGGCACAGAGTCAAATACCTAATGTGGCAGGAGTGAATGTGAGTGGAGTATGTTTTTTCACACGGACAAATATACGTAGCCCTTTCGCGTGTCACGTCAAACAGAAATCTTTTTGTGCTGGCGGTCGGAGGCAAAACGATTAATGTTGTATACAAAGAAATGTTCTTAACCACTATCGTATAATATTGTTATATTGGAGATGTATGAATGTGGATAAAGCGAAGGAGGTAGGTATGTATTTCAGGATCGTCGTAAACGGTGGTCCATGATTTATGCCTACCTCTCTGGAAGACAGGCGTGATGTGTATGTATGTTATATATTATAGTAGTTTACTAATTTACTATCATGTAATATTGTAATTGTCTTTTCCCAATTCGTTTATTAGTGTATAGCTGTAAAAACTAAATTGTACCCGGGCGAAGCCGGGCCGGGTCGCTAGTGAAATATAAAACTCTCTATGATAATTTTTTTAATGATTGTAACTTGAGATACTATTATCTCAAAGACTCCATGAAAATAATTAAAATCTTCCAATAACATAAAATTAAACACATAATCATTCATACAAAAAAACTAAGCTTAAGTCTGACATAAAAAGAAAAGTGGAAAATTTTGTAATTCGAAATAAAATGTTTACTAAATTGGAACTGGCAGGATTTAATAGATAACCTCATTTCTCTTTTACCTCGAAAAGGATCTTAAGTTTGACAGACATTGGGAAAATTTTTTGTAATTAAATTCAGTTTTAAGTGAGGGCAATGGGATGAAAATAATTCTCGCCAAATTACTTACTTCCAGAAGTTATCTTCAACCAATGATAATTTTATCGTATGCAATTTCAATTTTTGCGATATTCCAGAGTTGTTCTAAGTAAAGAAACGTTTTAAAAGATTACTTGTAAATACTAAATAAGTCTTCGGTTATTAACAGCCGAGATTTTTCATTTAAATGTTAAAATTCCATGATGTAAATAATAAATGTCTAATATTTATTTGTTTAGTTCAACAGAATACTATTTTCAGGCGGACTTCTAGACTTATGTTCTTAAATTTTAACATCTTACGTTGAAGAAAGCTTACCAGATTTGCATGACATAACACGAGGAAGGAATATCATTCCCTTCTTCTATCTCAGTATTTTACACTAAAGCTTTAGAAAATATACTAAATTCATGTTAAATAGTTGTATGATTTTGTACTGTAAAGATATTTTGAATAGTTTGCGCTTTAATTATGTCGTTTCAAAATGGAATATGCTGTTGGTTAAGTTCTAGAAAAATCTTTCGTAGCGAAAAAATTTGAAAGAAAACACGTCGTCACTGTATTTGACGAGTGTAAAAGAAATGTTTTCTCATCGCTTCCTAGTTTTTGACTCAATATGTTCCTTTAAACTTAGTGGGCTAACAGATTATAAACAAAAAGTGAAAAAAAAAAAAAAAAAAACTGGTTATTATAAAAAATACAAAAAAAATTTTTTTTAGCAATGTATCAAAGGTCACTGAGATTTTGCCTTTATTTTACATAACACTTTTTATTTTCACTGACTTTTGCATCGAAGAGTTAATGATTCATTCTTTCTTCGAGCTCGGTTCTGGAATGAATGTTTTAAAGAATTACATTTTTTAAATATAAGAACAGCTTGTATTCTAAAGACGGTTGTTATATATTCAAGTTTTATAATTATTATTGAAATCATTTGGCCAATTTGCATACCTCTTGCCTTTTCAACCGTTTCCAAACTCTCGGAGCAGGAAGTCAGCTGTATACGGAGCAGAAACCTCGCTTATTTTATGAAAATGGCACGGGAAGGAAAGAAAATGTATTTTCAGTCGAACAAATAAGGAAAATGCTCTCCCGAAAGACTTCGAAATGAGTAACAAGCATCAGTTTCACGTGTTGGCAGCACTGTCAGCAGGAACCCGGCTCTCCCGCCTATTTTTTTTAGCTTTCCTTCCCTCATCCATCTCCTTCTCTTCCCCGCTTCACACCTCTTTAGGGTGAGCGCGGGGGATTTGGAAGAGACTGTAACAAGAGAATAAAGCCTTTGTGCTTCCCGGGAGCTGATTTGTTTTCCAGCGCTGCTGTTGAGTGTTGCCAGCGAAGCGTGCCGCAAAATTTCCCGGCGCAGTGGCGTCTTTTGTTTCATCATGTTTTCGCTCCCTCGCCAAGCTGGCCGGAGCTGCGCGATAAAAAAAAAATTCCCGCATATTTGTGGACGACAGAAAACCCTGTCGATTATTTGTCGACAAGAAGACCTTTTGTTCTTGAGAGGAGTTGCGAACGTAATCTAGCAAGTGGAGGAAGGATAAGAGATTTTCGGTCGGTGCAAATGAGCAGAAGAGCTTTAAGTGAGAAAAGAAGGCAAAGTTTTCACACAAACAATGATTCTGCGAAAAGAAAAGTGCTTCAAGTCGGACAATACCAAGTCCGTTTAGTTAAAAAATTCACACTTTCCTTTTACTGTCAATGTCCACGTTCAAAGAAATATAATCTTAACTTACGGATTCTGGAAGATAATGAGGCTTAGGCTACTAATTGGTGTACTTATAGTGAGTGTATATAAAAATACACAGACATATCCTTCCCGTACTGTGTTCGCACATGTATTTTATTATTATCTTCTTGCTTCTCGGGACAGATTTTTTTAAGTTACTATAAAGTTTTCAGATGAAAGTGGGTAAATTGAAAAAACGAAAACATTCCATTATTTGGTTTTTTTATAATTATGCGATATCGAAATTCACTTTATTGTAAGATCTTTGGCGACACTGTGACATAACATTTGCCAGCAAAGCTTATTTATACCTGTTTTATGATTTAAGGTATTAATTTTCTGGAAATATTTTTCCAAACCATTCGCCTAAAGACGTTTAAAACCTGATAACTTAATACCTTCGCACTTAACTTAGTACATTACAATTCTTAACACTAGCAGTTAAGAATAAATTACCATAAATGCGAGCTGAGATTTTTTGGAAGATTTATACGAATTGTTAAGTATTATTAATGACATTTTTTCTGATCGACGATACAATTCGGAAATTTCATATATATAAGTATAGTGCCCTGTTTAAACGCTACATTGTGACAGTAATAAGTCACAGGAGAACTCATAACAGTTTGAGTTTTAAGCGAACTAAATGGACTCTGTGAGAATGTACTCTTATAACTCTACGGAAGAATTTATTGGGCTGAGATAATATTTCGTATGATATCACATCAGAAGACATAAGTTTCATTCCTGTAGTAATATATTTAAACTACTTGATATTTTAATCCAGCTTTATATAAAAATATCGTTAAAAACTTACGTCTGATGAACCGTGTGGAATGTAGGTAATACTTTCTTCACGAGAAAAGATAAAGTAACGAAATGGCTGCTAAAATTGTCTCAAGGCAGGACAAAATAATAACAAGGAAGCAGACATTAAATGAAGAGTTGAAGTTTTCGAAAACAACCTGTCCCAAAGTTAGTCTCTACTTGACAGATGCAGCAAATTTGTGTCCTAACGCATTAACTCACAAAATAAGTCTCAAGTTTTGAATTATTACTTCGTTCGGTGATAATATATTAACTTAACTAGCTAGACTGTCATTGCCTATACGATAATTTCAGGGCTATTTCTGGAGTGCTTATTATTTAAAGTGGTATATTTCATAATCATAAAAAAAAATAGGGATTGATTCTACCGTAGCAGAGGGGTTTTCTGAAGTTTCGTAATATACGGCATAGAAAAATATTGGTAAGAAATTTTAACTAAATTATCATACTCGACCAAATTTGGCAAACTTCGTAATATAAATCTGCATTAAAGTCGGTTACATGTAGGCAATTAAGCGTTCGTGTATCCAAACTTTCTAAGGTGTCACGCGATCGAAACATCTTTCAAATAGTTTCCTACAAGGAAAGAGTAAAACTTTATTCAGCAGGTATGCATTAGTTCCAATTAATGATAGGTCTGCCATTGGATCATACCTAGCGTCGGACGCATCACGCATCCCATCCATTTCGTCAAACCTGCCTGAGACAAGGAACGTTTGCATTTTATTCTTAAATGTATGGGTTTTGCATCTCAAATATGTTTCGTCTAAAAAAAAGAGAAGTGGACTTTGATGGCATAGCAGTAGCCTCGCGATGCGGATTCGATTCCCGGTGGTGATTGAGAGGGGATTGGGGAGCTACCAGGATTGTCGTACGTATAAAACGTAGCCAGCGTGTTTATTGGGGAACACGCGTTTCTCCGCTCCTTTGCGTTCTTACGTTACTCGATCTCAGGGTCGCATTTCAGGTCCGTCTGCGTATTCCTACCATGCCCTTCCCTGCCCCATAAATTACATAATATTTATATTTTCATAAAGGTATTTAAATTTTTATTGAAAAATTATGATTTGACTGCAAAATAGTAAGAAATATCTTTCATGATTTCTCATTTACAACAACACCTAAGGGTTATTCATTTGCACGTTTGGGTTTTAATCTTCATTAAATGTTCCTCTGCTTAGCAAGTGAGAAAATTATAATACAGAAATTTTAATTTCATTAAAGACATGTTTATAAAAGACAAACTGATAACAAACAAATGCTGTAAAAATTATTCTAAAAAAAAAAAAAATGCAAATATTGATGTACTACAGCGACATAAAGATGTGTATTTTTAACAACCATTAATTCAGCACTTATTAAAAGTATATTTCTTGAAGACGTACCTCACAACCTGTAGAGTTGTGAGGTAGCCTACTATCTTTAAAAATCGACTACACGTTCAGGAATAATGAGAAGGCGAACGCTGCGAGCGTGGGCGACTTGGTGTGTTTGCGGAGGCTCGCGCGGATCGTCAAGAGCGTAGCCAGGGTGCACCTTCTTGCGAGATAGCCCGTTCTGACGGCTGCGCCCGTAAAAGCGATGGCGGGTAAGGATTGGTGGGGGAAAGTTTCACGGCCGTAAAATTTTATCATCCGACAGCGGCCGTGGTTTGGCACACAGCGTCGCCGCCGAAGACAATTGGATTACGGGAGGCGTTTTACATTCGCTATTTCCCACGGGGATGTACACCCCCCTTCCCCTTCATCCATCTTCTCCGGCCCGGCGAGAGCATTTCTCTCGCTTCACTCGGTCCGCGCCCAGCACACGTCCCCGCTAGACGAAATCTGCTGCGGCATTGTGCCTCAATCAAGAGCCCGGCGTGGGCGTGAAGGGGTGGTTGTGGGGAGGTTGGCTGTCGTTGATGCGTGTGGGCAGTTGTAGTAGAGGGGTGGTGAAGAGGCGGGGTGGACGAGTCGTCAGTTTCTGGACGACTAGGCACACAACGAGGCGTGAACGCCATCCCCCGCACCCACCCGCCGGCACCCCTTGCGAGAACGGCGTTGGCCGTGACTTGCCGAATGGCGAGCTGGGACGATCCTGTGGACAGGGAGTTATCTTTTACGTATACGTCTCCTTAATGGAATTTTCCTAATCGTCACATGGCATTATTTCAAATACCCGAGGACCGGATATAAAACAAATATGACAAAGGACATAAAGGTTGATATTTTATTTATCCAACATCCGTAATTTTATTAAACGTTACCATTAAAGTAATGTCAATGTCACTTAGAGCCTGGGCCTGAATTTTAAAGAAAAAAAAAGAGATGAATACTTTAGAGAAACATTTATGAAAAGTATTTGGTTTATTAAAAAACATTTCCACTTCACCCCTTGCAAAACACACACATACACATACACGCATACTCACACACTCACACACACACACACACACACACACATGCCTGAATTTGTAGTAACGGGCTTGGGAAAACCATTCATCATATCTGAAATGATCCACGGGTCGCCCACTGACCAGAATGCTGTATGCCTTGGGTTACTCATTGAAATAGTTCGGTGTCTCGTAATCTATAATAAAATATTCCAAACCTCAAATATATATTTTTTTCGAAAAAGATTTTCTGAGTACTTAACCCATTCAGTCCCAGAGTAGACCTACACAGTTGTGTACATAACGCACGTGTAGGCACTGTTTGGTCTGTACTGCACATTGCAAAGCTTAATGTCGAATGATCTTACCTATAGTAAATGATTCAAAAACCTTCTTACTGGTCTATTTCACAATTATTTCATAACTTTAGCCCAACCTATAGCGTACAGTTCATCGGCTGTGACAACGAAACTAGTGTAGTGTCGACTTTACTACAGCACTCATTTTTTTTTCTATTTTTAACACCTAAAACCTTAAATTAAAGTGAGTCTGAAAGGGTTAAATTTACTGATTCACTGTCCTCCATGGCTGAACATAATTTCAACTTTGCGGGTGTAGTGCTTTTCTCCCTTCCATTTTCATCCCGATTAAGCACACATGTTACTGAATTTGTGTCTAGAGAATGTGCTATGATTTTGTGGGAACAGAACAAGTGACAGCTTAATATCATAACAAACATAACAATTACTGAGATTATTAGTACAAACTATGAATGAATCTGAATGTTGTTGCAGGATGTAGGGTTAACATAATCTGGCGCTAATTTTGACAATGCGTCACAAAGCAAAGATATTCGGTCTAGAACTGTTTTAGACAACCAATTTGGCATAAATTAATTTCATTTAATTCTCTAGGCCTACAAATTATTTAGCCAAAACTAAATTATCCTAAAGTCACTTGGGCTAAAATATTTGGCGTAGTCACTTGGCCTAAATTTATTTGGCCTAATGCCACTTGGTCTAAAAAATATTTTGCCTTACGCCACTTGGTCTAAAATTATTTGGCAAAAAGTTACTTGGCTTAACATTATTTTGTTTAATGTCACTTGGTCTAAAACTATATGTCCTAGTATGTTGGCCAAATGGCACTTGGCCTAAAATTATAAAGCCTAAATTTAAGTGAAACATTTTTAGTACAAGTGGCGAAATACCCCTAATTTTGATTCGGCTGTCTTACCCGAGAGAAAGACCTGTCATTTCGGCAAGGTCTAACAAAGATATAAGATGGGAGTGGATTAGCAGCGGAATATGGAGGCGGGAAACAACAGAAACATCCTGAGGAAACTCCCATTCAACAGATGTGCGAGTCACATTCTATAGGTGAGAATTCCGGTCCGAAAAATGTCCAGCACTCGGCGACCTGCGATTGATCTTTGCTAGACATCGGTGCGTTCAGCTGACAAAGTGCTGCTGCAGCGCTGCACGTTCTGCTGAGCAACAATGCTATATTTCAATTTGACAATTTCACAAAAAATTTGCCGAACTTCGTGTGCGTTCTTCTTTCTAATGTGCGAATATCTCACAACAGTACGATACGTAATGCCATCAGTATAGTAACAGTTATACCGGAAACAGTATTGGCTTTTGATCTCTATGTCTGTCGTCTGCTTGCAGCGAAGAAGTATATTTCCTTCGCGCCAATCACTGCCCTTACGTTTCCTTGAAACGCTGTGGCTGAATGCGTAAATAACGACAGCGCTTTGCACAGTAAACGTGTCAATAGTCAAGATGGTTGCATGTCTGCGAGTTACAGTGCCAATAAGCGAGTGTCCATTTTAATTTTCCTTCGGCATTCATTTTACCCTTTTCCTCATATACGTATATGTTATTATCTCCCCCACACACAGCCATTGTGCTCGTCAATATAAGAATCAACTACGACTCATGGGAGAGCAAAAAATTAACGTTTGGTAATGATATGTGGAGGGGAACAGAAACATTATAATTCTATACACCGCATAAACGTCTATTCATTCCACAATACAAGAACATATCGTAGTAAAACAATTTCGATCGCCGAAAAGTATATTTCGTTTAGTTCAACTTCGACGGGAAAACCATTAGATGATTTTAATAGTTTTTGCATAATGGATTTAAGAGTACTACTTAATAGTAAAATATTATATGTAAAATCAGTGTTTGCGTGTACATGCATATCTCAGTAAATAAAAGGTCTGAAAATATGGTTATTCCTCCAGGAAAGGTACAAATACATTTTATCAAGCCAATACTTTTTATTTTATTCAGTTGAATATATTAAGAGAAAAAAAAGTAAAATGGTTAAAAAGAAAAAGTAATTTTAGGGCTTTATTGGGCAGTTTCTTTAAAGGAAAGGAGAAAAGTACCTTTATTTATTTAAATCTACTGACTTACATCGCGTGAAATAAATTATTACTATTGCAGATATAATATGCGAAAAATTCAGCATCACGGGGAATACATATCGAAAGTCTTGAGAGGGTGCTTCGCAATGCTTCCTTATGACGAGACGTGAGTTTGAGGCTTTCAGAATTTGTACTAGGTATTCTCCTTAAAGGATATGCTTCTGACATCCTTTCTTCAGAGGATGTTTTTTGCCACTGACGCTCTGTGCGAGTTGCGAGTTTCCGAGCAGCNATGCTTCTGACATCCTTTCTTCAGAGGATGTTTTTTGCCACTGACGCTCTGTGCGAGTTGCGAGTTTCCGAGCAGCCTTGGAAGAGCTCGTGGCTGCTTCGGAGACGCTTAATATTCATAAACACCCCCTTGGACGCCTAAGCATGGTGGCTTCTAGCGACGGCAAAGAACAACGCCCGGCTTAAAAGGATACGCCNAATACCCCCTTGGACGCCTAAGCATGGTGGCTTCTAGCGACGGCAAAGAACAACGCCCGGCTTAAAAGGATACGCAGTGCGGCAGCCAATGAACACAACAAAAAACCGCGCCAGTTTACCGGAGCAGCAAGGCGAGTGAAGGATTCACACTCGCGACTGAGACGCCCACTAGGAAACTAGCACTGAAGCAGTGGCTGTATACGTGTAGATTTCGCATTATTAAACCGATTACAGAATGCGACCTCTTTGCTTAGTTGTACTAACTTCCGCAGCACAGATTGTTGCGTGCTGAATTACAGAGTGAGGGGTTCCAGGTTCGAGTCGCGGGTGTGAATATGCGTTAGTAAAGGCCACTGTCTACCGGCTGGCAGCTGCGAAATTTTAATAGGTAATCCCATGTTAAGGAAACTTCGCCTCAGTGAGTTAATTTTAAAGATAGGCGTTTCTAATAAAATTTGTTATTCACGAATTTTTTTAAGGGAAGATCTCTACCAGCGTATATTTTCAATTTAGATAAACAGTTTTTTTTTTGTAAAACATAAATTTAAAAAATTTGTTGCATCAGGATATGTGCGTTTTGGAAATATATCCGTTGTAGGGAACTTCTCCAAAAAAATTCGCAAAGACGGCGTTTTTTTTTATTGCCTATTTTTAAAATTAATGCTTTGAGGCAACATTTCCTTAGCATGGGATTTCCTATCAAACTTTTGCAGCTGCCAACAGGTAGGCACAGACCTTAATGGGGAAAAGACTGTATCTGTTGCCAAGTTGGATTTTTTAATTTTTTTCAATACATTTTTTTCCAGAGCATACTGAATTTTTTGGCACTATAATGTGTAAAATATAGCTGACCGAGAGTTTCTATATTAAAACATTTTCAGTGAAAGAAGTAAATTATTTTATTGTCTTACCTTTTCCTCTCTATCTCGGGCCGTAGTGATTTAGTGATCAGACTACTCGTCTCTCACCTAGGCGACCCAATTTCGATTACTGGTGGGGTCGCTCCAGGATTTTCGCACGTGACGTACCGGACGATGNCAGGTAGGCACAGACCTTAATGGGGAAAAGACTGTATCTGTTGCCAAGTTGGATTTTTTAATTTTTTTCAATACAGTTTTTTCCAGAGCTTACTGAATTTTTTGGCACTATAATGTGTAAAATATAGCTGACCGAGAGTTTCTATATTAAAACATTTTCAGTGAAAGAAGTAAATTATTTTATTGTCTTACCTTTTCCTCTCTATCTCGGGCCGTAGTGATTTAGTGGTCAGACTACTCGCCNAAAGAAGTAAATTATTTTATTGTCTTACCTTTTCCTCTCTATCTCGGGCCGTAGTGATTTAGTGGTCAGACTACTCGCCTCTCACCTAGGCGACCCAATTTCGATTACTGGTGGGGTCGCTCCAGGATTTTCGCACGTGACGTACCGGACGATGCCGCTGATCAGTGGGTTTTCTCGGGGATCTCCCGTCTCCCCCACTCTTGCATTTCGGCGCTGCTTCTTACTCACCTCACTTCACCAGCTTATTGAATAATCATCGCTATGAAAATAAACACTATTAACATGCTCGGGAAGCTATTTTTTTACCCACGTTTTTGTCAAAAATATAAGTACGCCTTTTTGAACAAAAACGGTGGTAAAAGATTTAAAATTAAATATGGCGTCATGTATGTTTCCTTACCAGCACTGTCTGAGTCTCCCTATATGAAAAATATGTAATACCAAAGTCCGATAAAGGTGCGTTCAAACGAAAAAAAAAAAATAAAAAATAGGCTTTTAAATAATAGTTAAAGGTAGGCGGATTTCGAAAATTCTTTCAGTGGCAGTCTATATTTTAAATACTTAATACTACTGTTTCTTTTATAATAGGATCACAGAGGTTTTTGGACGTCGGGTTCAACTCTTTGGCCAGTTATAAACAGGATGGTATAATGCATGCGGCCGTATAAAGTACAACCAAATTGAATAAATGAGCCAATGGACAAACGATTGTAGCCCGAAAATGTAAAGTAATGAGATGTCTAAGCTGCCATCGAAAGAATTTGCCAAATCCACGTGCTTACCTCTAATAATAGCTGTTAGAATGATTATCTGCGTTTGGGGGCAATGGCGTCTCACGTCAGAACTCGGGGCTGGCAACCGCCATCTTGGATTTCCGATTTTTTTAATTTCCTTTTTTTTTTTACTAAAAGTGTCCCTTTTTTTCTCAATTTTTTTTTCCTCAAAATTTCCCGTTTTTCCTTAAAAAAAGCACCGATCCCCAGTAGCAAAAACGAGCCGCAGAAAGGCATTTTTCGATCCATCAGGAAACTTGGGAGGCTTGCTTCTCGAGGGCAGAACTGTGGCGGCCATGTTGGTTTTATAGGCATAGGATATGCCAAATCGATACACGGGATCCGGGATCGGAGCTGGAGCTGACCGTCAGCCATCTTGGTTCTGTCAGCCATTTTAACCATCATGTTGGATGTAATTGACTTTTACCTTTTACCTTGACCCCAGTAACATTTGACCTTGAATCCAAAAATAAAAAAATAAAAAATCCCACAAAAATTCCCAAAAAACCCAAAAATTAAAAAAAATATCCTAATATTAATAAGAAACTATTTACCAATTTATAAAAAAAAGTTTTAAAAATTAAATTTTTATTGTTTTTGGGCTTACATGGAACCGACCAGCCATCGTGTTATGACGTCATCCAGCCACCATGTTGGAACCACGTTACTTTGACCCATTACCTTGACTCTATAACCGTGACATTAGATGACCTTGAAAACAAAAACTCAAGAAAAATGGTAAAAATTGAATAAATTCATAAAAGTCTGCAACCATATTATATTACTGACTACTACCACAATCTTGGATCCATGTTACTTTGCATTTGACCTTAATTCAATGACCATTGACCTTGAACCTATTAATTCGTCTGAAACCCCAAAATTCCCAAAACATTTAAAAAACTTAATAAAAAATTATTTTAATAATATTAAAATTATTATTTAAAAATGAACTAATAGCTTAAATTTGCGGAGGTTCCCCCAGCACCATGTTCAGCAGACGACTGACTCTCCTCAAATTAATAACATTGTCATAATTTTTCCCTCCCCTTCCAATGTTTCTCATTGATTAATTATTCGGCAGGCCTCCACTCCTCTCACCCATACTCATTCTGTTGAATGCACTCAACCAGCCATATTGGGTTTATTCGTTTGTCAACTGTTCTCTTTTTATCACCTAGGTAGCACGCATCACAATGAGTACCGCACGCACCGCAATCAGCTCAGCACGCACCACAATTAACACCACATTAACCAAAATCACTCCAGCTGACTGGAAGTAGACTTTTGGAATTGTATTTATCCGTTAATAATGCAAATAACCCGATGTTTACCAGTGTATCAGAATAGGATCCATGGTACACAATTTGTTGCAGGACAGTGTCAGTTCATGGATGTGTTATTAATCAGACTGCTGTAATTAGTATTTATCCATCACCTGTATTGCTTTCTTATAAGAATAAGAAGTTTGTGCATGGTGATGATATATGGCTTTATAGAAAATTAATTGGTACTGCTGGCAATTTGCATGTTCTTGGTGATGTAGTGTTTTTGTATAATGAACATGTCAATGAACGTTGTTGGGCCAGTAGTTTTTAATTTAGGCTAACATAATCGCAACACACAGAATAGTTCTGCGAACGCCGCGTTTTAACACAAGTGTTGATAAACTAAGCAAGTAAAAAATACACACTATTTTCCCAAGGCAGCTCATCGTCGAAATTCGTACCCTGAGGGATTAACAGCCATCTTACAAAGCGGCTGCAATCTACAGAATACCAAAGGACTAAATGAATTTACGCGTGGTCAAATATCAGGCAATTCGTTTTAAAACAAATCTCTAAAGCAGCTCCAAAATAAATTAAGTGCAGGGAAACAGTAAAATATATAATGAACTCAGTTATTTACTTAGAAAAAGTATTTAATTGGTTAAAAAGACACTGCAGTTTAATATTCTTGCATGCAACGATGTGTCATGGTACTTCAGCTATTACGCTTGAGCGAATTTGTGTAAGAAATAATGAGTAAAGAGACATATAGGTAATAGCAAACTTGGCGCTGTGAAGAAAGAAGAGTTCAAGCACAAGTAAAATTTAGTTATGTAGTAGATTGATAAGAGCGTATATCACTTCTTAAGCAAACCTAAAATATTCCGAATGTGATTTAGAAAATTTAAAATTAACAGCTACCCCTGAGTAATAACAAATGAATGAAATGAACTATCTTTAGTTTAACATTAGATTGTTGTCACGGTTCTCGGCGGTTTAATGAAGATTTTATTTTACGAATATTTTGGTAACTAGTGTAGAACGTGATGTGAACATAACAAGATAAGATGGAAAGATGGAAGTATTATTAAATATTGTGTGATGTTGCTCATTACGGAGCGACATACAAGTCATGATGTACAGTATATCTTATGATTTGCGTGTTTTGGGAACGCTCAGTACACTCTCAAATATACTTCTTGCAATCTGAATTCAACAAGTGAAAAGTCGAGGTGAAAATGTTTAATGACTCTCATGCTGTATACAGTAAAACAATCAACACGCCGCCCATCAGACGAAGAGAGTTAGATTCCCGGCGGAGTCATTTCTGGATTTTCACTTGTGGGGAAAATGGTGTATTTTGATATTGGCAATGGGTATTCTCTAGACACTCCCGTTTCCTTCAGTGCATTCCGTGGTCGCTCCATCTTCACTTTGCCGTCCCCCCATCAGCGGTAAAAACCTTAGCTTTCATCTATCTCACCTACTTATTCACAAATGGATAACCATTAAATAGTATGTTTCGTGTAAAAATAACATTTTGATACATTGGATGAGCTATATTTAGTTAAGAAATTTATCTGGAGTTTTCTCCAACACTTTTTTTTTACTCTTTTTTTACATTGAGTCCACAGTTAATTACGGAAATAAACTTTGGTTCTTTCGTCAACTTAGGCGGCAGAAAATTCACCGCTTTCGTACTTAGGTTTTACCGCTTAGTGCGACACTTATTTGAGAAAATATTTTGTTAAACACATATCATTTTGGGATTAATATTTTTTATCACAAGGCAAACAAAAAATCCCAATGAAAATTTTGAAAACTTTCATTAGATTTACAAATATTTAATTCAGGTTTTGTTAAAGTCTTTTACAGTCACGAATGTGATACAAGAAGTTTTTCTAAATTGACATTTGTGTCTTGTAATATTTTGTTGAATTAGTTATTCCACATATAATATAAACGTTCATAATTTACATTTACTTTCATATTTTCTTGTATAACAGAACGGAGTGTAAAAGTAATCTTTTTTTCAATAATTTTTTACTTATAATTGCTATATTATTACTCATGAAACAATCAACTGCAGACCTTAAGTGACTACCTGGCGCAAGTTCATATTGCTGTTTTATTTGAAGTTTAATTAGTGCTTTTTCCCCCCTCGTTTTAATACTTTTTTTGCAGTGGAAGTAAGAGTGAATAATGAGCGATGTTCTCGTCGGAAACAGAGAATAAGACAGGAAATGAAACACCTGACACAACGTTGCCCAGAGGAGTCCAATTTTCGTTCGGGGCCCGCTTTTGTATCCTCGCAAACAACAGCTGGCCCCTCTTGGATGTCTGTTAATTACTTAACAATTAGATTAGCGTAATTGTTCTGATCCGGAGGAAAACTCATTTCGTACAGGAATTGTGCCCAGATATAATTTGTAGCAATTTAGCAATTTGCCAAGTAGACAGAGAGCTCGAGATGGAGTGGAAACCGGGTGGGGGAAAGTAAGGGTGTAGGGGTGGTTTGAGGTTTACCAGACACAAATGGGGAAACAGTTGAAGACACGTGGAGTAATAACAGGAACGGAATTAGAGAAATGAGTTGGAAATAAACCAGACGAGGCCAGGAAAGCAATAGGCAGGGAACATTGGCTTACTCCGCCCTCTTTCATCATATTACAATAGGATCATGCTCCAAAAGGACCGATAAAAAACATATAGGCTACTCTTATTTCGCTTCTATTATGGGGAAGACACTCAGAGAAAAATATAAACAAGACTAAACTTATTAGAAACATTAATTCTTCATTATAAGAGAGATTNATAACAGGAACGGAATTAGAGAAATGAGTTGGAAATAAACCAGACGAGGCCAGGAAAGCAATAGGCAGGGAACATAGGCTTACTCCGCCCTCTTTCATCATATTACAATAGGATCATGCTCCAAAAGGACCGATATAAAACATATAGGCTACTCTTATTTCGCTTCTATTAGGGGAAGACACTCAGAGAAAAATATAAACAAGACTAAACTTATTAGAAACATTAATTCTTCATTATAAGAGAGATTNGGGGAAGACACTCAGAGAAAAATATAAACAAGACTAAACTTATTAGAAACATTAATTCTTCATTATAAGAGAGATTAGAATATTTTTCTCTGGTTATTTGAGATTTTATGTTCTTTGGTAGCAATGAAATCTAAGGCCGGTGTTCAAGAACGTTTTTATGAGGGTTTTGGAACAGCTTAAGCCATGTCTGGGCATTAACAGTATTCCAGAACTTTATACCGGCTAAGGCCAAAATTAAGCCACGGCCGAAACCTTAATTTTAGGGGTCCGGTTTGGGTTATTTATCCTTTGCGCAAAAGAAACCTACGCATGCGCAGAACGCATTCATTTTGCCGGAACCGGCAACGTGACGAATATCCATTAACAATACGACGCGTCCAGACAGTTCAACGTCGCATTGCNCATTTTGCCGGAACCGGCAACGTGACGAATATCCATTAACAATACGACGCGTCCAGACAGTTCAACGTCGCATTGCAATAATTTATCTAAAAATTAGGAAACCAGCATAATTCAGTTTTTTTGTGATACAATTTAAAGACGGCGAGAATACTGTGTAATATGTACAGGTTTTAGAGGCTTCCATCATTAAAAACTACGCGAAACACGTAATAGTTTAACGTGTTTTAATCTATATGTATAATATTTTTTAAACTCTGCCCAACGTGTGTCGTGTTAGCGCAAGTGGTAGCGTGTTCGGCTTCAACGTAGGGGGGATACGATGTCGAATCTCAATCATTGCAATTTTTTTAAGGTTTTAAAATTAACTAGAACTTTCCTATTTTCACACGTAATATGTAGAATTTAAGTTTACATATTTAAATAACTGCGCTTAATATTAAAATACTTAATGGTGGATTGTTCACACTACGATATAATAGAAATTATTTTAAAATAGGAATTTTTTTTATTGGTAATAATTACATCTCTACGAATTTATTCGACAAAATTCACTATTCACGTTTGAAAGGCATTTTGCGTTTCTCGCTTATTTGAACACCTTACATTGCAAAAAAAAATAGTAACTTATAACGTGTGTGCAAAAATTAATATATTTGTGAGTCTGCCTGCTACATACTCATTCATTAGTGGTGGGACGAGTTTAAACTTAGACGTTACGTTGGTACGACTGACTTCATGTCTTGTTTGATGACGCCGGCTGTGAGGAGTACCTTTTCCCCTGTTTATGTTTTGTTTTAAACTATTTGCATGAGTTACAAAGTTGTGTTTCTAATGTTTCAAAGTTTTAGTGGATGCTTTCAGTGAGTGTCGTGTCGATTGCAATAGTGATGTGCATTCGTACGAAATTGCGCTGGCCCATGGAGCAGCCTTGATTTTATACGTGACAGCGGAAACTTCAGTAAAATCGTTACATCTTTTAACCGTGAAGGGCTATTTCGACTGTACTAATGTTTTAAAGGTCACGTATGTATGTGTAGGGCTAAATCACAACTTTGTAACGTTTCCCGGCAGGTTTAAAACACAATTAATTTGCCGTGGCGTATCTGTGATTTGAACACTTGCCCCGATTTAACAAGTAGCAAAAATACTATATTCCAGTCAGTAAAACTGATCCAATAATACTAGAGTGCAGTACCAATTGTTTGAAGTGTGTATTTCTGGGGACATTGAATAGCGCACGTACAGTATATCACTACAGAAACGTTCTTGAAACACAGGGGCGGATGACAAAGTTTTACTTCCAGGACCTAAAATAAGGTTATGATTTCAGTTCCCATGCNTTCTTGAAACACAGGGGCGGATGACAAAGTTTTACTTCCAGGACCTAAAATAAGGTTATGATTTCAGTTCCCATGCTACATACAGTACAAATGAAAGACTGCATTCTTGTTCAGAGATTTCGCATTTTGGTTATGAACTTGATCGACGTGCCATTTTATCCTTTGTAGCTGTCTGAATACTTCTTCAACAATACAATACAGCTGAGGATTCCGGGATGGCTAAATGGTGTAGATTTATTTATTTGTACAGGCTATTCAGCATTTTCACATTTAGTAACATTCAATTTAGCCTCCATAGGAGTNGTGTAGATTTATTTATTTGTACAGGCTATTCAGCATTTTCACATTTAGTAACATTCAATTTAGCCTCCATAGGAGTCTTAACAGTTTTACAATCAACCATATCGAATTTGTGCAAAAGTTATAATTTTTTTTGCTTAAAGTAATTCCATTATTACTCTTATCAATTTTAACATCCATACCAAGACAACGCTTTACTTGTCCCAAATATTTTATTTTAAACTGACAATTCAATATTTCTTTTAACTGTAACATTTATTTTTTATCGTTCGAAAAAACAAACAAATCATCGACATAAAGAGTGACCATTGTCTTACAACCATTTACAACTTTGCTATATAAGCATGGTTCCAGTTAAGATTTCTTATAACCATTTAGAATCAAACAATTGTCAACTTTCTCATGCCATGCTCTGGAAGATTGTTTGAGGCCATATATAGCCTTTTTCAACTTAAAGACTTTGTTTTTATCAATCTCTGAGCAAACAAAACCGTCTGGTTTTTGCATATATATAGTCTCATTAAATTCTCCATTCATAAACGCTGTTTTCACATCTAAATGTATTATATCAAGATTTAACTGTACAGAAATTGCAAATAACAAACGCAATTTGGTGTGCCTCACAACAGGGGAAAAAGTTTCTTCATAGTCCACACCATACTTTTGACTATAGCCTTTGGCTACTAAGCAAGCACGGTAACGAATCTGGTTTTCACTGTCACACTTTTTCTTCAATACCCACTTGCACTTTACCACTGTTTTACCGTCTTCAGGTTCCACAAGCTCCCAAGCATTGTTATCCTCAAAACACTGCAGCTCCTCTTGTATAGCTTGCGACCAACACTCCTTATCTGGACCCTGTAGTGCAGCTTCCACCGACAACTCGTCAATATGTAATCTGTCACTTTCTGTACGCATATTTGAGAAACCATATCTATCTGGTTTTTGTCTTTGTCTAGTAGGCAACGCGCGTGATGGTATCGTTTCATCAACTTCAATGGAACTGTCCGAGTCTGCAGTATCACCGTGCACATAGGTTTCATCATTATTAAATCCTGAAGTAGTAGTATACGAGTCATCAGATTGTTTGTTGTCCCCCACTGAACCTGCATTTACTTCGCCAATATCGGTATCAACATTCTCCTTCTCTTTAACTACAGTCAGCTTCTCTGTATTCAAATTGTTTTCCATAATAATGACGTCTCTGCTGGTTGACACTATCTGAGTTTTAGGGTTGTAGACTCTGTACCCCTTTACTTCCTCTGAATAACCTACTAAGATGCACTTCTCAGACTTCTTGTCCCACTTCCCACGTTTAACTTTAGGGACATGCACCATGACAGTACTACCAAATATCTTCAAATGACTAATATTAGGCTTGCTGTTAGTCCATAACTCGCGCGGAGTTTTATTATTTAATCCAGCTGCTACCGTTCTATTTTGCCAATAAACAGTAGATCAGTAGAGCAGCTTCAAGCAAAAGGCATCTCGCTTTTTCTATTAAAGTTCTATTCATGCGTTCCCATAAACCATTTTGTTCAGGCGTGTAAGGATTTGTTTTTTGATGTATTATTCCCATTTTTTTCAGGTAATCATCCAATTCTTTATTACAGAATTCACGTCCGTTATCACTCCGTAAAATCTTTATCTTTTTTTCCCAGAACATTTTCAACTTTAGCTTTGTATTGTTTAAAGCATTCAAAAGTTTCACTTTTATTTTTCAAAACATAAATGTGTGTTATTCTGCTGTAATCATCGACAAAAATAAGAAAATACCTTGACCCTCCTAGAGAAGCATTCTCCATAGGTCCGCAAAGATCTGTATGTACTGTATTCAATAATTCAGTACTTCTGTCACCCTCATGAGAGAACGGCAAGCGACTTTGCTTCCCCTCACAACATGTGACACAAGACATCTTGCTTATATCTGTATTCTTATCCAATTGCAATCCTTCCACAGCATCCTGCATCTTGTTAAGATAGTTGCTATTAATATGTCCCAGTCTCCTATGCCAGGTTTCGCCGGATTCCATCACAGCAGCTGACAAACACATGGGCATGTTTAGTTTGTATACTCCATTTACTAATGAGGCTGTAGCAACTTTTTCGCCTTTTCTATTATAAATGATACAACTGTCACTCGTGAAGGACACTCCATTGCCATTGCAGATTAATTGACTCACAGATAAGAGATTTGTTGTGATACTTGGAACACATAACACATCTTTGATTGTCACATCAAACTTGCTATCTTCAGTTAAAGTTTTAATCTGCACATCACCGGAATACTCAACAGGCACCTTACAATTGTAAGTTACAATTATTTCTTTAGTTCTCTGTTCGTATGAATTATTTGTAATCCAATGTTTATTCGTTGTTAGGTGCACACTTGCCCCCGAGTCGACATACCAATCGTTTTTGCTAAAACTGCCATTTAAAAATACAGCACTGAAGGCATTTGTTTGCTTTTGTTCACTGTGCGTATTATATTTCTCTTTATTGGGACATTTATTTTGGAAATGGCCAGTCTGTTTACATCTAAAACATTTGATGGTTGATGACTTTGACGTTTGTGAGCCATCTTGTTTATGGTCTTTAACCACAGACTTTTCTTTTTTATAATGTTGGTATATGTTGGTAAATGCACCACTAGTTTCATTCATTTCAGTTTCCTCCATGTCCAATAATTTCGTTTTAATGGCGTCAGTTGTTATGCAAATTCCAGAATGATCTATGGCCATAATTATTGGCGAAAACTTTTCAGGCAATCCCACCAACAATAATGACCCGATCCATTCGTCATTTATGTTAAAACCCGTTCCAGCTAATTTTTGTCCATTTTCAACTATTTGAGTCACATAGGCAGTCATTGAGATACAATTTTCAAGCCGAATAGAAATTAAATTTCTTAATAGACTTATTCTTCTGGTAAACCCCGAATCGTCGAAGAACTGCTTTAGTTTCGTCCATAGCTCCTTTGTAGAAGTAACGTTTTTTATATGAACGTAAATCGAGGGATCAATGGTCAAGATCAATTTTGCTCTGGTTTTAGCATCATCCGTGGCTCCTATTGCTGGTTGATTCGGCTCCTGCTTGATGCATCCTAGCATGCCCTCCAAGACCAGGAAATTCTCTGCCGCAAAACACCATTCACTATAATTCTCGCGTCCTTTCAACTTAGGGACGCTTATCACATAGTTCGAAGCCATTACGCGGTCATACACACACGATACGCACAATTAATAGTCTCCTTCAGCGAATATAATTATACTCAGTACTTATCATACCGTACAAACTATCGCGAGATTATTATTCAATTGTTTACTGGGCCCATAACCTGTAATGATTAGCGAAATGAAACACTGCGTATCGCGATTCAATGGCGACTGAACGACCATAGCTTTATTACTAATGACATAGAGAAAACAATACGATGACATAAAGATAGCAATAGGTGGCGCTAGTTGTTACAGTTTTGATACAAACCATAACAGTTTTTTTCCTCCCCGAGCAGTTGTAGGGGAGTGAGGTATGCATATACCGAGACAGGCATGTTGTACGGCCATTCGCGGATATTTACAAATAAGTTTCACAACCACACACTAATTCCCTGATCTTACATATATAAATGATGCTGTTCAAGTTTAAATTTACCAGTACAGGGGAGCAACTATAGCTTAGCAGTTTACAGTCAAGAAGGGAGTTCGCACGATCACCTGAACTCTTCAGAAATCCGAAAAATCGTGGAATAGTGATATCTCCGTGCCGTGGGGGGCGGCGCCAAATTTCATCCCTCAACGCTCGTCTTATCGCCGGCGCCACCGGAGTATGCCGTGGAAGAGGGGTCGACTCACGGGGCCCACTCAACCCCCGGCCGTCATTCAAATGGGGCGTGCGCGTAAAGGCGGATACTCGGGCTCGTAATAACATCTCGACGCCCCCCTCCGAAGGGTGCACGGAAAGAAATCCTCTCCAATCTTTGCCCTCGAGGGTGTGATCTGTCCTCCCCACAATGCACCTTTCCACGCACCCTCCGCCGCGGCGAATGTGAAGCCAGCGATGAGGCCGGGTGAGGTGACTTGGCACGTCTTTTCAAGCCTTATCGCATCGCTGCAACGGCGGTAACGACCAGTGGCGCCATCCCTCCTCCCCCCTCACCAAACTCCACCGTTAAGCCCAGAGCCCGCGGGGATCCTGCACGAGGGAAACTTCTGATCTCCCTGGTAATATGTCGCGCTGATGGCCAAATCAAGCGTTCCTTTCTTCTTTTGTGCGCGGCTGTTGCTTTCAGCGCCGTGATCCTCGACCAGATAGCTACGTGGACGCTACTTTCTGATGCATACTCGTAACTTAAGTCCACGCCGTAAAGCTTCTCCAGTCGCTGGTGAAAAGCGTCGGCAACCAATTCCTCCTGTTTACAGTTAAGGCTATGTGGAAATTTTATCTTTATTGCAGCGTCGTTAGTAGAATGCCAGAATAATTCTTGATTTGAACTAAATGAATTTTTTCCTGTAAAGACAACGAACTCAACGCTGGATGTTTCATGATACTANATAATTCTTGATTTGAACTAAATGAATTTTTTCCTGTAAAGACAACGAACTCAACGCTGGATGTTTCATGATACTCTGCGCTTTAAAACCAAACTTTGGAAAAAAAAAAACACTTTTAGGACCGGCTACACACTAACTTGAAAACTTTTGAAATCGTCTTTGAAAGACTATCCATAGAAGAGTCTGCATAAATTACAAGTTTATTAGTTACTGGGGTAGAAATGTAAGTTGGTAGGGAATTAGGAGGAAAAGGTTTGCCATGTATTCGCGACTGTAAAAAATTATAATTTTATAAAACTGGCTACTATAATGGATTTTTATTATACGTAATGTACCTGTATTTACATTGCATCAATGTTTTCGTAATACCAAAGCATTTTTTAGTGTTGCTCTGTGTGATGTNGTAATGTACCTGTATTTACATTGCATCAATGTTTTCGTAATACCAAAGCATTTTTTAGTGTTGCTCTGTGTGATGTTATTGCCGCATGAACACATGTAATTCAAATCACAGCAAGGTTGGTATTAATATTTGGCGATGGAAGATACACGCNATAATTCTTGATTTGAACTAAATGAATTTTTTCCTGTAAAGACAACGAACTCAACGCTGGATGTTTCATGATACTATGCGCTTTAAAACCAAACTTTGGAAAAAAAAAAAAACACTTTTAGGACCGGCTACACACTAACTTGAAAACTTTTGAAATCGTCTTTTAAAGACTATCCATAGAAGAGTCTGCATAAATTACAACTTTATTAGTTACTGGGGTAGAAATGTAAGTTGGTAGGGAATTAGGAGGAAAAGGTTAGCCATGTATTCGCGATTGTAAAAAATTTTAATTTTATAAAACTGGCTACTATAATGGATTTTTATTATATGTAATGTACCTGTATTTACATTGCATCAATGTTTTCGTAATACCAAAGCATTTTTTAGTGTTGCTCTGTGTGAAGTTATTGCCGCATGAACACATGTAATTCAAATCACAGCAAGGTTGGTATTAATATTTGGCGATGGAAGATACACGCGTAAAGAGAAAATAAGGTAGTGTGCGTATACGAGCTGTGAAGGGGCTACTCTCCGTGTTCCAACGTTGAACTGTTTTTATGCCAGTATCTTAAAAAACAAAAAAAAAACTACGTGAACCGGATTTGAGGTGTGCGATGAGACGTTTGCACAATTATTCTGAGATGGTTTTAATGAAACTAGAATATATATTCAATTTAATGTTAATAACTTCATTTATATGAAAGGGCGTGTTGAAAATTAGAAGGTAAAAAAACATGTTAATCACTGTCCACCACGTGATTTTTGACAGTTACACTGGCATGTGGAGTGCTACTTGTGAGGATATGCGCAGGAGACAATAGTTGGCCCACCTCGTATTTCATCTTCGCTATGGAAAGTACACATCGTGCTGAAATAAGAACTTACAAAGTAGGCGTTTCAATACTGCCAACTTAACCGCGAACCAGGCGTGGACGAGTCACTCACATCTGAGTGCGTCGCCCTGGTTTGCTCGGTCGACGAAGTGCCCGCGAGCGGCCGGACCCGAGCTGACGTCAATCACCTCGGCGTGACTTACGATTACTGGCAGCAACAATGGCGGGGCTGCACGCTCCGCGGGTCCTGCGAGCGTTTCGCTAATGTATTGTGGCCGAATGTAATGCAAACACGAGGCCGCTGCGTGTAGCTGGAAGGGAGGAGGTGGATGCACGGTTGCGCACGTGTGTGTTAATTAACTACATGCAAATACCGCCTGCACAAACACCAGATATACCGCCTCCCTCACTCTGCTTATTGACTGCGGCACCGACTCTCAACCCTGGGACCGTTAGTTAAGCCGCAAGTATACCGCCTGGGGCTCCGGCGGAGGTTTGCAATCGCCTCCAGGCATCCGCGGTCAATGTTACTGCAAGACAACGTTACATACAGATATGTTACACAGTGTGACATACACCGGTGCACTACCGGATACCGCTGGTTTACTCCGATTGATGAATGGTGGTTGAACTGCTTCATGATCTTCAGGACACATCCACGAACAGTAAGTACCATTTGGTCTGTTTACAACTTAACTGTAATTATCAGGAGATCTGATTCACAACATTATGATAATTGCAATCTTCTTACAGATTTGTTTTCCTGAATTTGTAAATATTACGTATGCGCCCTTAGAAACTAAGTCTTGGAAATTGTATACATTCTATGGCGCGTGTATTCGTAGTTATACATTTGTGGGGAAAGTATCCGTCAGTTCGTACAGTCCGACAACACCCTTAAGTCAAGATTTAAAACTCATTTATTAGCTATATAAATATCATAGCTCGAACATAAGTAGACCTTTCCGAAAATGTCCCACAATATTTAAACCCTTTACGCGTTCCTAGAAAAAAAATTAAAAATAATTAAAAATTAAAAATTTAAATAAATTAAAAATTAAAAATTAAAAATATCGTAGGTTGATCATAAGTAGATCTTTCCGGAAATATCCCATAATATATAAACCCTTTACGCGTTCCTANAAAAATATCGTAGGTTGATCATAAGTAGATCTTTCCGGAAATATCCCATAATATATAAACCCTTTACGCGTTCCTAGAAAAAAAATTTTCATCTACTGACGAGTCCATGGAATCATTTGCTTCGCAAAGCGAACATCAAATTGTATTGTGTTTTTGTTTATGTCAGTATTTTAAATTATTCATTAGACTATATCCTGATTTCAGTAGTTTTGCGAAAACATCGCAAGAACCGTATATTACACAAAGACAGTGGTTTCAACGGGAGGGGGAGGGAGGTGTTCAAGGGGAAGCAGTCCCNTTTAAACCTAAGAAATATTTTATACTATCAAATAAACTTTTATTGCACATCTTAACTTAAAGAGCAACTAAATAGTGGGGCGAAACTTCAATGCATTTGACTACGGCATTATTTCAAGCCCGAAAATATAAACATGTCGCAAATACACTATCAACATAAGAACGTAAAATGACAGCAAAAACTAAAAATGTTACAGACAACAAATTCTGTAATTTGAATTTCTTGAGGACACATTAATTTTTTATTAAAACTGTGAATATAAAATTTGTTTATTTCTTTTTAATGTGGCATTTCCTGTAATTTCGAGATTTTGCTGTAATTTCGCGTTTTTTCACGGATACATCATTTTCTTATTTTCCTATTGAATTAACAATAATTTTTACNTTGCTGTAATTTCGCGTTTTTTCACGGATACATCATTTTCTTATTTTCCTATTGAATTAACAATAATTTTTACATTCCTAGTCACTTGTGTCTGCGCAGTTGTAAATGTGAAAGTGCTTTCGTTCGCGAGTGAGCAAAATGAAGAAAGTGGCAGAAAAAACGTTAAATGCATTTTCTTTCACCCTAACATCCACATACGAGATCCATTTTGTGGCAAATATGTTGCCCTTTAAATTTCTTAAGAACGGCCATTACAGCCTGCTCTGGCACAATTCTTATGGACAAAAGGAAGAAGGGGCTTCTGTGGTGTAGTGGTTAGACTGCCCACCTCCCACCCAAGCAAACTGGTTTCGATTCCCGGCATGTGGGAATCGTGCTGGACGATGCCGCTGGTCGGCAGGTTTTCTCGGGATCTTCCAATTCCTCCACCCTTGCATTCCGGCGCTGCTCCATGCTCACTTCACTTCACCCTCATCGTCTCTGAAGACCTTGATGTCTCCGCTCCACTAAAAGACAAAGATTTAGAAATGCATTGTACTCACAATTTAAGTTGCTTGGATATAATATCTCTAGAGACAAAGCATTTTGATTAACATGTCGATCTTGTGGCAGTTTTCGTATTTGTAGTGAAACATTTGTTAATAACGGTTTTAATAGCGGTAAAAAGGCAAATCAACGTTTTCAATAACATGAACGCACTGACTCTCATCTGAGCACATTGCAATGCTTGCGATTAGGTTTAAAGTCTGCAGAACGTGTAACAGAGAAGATTTCTTCTCACCACAAAGAAAAAGTGAATAGAAAACGTTAGTACTTTAAGATCCTGTTTGAAACATAACTGCTTCTTATTAGACAAGGTTTAGCATTAAGAGGCGATATGGAAGTGGAATCCTGAGATAGTCGGAGTAACTTTATATAATTGTTGTAACTGCGGTCGTCAGATGATCCACTTTTGAATAATATGTTTTTAGGGTTACAAAAGTATATTAATGTTGTGCATCACGATGTACAAAATGAGATGCTGGAAATGTTAGCCAGTCAAATAAAAGCCAGCATAATTTAAAGTGTTAAGATAAGCATGTATTTTTCTGTAATCGTGGATGAAACTCCATATTTAGCAAATCATGAACAACTAACAATTGTACTGAGATATATAACACATGGATTAAAAATCGAAGAAATATTTCTTGGTTTTTACAAGACAGACCTTACTGGTCTCCGTCATTATATCGCCTACGTTTGTATGTGATGCACGAAGTAGGTTTAGAGGCTTCTGATATAGTAGCCCGATGCTATGACGGGACAAGTAAACGTTGGTAAGGAGTATATAAAAATGTGGTAGCAAAACGAAAAGAAACAATCCGCAAGAAATCTATGTGCACTCTTAAATGCATTCTATAAATCTTTCTCTTCTGGGTTTATCAAAGAGTATTTCCACGGTTCACAATATTTTCAGTACTGTTCAGAAACGGCATTGTTTCATTGACGCCTCGCCAAAATGCCACGCTATATTTACAAAGAAAAAGGAAGGGGCTGTCGACGAAAGTAAAACAACAGGATGATCTAGAACAAACTTGTCTCGCAAGGCATTGAGTGACACTAGGTTTAGCAGAATATATGAAAGCCTCTAAGCTGTTCAACATAATTAGCCAGAAATAATAGAAACTCTAGAATAAATTAAAGCGAGTGGCCCAAGGGTTTTTAGTGAGGCTAATTGGTAAATATTTTGTATAAAAAAAATTTGGTTTTAAGTTGGTCTGAATATTATGAATTAAGTGTTTGAAAAGACAAGCATTATTTCAAGATACATTCAGAATAACCATATTTCAATTCTTGAAGTTGTTGATGTTACAAGCGAATTGTAACAACTATTGCAGATCTTCGCAAATGAAAATAAATATGATGTAAAATTACTTTGTGAAAAAAAAAAAAATATTTACAGGATTAGTAAAAAATTCCACAGAAAATTGGCAGAGGAGATATTCATCCAGCGGTTAGTTCACCTCGTGGCCTCTGATTAAAAACAGCATACTACTCATTTCCTGATAGTGTTATTTATAGCATAAAGTAACTCCTCTTCAAAAAACCACTGACACTGCTATGCTACATGAAAACTGTAACTTAGTGCTTACTTTAAACGTGACTATACCAGCACAACGAGGAGTTCGAGTTCGACGAAGCTTTTTGTGCTGTAAAATTGTATTTATCATCTACAGTTTCTACAATTTCAGCAAAACGATCATTCAGTTTCCTGAAAAGAATAAAAAACTATTTCAGGAACAAAATAACATGAAAGTTTATGACATCTGGCATTGATGGCCAATGAACAAATACTAATAAATTTAGATGAATGTACAAAAGTNAACATGAAAGTTTATGACATCTGGCATTGATGGCCAATGAACAAATACTAATAAATTTAGATGAATGTACAAAAGTGTACAGTGTAATAAAAAAAAGGCGCCTCATTATTTAAGTTCCATGAATTTTAATGTCTTATTATTATTTATTTTAATTAAATTTATATTTCAACNTTACAGTGTAATAAAACAAAGGCGCCTCATTATTTAAGTTCCATGAATTTTAATGTCTTATTATTATTTATTTTAATTAAATTTATATTTTAACAATTGAATTGGAAATTGGAAGCAAAATTTTTTGTCACCTTTAATGATAAAATTTAATGTTGCCATATAACCATATGTCACGAATGAGTTTTAGGATTCAGACATAAAATATTTTGTGAAATTACAAATTTTTTATCTAGTAATTCCTTATTTTGTTAGTGTAATTCGTATAGATGGAAATAAAAATATAAAGATATTAGAGAATCGGCACTGATTGTTGACTTGTATCAAATGCCAAATCCTTGTCCCGGCCCCCCCAGCCCCCCTCATTTTGACAAGCAAGTCGCCGTCACTCTATACAAATAAATAATTAATATAAATTACTCGTTAATATTTGTACGTCGATTTCATAGAACACACAAATTTCAATACTTATTTTATAGAGAACCAACGCTTGCACCCTGCCAGCCAGTGTTTAAAAGCTGGGAACAAGTGTGCTACAGGTAAAAAGACAGTTCGCTGTGGCAGCCAATATGACGTGGTTGTTAAGTGGTCGTTCTCACCTCGTGTGTGGGATAAAGGCTTACCATTGGCCATTTCCCCACGTTCCGTTGGACGGGGGATTATGTTTATGATTCCTGAACAGGGGCGATGGCGAGTACTGACCGACCCTTGACGGCGAAAGCTCTACTAGCGGTAGAAAGCCGGCGGGATTTTCCCACCTGAGTTCGTTTTTAAGGTGTGGGCTACTCATAAAAGGGGAGTTATTCATTTTCGGAAGAGTCCAGTGGCTATGGGACAACTCGCAGCAGGTGCGGAGGTTCTCGTCGTGGCAAACCACTGTTTTGAGCAGCTGAGAAGTGTAGGGCCTTCAAATGCAGGTATTGAACGGTCCGGTTGATCTTGCAGCTAGTGTGAAGTAGCAGCCGGCGCTGGACAACACATTTGAGAAGGTTATAGTTATTTTATTTACTCTACTTTTAAGGCTAGGTGAAGATGATCATAATTTTGTTTCGTATTCGCCGCAAACTCTCATACTCAGGATTACAAGTGACTGAAATGAGACGTTTCCATATCTGCTTCAAAGCAGCTGGGGAATGTGAATGTCAGAAATTAACTCTCTTGTTTCTAGAGGTATATATATGTTATTCTCTACAAGATTTTACCTAATGAAATAATAGTATGAATACATTTAACCATAAACAAAATGTACTTTCATGAAATTAATAGCTTAAAGTCTATTTTATTCTCATAAAATATGTGTTAACTAAGTTCAACTTTAGGGTTTGTTGTGTTTTATAACCAAATTTTTGTATTTCATGGAATTTTTATGTGTCCACAATTTCTTTGGTTAACGATAGTATGCATGGATTTACACAAACATATACACATATCTGGTTAGATCAGAATTAACTGATTGCTCTGTTGGCCATCTTTTACGGCATATACCAGGAGGACTGCTTTTTATTAAAATTATATCTACTACTACCCTTTATTTTTCATTCAGAATAAAGCCTAATCAGCAGTGTATCAAACTATTTCCCTTCTTCCTGTGTGGATCCTCGGCCCGTCCTTACTCTTGGTACGTCGGGAATTATTCCACCAATAATTATAGTTTAGTTGAGTGAAGAGGTATGAGGTAGGTGCTTAACAGCTGCGTTTTGAGAGTCGATAAGGGAAAAATTAAGTGAAGTTTTGCATTGGCGGAATAAAAGGGTGCCGTAAACGAGACTGCACCGAGAAAAACTTTCAGCCGAAATAATTTTGGTGTAAATGCACAGATATCTCAATTGATAGTCATTTTATTAGTAAGAAATTTTCCCGTTGAGCTCTATTTTCTCCCCATTATCTTCATTCCATTAGTACTCCACCACGACCTTGTCTACTGTTATGATATCATCAAGTACGCAAAGTAAGCCAGATATTAGCTCAGAACTGCAGGATGTTCCAATTGGCACAGATCCGATTCGACCTATGTACGTTGAAATAGACCCATGATAAGAGAAAATTACGTTATTTTAATACAGCTGAGTACGTGAACTGAATGTGTTATCTGTGTTAGTGGATGATACCACGTTGAAAATAAACGTAACTTAACGTTAAATGCTGCCGAGACGTCTCCTTGTGTATTAAAGAAGTAGGTAAGTCCAGTGAAAACGGCAGGAGAATGGATATAAATTAAGACAAAAATGGTATCTTATCAGAGTTCGTTAAGTTCTAAACACTTTAACCAGTACAAACACATACTTGTAAAGAAAAATTTCTACAACCTAAGCAATACCATATAGGATACATCATTACAATTGTTTCTGCTAACATGTGAACACAGCGCAAACTTCAAAGGCCTTAACATAGAAATTTGTCATAACATTAACCCTACCTAGTAAAATCATTTCTTAATTTATGTTTGTCAGAGTGGCGTAGTCTCTTTCTTTGGTCTAAATATTTAAGAAAATTTTAGATACGCTATAAATGCTTTTTATGAAATTGCTCTAGGCGAGTTAAATGGTTATACCCCGTTCTTTTATTCAAATCGCAGTAATTTGTTTCAGTCAAGTCTGTTAATTTAATTACATCATTAAATGTTTACGTATGCAACGCAATAAGATAACTTTTCTTTTCATATTTCAGATTTCTGTAAAATTTACGCTTGTTGTTTCTATTTTGTAAAAGACTTTTTTGGAGTCTACAGACAAGCCACGCGTAATATACGTACGTACTGATGTGCTGAACTATGCATTAAAAAATTATGTCACAGTTTGGAAGCAAGTGTGTCTCAACCTTTACATGTTTCAATCCTTCCTACATACTTCCCATTAAGCAAACGGACAATAAACTTTATTTTAATATATAAAGTCTTGTACTGTTTTCGATTCCTGCACGTATTACAATTCTACGTCCAAATACAGAAATAAAAATTATAATTACTCGCAAGCGTAGCTTCCAGAATATTATTATGTATTCTCTAAAATTTAGGTTGAGCATTGCTTTTTCTTGTGAATATATTATGATATTAGAAATAATAATAAAAAATATTTAAATCATAATAGATTAAGTTCCATTTACACTCTTTAAAAACATTTTGAATAATTAAAAGAAAATTAATTGAAACATAAAACTTAGGCAATATTTTTTATATATTATTGTACATATCATGACATAAGATATATTAAATGAACCAAAATAAAAGAGTAAGAGAAAAAATATCCTCCTAAGAAAAAGAGACAGGTGACATTTTCTGCTGTGAAATATTTCCTTAGTATCATTATGATTATAAATTTTGGTATGTTCATAAACGTGCTTTATAGGTATCTTCCAGATTGTTCACAAAAATACTATAGTGATTAATATATGGAATAGCGAGCCTGCTCAAGACTCGCTTTATCCCACAGTGTAAATAAAATTATAATGCGCATTGATCAGAAGAATATTATGGTAAATTGTGATCATCACTCTAAATCAGATAATTAACATCTATAGTCGGTTCACGACGGGAAGAAACTTTTGAAAATCAACATTTGAAAAAACACCCTAGCCGTTAGCTACATGCATATAACATTACAAACAGCGGTGAGCGCGGATACAGTTATGCCGTTAGGTTGTCAGCACAAAGAGAGGAAATAGTTCTAAAGTTTTAACGTAATTGTTAATTTATCGCTTACAAATGGGTTTCGAAAAGACTTGTATCTTATTATGC
>NQII01004914.1:0-23666 GCA_002778355.1 Clitarchus hookeri
TTTTTTTTTTTTTTTTTTTTTTTTTTTTTTTTTTTTTTTTAGATTAAACACAATTTTTAATTAGCTAGTGTTTTTAATTTTTCCTAATTTTGTAAACATCCACCACTGCGTTGAAGACAACGCTGCGCTGAAGACAGTGGAATGTTCAGAATTCATTTTTATTATGCAATGAATGTGTCTTCACTCTTTTGATTTTATCACCTGTTACAATAAAGGTAAGATTTTCTTCCTCCCATGAATAGTTGTGTAGTTGTTCTTCTGTAGCCGCCGTCCATGACGGTTCGGATTTTTGGACCTCTGTGTCGGGGTTGGGACGTCATTGTGTGTGCCGTTTGACCGTTTGGCGAGTTTACTGGTCTTAGATTTTGGATACTTCGTATTTTGGAGAATTTGTAGTCATGCTTGTTCATGCTTTGCGTTGTTTTTCGACATTAATTGTATTTCTGGATGTACATACATAAAATCACAGTCCAGGCGCATTTTGTGCGGAATTATGCTGGATTTACAATGCCACGAAGAACATGCTCCGACAATCCGACACGACATGTCCATACGACAATTTCTGAGACCAAAATGTGTTCAGTGTTTACAATACTCCGACAGTTCCCATCCGACAAGCGTATCGTAGCTGTCGGCAAATCTTAAAATAGCGAATAATGTGCTATACTTTCTCGTTTTAATACATAGAAATCACAATATATTGTACACTATTCTGTTGTGTAAACAGTCGAAAGCTATGTAAATATACTATTTTGGGATTTTGGTATAAAGTGTGTTTTGTTTATTATGTATGTTTGTGTGGTAATAAAATGGTAGGCGACAAACGAAAAATTCTAATGCTATTAGCATTGTGTATAATAAAAATGAAGAAACAAAGCGAACGACGATGGAGGGTGAGACCTATTTATGCCGAACGACGTAATTATGGGGATTTGTATAATTTGCTACAACGAATGAGAGAGACAGGCCAGGATTCGTTCGTAAATTACCTACGAATGACACGTTCATAATTTGACATGCTTTTAAGCATGTTGGAGGAGAATCTCACGAAGTACTCGAGGAGAGAAAGCATTTCCCCAGACGAGCGGCTTGCTCTGAATATGAGGTAAATATATATGCTATACCGATATTCACATGTTGTCGAGTTTACCTCGGATGTTACAAAAATTCATTCGCAAAATGTACTATCTACATTATGTGTTTTTATAGGTATGTGGCATCTGGTGATTCGATGAAGTCACTTTTATACCAGTATGGTGTCACACTGTGCACATATTCCATCATTATTAGCGATTAGCGAGGTGTGCGAAGAAATTTTGAAGGTACTTGTCAGCATTGTGTGTAATAACTGAATGAAGAAACATGGGAAAACTTTGCAACTGAATTTGAGAGTAAATTCAACTTCCCAAACTGTATCTGCGCCATATACAGGAAACATTGTGTAGTCAATGTAAGGAATATAGTTATTATATGAGTACCCTATATTGCAAAATGAAGCATGAGAGCTTATACCTTATTAGACTGCCATCGGTGCACTGTTTTGAATAATTTGTCAGGCATTCCCTGGTTCTGTGTCTCAATTTTACAACTAAAAGGGCACACACTGCATTATTTTGTTTGCTGAAACTTCAGCTAGCCAACACTTCATTGTAGTTGATATTGGAGCGGCAGGACGAAACAGCGATGGAGGTGTTATACGGCAGTCGCTGTTTGGTAAAGCATTGGCCTCACAGAAACTGAATATCCCAGGTCCAAAAATGTTGCCGGAAACAAATGAAGCATTTCCTTATGTGTTCGTTGCAGATTAAGCATTTCCTCTGCAACAACATATAATGAGGCAGTATCCTGGGACTCAACTAGCAGATGAACAGATAGTTTTTAATGATCGATTGTCTAGGGCCAGGATGACAGTAGATAATACGCTTGGTATTTTATCTGCTAGTTGGTGTCTATACAGGCGGCCTATATTAGGTAAGGAAATAACAGTCAGAGGTAAATGTTTGTTCACACAACTGGCTTCTGAAGAAAGAAGAAGACATTAATGACTCACGCAAGCAGTACTGCACAACACACATGCTTGACTCATACGATCCTGATGGCCATTTCATTCGAGGACAGTGGAGGGATATGGTATCAGACAATGATGGCTTGCGTTGTCTTCAACCAGCAGTGCACATGGGTAGTAATATGTATTCACTAACTGCTGGAGTTGTTCGTGAGAAATACACTGATTTTTCCTGGACCCTGGAAATATGGAACAGCAGTGGAATATGATTCCTATTCATGTGACGTGAACCACGTGTCCATGAGTGCTCACTCAGACTGCTGCAGTCACTACACCAGCTACACCGGGCAGCACCAACTACATCAGGCCAAGAGTGCGTAGTGCAAGTCGACAAGAACGGAACTTGCACCTTCTTGCTGACAAGGATTACGCAACTCAAGAGACCGCCCTACTCAATTATTACAAGAGGCAACTCTTTTAATAAGTTTGTAGGCGATCCGAAATGGTGTTTAACCCAAAGCCATGGCCGTTGGGTGCACTGGCAATTGGTCGTTGCATCCTCGCAGCTCGTACGGCTGAATACGATGCAACGCACCACCGGATGACGTTAACTGGCTGGTAGGCCGGAGTTGAAGAGATAGGTGCCCCCCAAGAGATAGGAGACAGCCACCTGGCAATGCTGTAGCCAGTGTAATTAAACATGTCATCTGAAGTGAAATTCAAACTCTTTTATAAGAAAATGTAGTAACTTATTTAATGTGTATTCAGATAAGAGTAATTATGTTTTTCTGAAATAGAGATTGCCTGTAAAAGCCTCCAGCATTGTAAGAAATAATTTATTGTGGTGACATTCCCCGTCCATTTCACAGCGTAACATTAACGGCATTTGTCAATAAACGAGGATGTCACCAATGTGTTTAATTTAATTTGTACAATTTTTCATCAACATAATCACATCACAGAGTGTACATGTAATGTTCCATCCTTCTGCGTTTGATGTTAGTTGTCGCCACTTGTGGCGGCAGTGGACATGACTCTCCCCAGTTCGTCTCAGCACCTGAACAAGAGCAGCGGCGTGGTCGCCTGCTCTGCGAGCCCCCTCAATACCAGCATGTAGGCTGCAATAATTTTCACTACAATAGTTATATATTAGTCAACCGGAACATTTGTGTTATTTTAATGTACTGAGGGGAGAGCCAACCACCCTCTCACCGGAGAGTTTCACACAATAGTGTCTCAATCTAAGACCACGTGTTTTTCACAGTTTAAGTGCTGAGTCCATTACCATGCATCATTTACGCATTATTCAACTGTAGTAAGGGCAGAGAAATAAAACGCTCAACTAAGTGAAATCAGTGTCAAGTAATTGTAGGGCATTCTTAGTAGCATCACCCACATTTCTGTAGCATAGTCCAGGCGTNAAGTGAAATCAGTGTCAAGTAATTGTAGGGCATTCTTAGTAGCATCACCCACATTTCTGTAGCATAGTCCAGGCGTACATTACGGCCTACAGTCTCGCCATCAGTGATAAAAGTGCAACAGTAAGTAAATGACAACTCATCAACCAACTGACAGAGGATTACCAGGGTCCCCATGGGCCGTCAACCGGACGACCCTCATCCTTAGCTCACCACTGAGTTATGGCATTGGGCAATATAACATCAAACCAGCCNGGCCGTCAACCGGACGACCCTCATCCTTAGCTCACCACTGAGTTATGGCATTGGGCAATATAACATCAAACCAGCTCTGGGTAACCTCGCGACCATGTCACATTACTAGACAGTAGTTGTCATTGTTAAGGTGTACGTGTGACTTGCAACTGTTTCATTGCCACAGTCAAGTGAAGAACTTTATACTTGAGTAGGTTAGTTTAATGTAATAATATGAATGTAGCTCTCCCTTTTCATACTAGCGATTATTATACACCTACGTTTGGGGCTTCGAGTTTGGATGACATGTTGCAAATTGTAACAAAGGAATTCAAAATTATGCAGACTGTTGCTGATCATCACACTGACAATAGTTAATTTACGATAGAGAAATGTGTATGTATATTTATTTATAAAATGTATAATACTTTCATTGCATATTTAGCGAAGTGTCATTTTTTATTTAATAAATAGAATTTTAACATTTATGTACTGTTACATTTCAATGTGTATTATGGTTAAATTAATGTGTACATTCATCTATGCTTCACACAGACACATTCTATGTGTGATTATGTTATACCTCTTGCCGTGCACAGCTATAAATAGGTGAAATATGTAAAGTTTGCTTGTATGTTTTGTACAACTATGTCACTTCTTTGTGTTACTCTGTCAACCTTTGGTTGTCAAATAAATGTGTATATTGTATAATATATTTACTTCACATTTATGTTTTGCTACAGTCTTTATTAAGTAACTTAAAGCTAAGCTTTATATACATCAGACAATATTACTTAAATGTACATATCTACACGTTACCTGCCATTTCTTCATTTTCATTTTCTGCATCATATATGACTTGCAGCAATTTCACTTTCATGGCTAGAGCTTTTCTTGGTGGTAGCTTGCGGACACTCTCACCCCTAGCATTCGCAGAACAGCTGCACATCATCTTTCTGTTTATTTAGCTCTTTTACAATGTGTTCTTCGCAATCATCCACAGACTTCGACTGGGGTTTATTTTCTATTTCCCGTCCAAAGTAGGGCCACAAGATGAATTTTGAAATTGTTTACATTCAGTCTGTGCAGAAGTAGATGGTGCCGCAGTACCACTTTGTGATTGACCCACAATTATTACTGGGTGTAGCAGTAACTCGTCGACAACCGCCGCAGCATCATGTTCCTGCTCAGCTACCTCATTTTGAGTCTGGCTCAAGACAAGGGGCAAGCTAGTCGCTGTCTCTTCTTGCAGTAAGTTGTCGTCTAGGAAGCGCATTACATCGGTATGTTTCCATTTATTTTGTTTCTTGGCAGCTTGCCCACTGGTGGTTTTGTTATTTCTTTTCTCCCTTAGGTAGGATACCCCTAGGTGCCTCCACTTCGGTTTGCAGAAAGGAGCTGTAAACAAATAAGGGGTATTTGCAACATGTGTCTGCTTTTATGTATTTTTATATGTATTTATAATTATATGATCATCACACATATATTTACTATTATATGTAAACGTAATCATCTCTAGCGATTGTAAATCAACTTGTAAAAAGTAACTGACGACTATTACGAGACGATCAAACAATTTATGTTTCAATACATCATATTAATATTATGAAACTATAACCATGCATGAATTGTGTGCACGTCATTACTATTTAAGGCAGTCCTGTATATTTCTCTGTAAACTGTCCGAAAAGAACATAATAAACCAAAATATATTAATTAAATTAATAAGAAAATAAGTCATACGCCTATTTAGATAACTTACCATCAATATTTTCATCTGTGAATTCGTGTGATATTTCCACCAATGCCTTGGCCTTGCGCTGTTGATTTTTAAATAATTTCAAGCGAATATCAAATAACTCCGGATACTTTTCCACTTTATATATTAAAAGTTCGTTTGTGAAACTTTCCGTCATTATTTATTTCGGTCACATCAACAGCCAGGTAGTTTTTGAGTAAAATTTCCCACAACAGTGACATCTGCACGACATTTTGTTTTGTAAGGTTGTGTTTATATATTTATTTATACTGCCAAGCAAGTCAGATTACGACATGTAGAAACTGTACCACGATTCGCAATAATTACCCACAAATTATCTTGTAAAGCAGTTTATAGATTTTTCAGCACACACACTCCTTCACGGTTTTTGAGCTTATCGTCTTCAAGGAATTAATGCATTGAAATACGATGGCAGCGGCAATGTTGAACGGACAATATATCATTTTGTTGTATAATTTCGTCGCAAGCTTTAAAATACATCCAAAATGGATTAAAACTGTTAAAAATAACGCACAAACTTTCGCTGCTTCTTTATGGCTGAACCAGTCTTTACTAGTACAAAATGTCACCACCAGATGTCAGCCACTTTGCGTAATTCCGCTAATTGTTAAAGATGAGTGATAAGGCGATAAGATCGTGCCGCAAGAAAATGATTTTATGCGTATTTGTGCCAGTAGTGATAGCTCGTAGATGGTAGACTGCTGCGTGTTATGTAACGTTAATGCATGTAACCTAAGTAAACAAATNCCAGTAGTGATAGCTCGTAGATGGTAGACTGCTGCGTGTTATGTAACGTTAATGCATGTAACCTAAGTAAACAAATTGTATTTTGTGCCTGTAGCATTTGGAACCATTCACTGTAAATAAAATGAGTTTTAAAGTAGCAGTGGTCGGCTCATGTAACATGGACCTTTCAATGTAAGTTTCTTATAATATTGGCTAAACTGACAAGGCGGAGTTTTTAAATGCTGTGAAATGGTATGTTGGTTGTTGGTAATTGTTTTCGTGCTTATTACAGNAACTGACAAGGCGGAGTTTTTAAATGCTGTGAAATGGTATGTTGGTTGTTGGTAATTGTTTTCGTGCTTATTACAGATTATAGTAAATGGTATTTCCATGTGAAAAGAAATTATTATTCTGGTAAACATACTTTGGCCATTTCATTATTGTTCTGTTTTTCACAGGAATAATACAGTTTCTATAATTAAATTAGTTTGGTGAAAAATAGGTAACTACATAGTTAAGTGACTTAACTTGGAAAAAATATGTAATATGGTACTTGCTTAGAGGTGTACACAGATTGCTTGATTTCCCAAATGTGTGTTTTCGAACTATGACTAACTTAGTACACCATTTAAAAACTTCACGGAGAGAGGGTTTATGAAGATCAGTGAAATTGTAGAGTAAACATGAAAATGCTCAAAAAATGTGATAAAGCCTTTCTGCATACTTATGTACTCACAAAGGTGTTAAAATGAAATAAGCATACAACCATAGAAAATCAGAATTATGAAAATGCAGTTAAATGACCAATTCCCTTGTTTTTAGGGATAGCTGTTGGAAATACTCTGTGATCATGATTTTAACATAATGTGTCATTGATGCCATATGTTAAGCCTTTTAAAGTGTATGAGAATTTATTCCTTGTTAGGTTGGTAACTTTTTTGCTCCAGTTTCATTGTAGATGTTTAGTGGTGTTCGTACCAAGGATGAGATGCACATAAAAACTTAAAAATCATTTTGAGTCTGAACATGACTTCTGTAATTTACAGCAATAATCTACCAGCTACCTTGTAAACTCATTTATTTATTTGTTCCTTCCTTTGGGATATAGAATTTTTAAAGTACTATTATATAACACAAACAAATAAAGAGGTCATATTAAAACAAACGTTAAATTATTATAAGGTAATTATCCAGTTTAGCTGCTTTTTTGTAAAAAAAAAAACCGGAAAATGGTACATTTCTACTCTACTAATGACGCATAACACAAATATGCTAACTGGATATTTACCCCCTTAAATAGTAAGTATTTCACACAATCAAATTGTGAAGTCACATACTAGAACACCGTGTGATGCTTATTGTTCTATTTGGGTGAGGCTAGCTACATACATCACATTACTGAATTTTACATCAGTTTTCTCTGGTCTCGTGGAAGGTCCATTCAACATACATTTCTGTCATTTTACTCTTTCTTTCATTTTACAACTTTTTTTTGTTCCCAGAGTATAAAAAAAGAGTGGTTTTGTTGTACAGAATAATGTAAATATCTTTAGAATTTAAAAAAAAAATGGTTGTTTCATTGTATTCTCAGTTTTGTATTATACCTCTTCATTGCAACATAATTAATTGTATGTTAATAATTCAGATGTTTGCCTACGTATGTCTAACGAAGTATATTAAATAACTAAAAAATTAATTATTGTAGAATTTTTTATAATTTTTCTTCTTAAAATATTAAATCAGCAATTAATTTAAAAATCTAGTATGGTGACTGGGACACGGCTATGATATGAAATGGTGGGAAACATATAATTTACATATTTGCTTGTGCAGATACACCAAGTTTTCACAGCTGCGACTTCCAATTTGACACATGATTTAGCATCAATGGCTTTACTGGCTCAGCTTAGCAAGTGATTCATCAGCACAATTTCTTTTTTTTTTTTTTTTACTTGAAAATAAAATCTGAAACAACTATGTGTCTAATCCAGGCTGCAAGTAGGGGCACTTCATTTTCGTGAACAGAGTTCCACGCAAGGTAAACTTCAGTGTCCTACAGGAACACTTTGTTTTACTTGTGTTTTTGGCTGTGTGTCTTTCAGAGAAGATATCGTGGTATTTGACAGCCAGTCAGAATTAGGTTACTGCAGTACTGGGTATCCGTGATTACGGAAGGCACATGCCAAATAGTAATTAAAACTATCCAATAGAGAAAGTGGGTCTAGTGTTTTGAAATAAGATCTGGGTGTAGTGTGCATCTCTATACCAAAGGTTTGTTTACATGTGGGATGTAGTTAATGATCACAATCAGCCTGAAGTGTGTGTCAGAAATGAACAAAAGGGGATATAAAAAGATAAAAAGATACATACATACTACTGCGATACCATGCTACACTTTTTATTAATATTGATAAAATATTATATTGGTTGNATAAAAAGATACATACATACTACTGCGATACCATGCTACACTTTTTATTAATATTGATAAAATATTATATTGGTTGTTAAAAATTTTAAAACAAGATAATATAAAACAAATTTTTAGTAAAACTCTGAAGGAATTTATTTGACAACTTGAAAGGCAAAATGGCTGCAATTGCAAACAGCGATGTGATATGTGGTGCTATATATAATTCCGTAAATTTAATTTGATAAAAACTGAATTTTATTTGAAGTCTCACGTGACTGTTTCAAATTGCCTTAAGTCTATGAAACTGATAATGATTTTAGTGAAATACTGGCTGGGACTCATACTTTACGAGTACAAATCAAGTAATCAAGGTCTTTGGAGACGTAAAAACCTAATTTTGACTTGTTGAAAAAATTTTTGTAGGTCAGCTGTTGCATTTATGGTGAGAACTGTAACTGTTTACGTAGGTATGCCCCTCGGCTGCCGAAACCGGGTGAGACCATACATGGCAACAAGTTCGTATTGGGTTTTGGAGGGAAAGGTGCGAACCAGTGCGTAGCAGCGGCCAAGCTTGGAGCAGCCACATGCATGGTGGCAAAGGTAAGAAATTACTCAGCAACACCTGGAGTTAATAACGTTATGTCAAACTGGTCCCGACAAAATTGACTGTGATCCTTAACTGAAGAGTTGTTTTCTTGCACTTACAGGAACACACTACAGATTTAAATTTTGCAGTTTTTTTTGTCGGAAATGCATGGGAAAAAATTAAAAAAACTAATGCAACAACAAACTTGGCATGCATAAGTCGTGCCAAACCAGAAATTTGCTCTGCTTATTGCCACCCAGGTAGGCCATGCCAGAAGACAGTATGGTGACTTTTACAGTCGTACACATTCAACCTTATTTTTTTATCATTCCGGTGTGTGAATCATGGAATGCATTTCACGTTATGATTTTGGGCCATATTGCAGTATTTGTAGTTTCTGTTAATAAGAGTGAAAATACACTTCATCTTGTAAACAGTTCATAAACCCTTATAGTAATACTAGCTTNGTAGTTTCTGTTAATAAGAGTGAAAATACACTTCATCTTGTAAACAGTTCATAAACCCTTATAGTAATACTAGCTTTTACCCGCGGTTTCGCTCGTGTGGTTATAGTAACAAACTTATAGGGAGAAATAACAGTATTTGTTAGTAGACAGACACTGATCATAAACACAGAACAGAGCACTAACGANTAACAGTATTTGTTAGTAGACAGACACTGATCATAAACACAGAACAGAGCACTAACGATGTCATTTTCTTGGTGCTAGAATCACTCTTTTACGTAGCCACCGGTCGTCATTTATGTTTCTTTGTCGATCTGGGTAAACGCTAGCAATCAGTTCCGTATCACTCTGCACCAAATTAATAAAATCCCCCGTTAGTGACACACAGCCCTCGGCATCTGTTTCTAACCGCCCATCTCCAATTTTTAATAGTGTATCAGCATAATGTCCTGTATCAACGTCATTGTAGAGGCGCGCTCTCATATTTGTCGTCAAGCTGAATTTCTTGTCATTTGCCCATAAGCTTGACGACTTGAGACAGGCTTTGGTTTAATCTGCGGGTGTGCCCGCCTGAATCACTGGTAGAGTTTGGCGGAAGTCACCAGCCAGTAATACAACCATTCCTCCCATAATGTCTGTATTGTTTCGTATACCTTGTAGAGTTCGGTTTAGGGCCTCTATCGCTNTTGTAGAGTTCGGTTTAGGGCCTCTATCGCTTTTTTGTGTGGCATTGTGCTTTCATCCCACACTAACAACTTACATTGACAGCATTGTACCCCGAGCACTATTTTTACTAAAAAAAGTTCCTGAGGGAATGAGGTATTTTTTCGGCATAAAAAGTAGCCTATGTCACTTTCCGGCCCTCCACCTATCTGTACAAAAAATCATGTTGATCCGTTGCTCTGTTGCAACGTGAAAGGAGATCAAACAAACAAACAAACACACTTTTGCATTTATAATATTAATTGCGATGATACACTGTTTACTTCATCCCTGTTAAACATGTCCAGGCAAAAAAAAATTTGGCTGATTTTTTCACATAGTATCATTACTTTCGCTGCTAGTGCCTACTTGCAACTTATCAGACTTATGAAAACTCAATGTCATGCTCAATATCTTCATAAATCATTTCACTGTATTTTCTGTCATTTACCCTTAATTTTTCCCCTCAATTTGTATCGTTATAGAATTATTTAGTAGTTCTGTTTTTAGATTCCTAGTTGTAAATTTTTGTGTAGTCTGGGTTAAATCCCCTGGCAAAAGTATTTCTTTTACCACTTCTTTTCACCTTTTTGGTTTCATATTTTACGCTATTCTTATTATCAGAATCAGCACCTGTGGTTTTACCTCCACTGTATCTCTATTCAGCAAATTAAATTTCCTCAAATAAGGTGTCTTATATCTCTTAAAATGCAGGCCTTTCAACTTTTCACCACACATTAGTTTTAATTGTATTAGCTTTGTTTCATTCAAATAAGTTTTATAAAACTGCTGAGAACATAAGCTTCTTCAAGCTTCAGGCATGAAATTTTTTTTCTTTCACAGAATTCAACCAATCTGAAAAATATTACCTATTCTCTATTTCGTGAATTGCAAAAAGAGTTTTTACATCTGAATGCTTGGAGTGGAGAGGTTTGGGTGGCTTGTAACAACGGGTTCTTGAGAACCGATGAGGATGAAGCGAGGCGAGTATGGAGTGGTGCCGGAATGCGAGGGTGCCGAACAGCAGCATTGTCCAGTGAAAATACCAGAATGACCCCACTGGGAACTGAGAGCTCTAGCCATTCCACCAACCGTGGCCAGTGAATGTAATGTTTGAACTTTTCCTAAAATATACTCTTGGAAACTTTCAGTTATCACTGTTTACAACTATCAAAAGAGCTATCAGGCAGTTTTCACAAATTTTCGCTGCATAAAAACTGCATTATAGAACATAACCATCATGTAAGCTCACTGCTCATGTGAGATGTGCATGTAATTGTTCAGTACAGTATGTCTTTAGATTTTATTTCACCGTATCTTGTATTTTGTGTTCTGGGCCCCTTTAATATGTGAATTATTCATTACTTAAATCTATGAAACCCTTCTGATTTCTTCAATGATTGCTCATTTTTATAATAATTTGATTTGTTTGCTCTTTGAACTTGCCAATTTGAATATACTTTTTTTTTAACAGGTAGGTGATGATTCTTTTGGAAAGGATTTTATCAGGATACTAAAAGAAGCTGAAGTGAACACAGATAATATAAGCGTCTCTAAAACTGGTCATACAGGAATGGCCCAAATAACTGTAGCTGACGATGGTAAGTGGAGACATTCCTCGAGCTATTTAATTATATTATAAATTCAGTCTTTCCCACATGTTACACTGCACAATAATACACGTATGGATCTGTGGTACGCCATCTGGTCATCTTCAATAATGTGTTGCACACCCTCGCGCTGAGATACATGCTGCAACGTGGTTAAGCATGGAGTCCAACAGATGCCGGATGTTGTCCTGAGGCAAATGGGCCCAAAATTGTTGGATGGTGTGTTCCAAATCCTGGATACTGTGGCATGCCTGCACGTTTCTACTGGTTCCACACATGCTCGATTGAGGACACGTCAGGGGAGCAGGCAGGCCATGGTCGTGTTTGGACATGATGGAGGCAGTCCTGGGCGACCCATGCCACGTGCAGTCGGGCGTTACCCTGCTGGAATATTGCACCTGGAATCCCGCCCGCTCAGAAATGGGAGCAGATGGGGGCGTAGGATCTCATCGGCATACCACTGGGCCATCGATGTTCCACATAATACACCAAGAACGGATCAGCTATTGTAGCCCATGGTTCTCCAGACCATAATGCCTGTAGTGGGGAACGTGTGATAGTGAGATTGGGATTGTGGCATTCACCAGGTGCCCTCCACACATAAGCGCAATGATCATTAGTCCCCATAATAAAGTGACAGTCATCACTAAACACCTCTGGCTGGCACCACTGCAAACAGCTGCTGCTGTTGCAAAGTTAATGGCAGCACACATAATGGGCACGGGAATCGTAGATTAGTCTCCGCAAGGCATTGGGAAATGGTTCATGGGCGCACAGGAGCCCCAACACTGGCCAGTATCATCGACTGGGTCGACATGGGATCGATCCGTGCCTGGCGCATAATCCGTTGATTCTCTCGGCTGTTAGTCGACCTCGTCTGTCCTGGGCGGTCTTCCATGTGTGGGTGCCTTCACGTATCCACTGCTCTCAGCAGCATCAGACAGTATGGTCCGAATGATCCACATGTTGGGCTATACGACCACCTGTGGTTTTCAGCCCATTTATGAGTCCTCTCTCGAAGTCCATCAGTTGCATAAAGTGATGTCTTTCTTGTCTTCCTGGCATTCTTCACTCATCTGTGTTTGTTGCGACGTTAATGTAGCTTTGACTACACACCAGTGCCTATGACCACTGGTGCAGTACCACTGTCGGGAGTGTGGTAAAATGTAAATGCACCAATATGGGATCATGTTGTGTACGAGCCCATACTCTCGTTATTTACATTGTATCTAGGTTGTTGCATAATTTATTCGTGGTGTGCTATTTTCATGGTCTGGCAGTGCATGTGAGTATTGGTAATATTCTTTTTAATGTGCTTACTTCAGTAGTTTCATTAGAAACTAAGTATACTCAGGGATAGTCTGGTTTCACTTGGTTCAGAAATAAGTCTCACAATTAGATCAGTAATGTTACTTAAATCTTATTTTCAAGAAAAAAATAAGTTGCTTTACATGTGTTAGATAGTATCTTGTGTATCTTGATACTTTCCTTCAAAATATATTTAGGTTCCGTTTCTTAGTTCCATATTTAATTTACAAATCTGCATTTTTTTTGCAAACAATACCTACATGTTTAAAAGTTTTTTGCCATCAGCTGTCGCTGCAAACTGCTCTGCAAAGCAGTCGTTCCTTTAGTCTACTGAACTTTTGGTTCCTATTTCACATATCATTGTGCGACACTACTGTTTGTTGAAACAGATTCCGATTTGTGATGGGAGATAAGAAGTATTTTCTACTGAATTTCAAATTATGTAATGTAATTCCAACACTTTCTTGTAANGATTTGTGATGGGAGATAAGAAGTATTTTCTACTGAATTTCAAATTATGTAATGTAATTCCAACACTTTCTTGTAAGTGACCTTGCAACACACAATGGTGTTTGACTTCACTGTGAGAATTATGTACACACACCATAAATCTTGTAGGTCCATTCCCAGATAACCTTGAACTGATATGTACACTTGCAACATTACATGTGTAAAAAAAACCAGAGCAGAATTTATGTTGACACCACATATCTACATTGCCTGTATTCTTAACTGTACTTAAACAAGTTCTCTTTCCAGCTTGGGTCCACTGAAAGCTCGTACACTAGCTTTTCAACATTGATTTCTCTTTCCACAGATACCGTTATATGGATCAAACAGACAAAGAAGTGTGGGTGGGCAGAGGCATAGTTTTTTATTTTTTACACTGACGCGCCACAAGCGACGTCATTCGCTCATCTAGCTTCGCCACAGCCAGACGCGACCCCCTCCTAAGAAGAATCGTTACGCCATAGGATGCCTTAAAGCCAGGGATGGCCTACCCAGCTGTTGCCGCCTGCTGCGCTGTAACCCGCTTCACATCACGTCGCCGCTCTCCACTCCTCCAGCGCATGGCGCATGAGGGGAAGTAGCAGCCACTCTCTTTTACTCTCTTCTCTCCTTCGCTTCTCTCTCCCCACACCCCGTTCAAGCTGGGGTACAGGAGGCATACTCCTGGAAGAAAGAGGAATTTGCACGCCACAGAGGGTCTTCATATGCTACCAGCATGTCCAGCTCTACCTCCAACCTCATCTGGCACTTACCTCGTGTAGTATCTCCGCTGCCACCCACACCGCCGAAAAAAAAGGCTACCTTCGCCTTGCCAGCCAACGTCACCAGGGTAGTCAGGTCCCTTAACGCCACACTCACTTATACCCCTACCAGGGTACCCACTCGCCAATTGCGCGCAAGCGCGCCATCCAAGGCTGAATGCTCAATGCTCGATTATAGAAGTGGCCAAAGCCAGCACCAATCATACTGCTCGCCTTGCACCAAGGTAAACGTGGTTTGATTCCAGGGGGGTCGCCCAGATTTTCAACATCTGGGAAAAATTGGCGCTTGTTGATGTTGGCCAGCGCTGTTTCTAGGGGCACTCCTGCTTCCCCCACCTTCGCATTCTGCATCATTTCACTCTACTGGTGTTCAATACCTCACTGTTAAGTGCCTACAGAAACTTCTCAATTCAACTGATCTACCGCCACAGAGTTACAAACACTTTAAAATATATATATTTAGTTTAATTTCCATAGTGTAGTTGTGGACCTACTGTTTTACCAACCCCCCAACAAATCTATGTGTAATTTTTGCAGAATTTTTGNTTCCATAGTGTAGTTGTGGACCTACTGTTTTACCAACCCCCCAACAAATCTATGTGTAATTTTTGCAGAATTTTTGCTTCCTGGCAATTTAATATATGAGTTGGTGTAACATTCCGTATATAATTGATTGTAAGCCAACACTGAATGCAAGCCAAACCCAAACTTTCAAACCCTCTGTAAAAAAAATTGTACGACACCTTATGCAAGTTGAATTTTGAATATCTCACACACACACTCAATCATCTGAGAGCATGTGGCCAGATGTCACATGTCTTTTTTAGGCATCCATCAGATTGACATCCAATTAACCAGCCAGCTGGTATGCTACATTGTGTAGCATCTTCAATCAGGAAGGTCCGGTATTATTTGCATGGTTCGACTAATGTCTGTGTTTAGCAGCACTAGAAATTACAGTTTGCTACAATGACTTGATGCTGAATTTGCAACAACATTGCACAGAATGAGTGAATGTAGGNCACTAGAAATTACAGTTTGCTACAATGACTTGATGCTGAATTTGCAACAACATTGCACAGAATGAGTGAATGTAGGCTAAATTGGTTGTTTTAAATATTCTTATGCTTGCTATTGTGTATAGTTTGATTATTGCTTTTGTTCAGCAGAGATAATACTGTAGGAAGAATATCAAACTCTAATGTTGTTGAACTGTTGTGGTTAGGAGAAAATCAGATTGTGATTGCGGCTGGTGCCAACAGTCAGCTCAGTCCTTCAGATGTTGACACGGCAAAAGAAGTGGTTGCAGGTGCAGACGTCATGGTGTGTCAGCTGGAAATACCTCTCGAAACTACCATTCACACTCTGCAGTTAAAAAAACAAAGCAAGGGTATGTTATACCATTAGGATATGAGTGAGGCATAATGTATATGGTTTCCTTCTAGATTGTTTAAAGCTATGAATACATATTCAAATCTATAGAAAATAACATACTACGTTATGATATAATTATATTTTTGTACCAGTAAGCTTAATAATTAATCATTAAATGTTCATTGAAATGTAGTCACCTATAGTTGAAAGTCAGTTTTGATGTTTAACTTAAAACTGTTAAGCCTGTTGCCTGGTTTGAGAGCAGTGAGAATTTTTGGTATAGGGAAATACATATTAACAAAATTTGTATTTTTTTAAAACCAATTTTGATTATATAAACTTGAAACAAAAACCTGAGTGTGAGAAATAATACTCTCAAGCTCTGTATTGGGGCAAAAATCATAATTTATTTTTCAGTCATTTTTGTATTCAATTAAGTTTTTTGATCTTACCAGTAAACAGGCTATACGCTAATGTTACAAAAGACTTTGATAGCAAAGAAGCACATATTTTTCTGCCCAAGAAAGTTCCTGGTGATATATATTTATCTTTAACAGGAACGCTAACAAACCAAATTTCATTAACTCGTATTTCCCTTGGAGATGGGTCGAACTTAGAATTTCGAACCGAACGCGAACATAAGGTTATGTTTGATTCTGTTCAAAATTGATTGCTATGTAAAAGATTGGTTCTAGTTCGGTTCGGAAAATGTATACGAGTTCGTTGTGTTTGGTTTCAAAAATTTGCCAGAAACAAGCATCATTAATGAACTTTAAAACGAACGTGCTGTAATGTGGCACGCGCACAGTTATAGCCGGCTTTATAATATTGCAGCCACCGAGTTAGGCTGCCATATTTGTTATGCCGCATGTCAAGGTATTGACGCCTGGAAGTTGCCACTCGTCTAGCTCAGAGGTAGTCACGCGAGACTCTTTAAAAAGGACGCCAATTAAATGTTAAATAAAGTCAAGTTCCGGTTTACGTGTTCTTTACTTTAATTTATCGACCAAGATGCAACAGCTCACATACGATCTTCCGGTACGCAGAGTACGAACCTGTTCACAGATAAATATACAAGTGCAGAACAGCGCCACAGTCTTTTACGAATTATTCATGTCTCAAAAACTTGCATCGCAAGAAGAACAAATGCAGCAACCTCCCACACTGGCGGAGAAATAATCTAGCAAGTTCAAGTTTGCCGGTGTGGGGGTTATGCGCCACGCCTGACGCGGCCTAGGCGAGCACTGATTGACGACTGACTTGACTTGAGACGACAGGTACACGAGTACTTGTGCCGCCTATCACCCCCCTCTCCTCATATAAAGGGCCTGGCGTGGGCTGCCACGCACGCTCTCCACACGTTATCGAAACTGCGTCGTAGTAAAAGATTATCGAACTGGTACGGCAAAACTGCCGACTCAGTCTGAAAAAAGCTAATCTAATGTTGACGCATAACAAAAACTAAAACTTTGAAAACGGCAACCGGACGCCTCATAAACGTTAAACGGCAAACGTATGCCCGATAAACAAACTGTCACTGTAAACGAACCACCACTGCTTTAATTTTGTAACCCGTTAAAAATATTATGAAGCTTAGCAAAATGAAAGAAAATGAACCGCGTATTCTGATAACTAATAACTTGCGTCATTACAGTACTTCACTTCACAACCCAACACATCAAAAATTGCTGAACAAGTCATATTTGTTTCTTTTTCTTTGTAGCAGTGGTGACATTATATCTTGAACTCTATAGTGTGTAAAATTGGGTGCTTTCCTTTATTAACGTAAGACATTTTAAATTTATAAATGGTTGTACACAAAATAAGTGATTTGCTAGAGTTTTTGAAAAATGACATTTTCAATGAACAAATTTTTTTGTATTGCTTATTTATGGTTTTCACATACTTCTAAAATGGCTGGAAAGATACCTTTCTCAGTGTTTTAATAAATTATAGATAAAGTCTATAAAAGCCAAACATTAATAGTACATTAATTCTGTACTTTTTATTTTTCAAATTAGAAAAAATTTGGCCATTACATTTTGGAACTATTAGTGCAGGTTGTACATGTATGTGTTTTTTGTTTGTTACATGTTTAAACAATTAGACGTGAAATTGTGAATGTGGTTATATATGCTTGAACAAATAAGGGCTGAACCATGAAGGTTATATGTATATATGTTGTTTTCACTTCGCACCTCGTAGCCGAGTCAGGAGGTCCACTGAGTGGGTGGGCTGCGCTGCTAACATGATCCACTGGACCACTGTAGTTGATGTTAAGAACTTAATTTGCAGACAAGCGTGTGTGTGCACGCCGATTACTGTTTAGCATTTATAATCCACTGTCTTTTAAAGGTGGTTCTACATGTCCTTGAACAATTAAGGGCTGAACTGTGAAGGCATGTATGTGTGGATAAGGCAATTTTTTAAAGTTCTGTTCGAGTTCCATGAATTATAGCATGGTTCGGTTCGAGTTCTGTTCGTGGAAAGTTTTAAGGGATTAATTCAATAAAAATATTTAGGTCAAGTTCGGTTCAGTGCCAAAATCTGGGTTCATCCCATCTCTACCAAATTCTCACTGCTTGTAAGTCAGAACAGGTGTAAGCAAGTAAATTTTAGCATTTTAATAGTTTTGCTGCTAAAGTTAGCTGTAATTCTGAATTACACATTTTATAGCACTTGCAAATACATCCAAGGTGTGTTGCAGCATTTACAAATGCCAGTGCCTGCTATGTAGTTGGGTTACCCCTCATTTCAAATGAATGCATGATGGTAGACAAACTCCCTATGCTTCTCTGGCTCATCCAGGAAGTATGTCTCAATGGACAAATTTTGGGCTTCCCACCACCTATCATTCAACAAAGACATCATAAATATTTAAACCAAAGTTGTTTTGGTATTTAATTCCCGTATTATATGAATACGTTGTGTTATTGTCCTATTTTCTGAAGGAAAGAAAGGCTTATGAGATTACTTTCCTGTTAGTGTGTGTGTCTGTGCATTAGTGTGTATCCCCCCCNAATTTTTGAATGCGTTGACCGAATTTCATTAAACTCGGTACACATATAGTATTAAGTAAAGACGCCTGACTTAAATAGTTTTATACCACGCCAGTCACTTCCTTTTAAAATGTTGGCCATTTTAAAATTTAGGATGATATGTCATATCTTGGTATCCATTCAACCGATTTAAACAAATTGTGGTATGCTGACAGCGCAAGGTGTAAGTGTTGAATTCGGAGGATAATGATGTTGCTGGTCCGCCATTTTGAAAGATGGCACCACATGAAAATATAAAGCTTTTACGTTATATCTTAAACCCACTCAACCAATTTTCGCCAAATTTGGCACGTAAGTAATACTATAATGNATGGCACCACATGAAAATATAAAGCTTTTACGTTATATCTTAAACCCACTCAACCAATTTTCGCCAAATTTGGCACGTAAGTAATACTATAATGGGTCAGGTAAATTTATGTAATTGCACTGTATTAGACACTTATTTTCAAAATGGCAGCTATACAAATATTTTTTTAAATTTGGTATAACTACCATTTAATTAATTTCAACCAGATTTTGTATTCTGACAGTTTCTGTTACAAGCATCATATAACCAAACAACCACCACTTTTGTCCGCCATTTTGTAAGATAGCACTACATTAATTAATACATTTTTTGTGTAATATTTTGGGAAACAATTGAGTGATTCCTACCATTCATGGCAAACATGTAGTACTGCAAAAGGTAATGTTAACTGAAACGTTTTAGTTATGTCAGACGCTTATTTTCAAAATGGCAGTCATGTAAACATTTTAGCTCAAAATTTGTTATATACGATACTGCAAAAAAATTTCAACTTAAATTTGTATGCTGACAGTATCAGTTATATCCATCAAAATTTTCTATGCAAAGCCTCATTTCTCAGCCATTTTGGAAGATGGCCCCACATGAAATAACACAGTTTTTATTACCTATCTCGGGAAACACTCAACCAATTTCTTTTTTATTTGGCAAAGAATTTGTAGTGTAGTAGGCCATATTAATTTATATGTTTTAGGTGATTATTTCTCTTATTTTCTGAATAGTGCCAATAAAAACATTTTAACCTAGTGTGCTATATCTATGAAACTATAGGCCAAATTAGGTTGAGTTGCTAAGGCTCTCCTGTAAATTATTTAACTAATTATAATTAAGAAATATTTACTGGGATTAATAGTTTTAGGTAATTGACGTATGTTTGCAGTTCGCTCTAAATTTTGTGAGATAATTTTGGGAAATAAATAGTTGAAAATGAGAAAGTGCCAGTATATTAATTCAGTAAAAATATTTAACTAACTTTTTAGTTATATGTTTTTTTTCTTTCTTTAAAGTTCATTAAGTTCTCCGTTTTTGCCTAATTTTCTGGTTGTTTCTACTCTCATCAGTATTTATTTTCAGTTAACATTTTTATCATTTAATGATTGTTTTGTCATTTCTGTAACATTGTATTGCTTGTCATTATTTTGGTGTACACACAGCATCCAAGGTGATTAAATGTTTATTTCTTCCTTTCCCTCCAGGAATAACCATAGTGAATGCAGCCCCGGCGATAGAAAATCCAGATCCACAACTACTCAGTCTGTGTGATATTTTTTGTGTAAATGAAGCCGAGGTATGGAAACACTATTTTGTACACTTATGGTTGAACAACAAATTTTTTGCAATCCCAATTTTACACTATCTTGTATTTTGCACCTTTTTTCTGTGTTCTTATGTGAGACACAAAGAAAATTACAGTGAAACCTCTATTTTACACTTTTCAAGGGACTGTAAAAAAAATGTTGCAAAAAGTAGAGAAATTGTAAAAAGAGGGAAACTTCTGCTGTAAAAACAGATATTGGGACCAAGAAAAGTATCTGTAAAATCAGGAGGTGTAATACAGGGGTTTCACTGTATTTTTCTTATTTATACCTAGTTTATGATGTGTTTGGGAATTGCAACATTGTAATATGTAGTTGAATTTTTGCAGAGAAGCAATGTTAAATCCAGTACTTAGGTTCTCTGACCACTGAAAATTACCAGTAAATTACTTCACATCTTGTAATGTGCAAGTGAGTGGATAAAGTAATTGAAAATGGAATAATCAAGATAGTAGACAGTAGTTTTCATTGTACTGTTTGTAATTTAAGCAAAAAAGTGGTGTCATTTGTGATGAGTCAAGTAGAGTCATGGTGCTTTTAGGTTATAAAAAACATGTTCGCACCTAACAATTACTTTTCGTGAGTCGCAAATCAAAAATGTTAAGTTACTAATTCGCCAAAGTTGCGCCGGAATGAAAAACAATAACTCGNGTTATAAAAAACATGTTCGCACCTAACAATTACTTTTCGTGAGTCGCAAATCAAAAATGTTAAGTTACTAATTCGCTAAAGTTGCGCTGGAATGAAAACAATAACTCGGTTACATGCCTTGACACTTGGTTGATGTTTGTGATGATCTGCTTTGATAAATTCTGCTTTTCAGCTAATCATTTCCTCTTTGCCAAGTTGACAGGTACAGTCTCAGCACTACAAAAACACGTACAACCATAGGACGTACAGTATTTTAACATGAAAAGCCTTTGTCTCATAGCACGTCACACTTTCAGCAGAAATATGCACAACTGTAAATTTGTCATTGATTTTCTCGTCAAATTATGTACTGTTTTAAAAACATGTGTTTTAAAAAAAAAAACTTTGGTAACAAAAACTTAAAATATTGACTGTTTGTCCGCTCACAATAGTTCTAGGGGATAAATACTGTAAATATGGACTGCTGGCCGACGAGCCTGAAAACTACCCTCCCCCCACTCCATCCCTCCAACAGTCATCTTTTTTTTTCTATCTGTATCACGTGGCTGACATTACCATTCCTACCATAGTCATTCAGTCGTCGGCAAGAGGAAACAAGTAGCGCTGTGAATCACTCACCCTGGCAAAGAATTATTCTTGTTGGTAGAAACTAGTCCCAAACTATTTTCTAGGTAAGCTGCGACTATAAGAGGAAGTTATATGGGGTGGGTATTATACCCATTTACATAGGTACACATTTACATTATGGTGCAAACTTGATTTTAACTAAAAAAAAATTTTAATTCTGAACTCGACTCTACTTTTATACAACTTGAAACTCGACTTGACTCAACTCGACGCTGTAAAAATCAAACTCTCCCATCACTAGGTGTCATATCAATTATAAATATATTTATTTTCTACGTGGTCATACTCTTCTACATTACCGTAAATAAGAGGGAGAAGGGGAATGAATAGTATATATACCTCTGTTATCCAATTTTTGTAACCAAGGGCTGAGAAACATTCTATACATTCGTAAGCCCAAATGCGAGTTTTCTACGACTTGGGTAGAAGGGTTGGAAAATTATGCAGAATGATTACTGCAAGATGACGAGAAGAAAGTGTTCTTTTGTGCTATTTCACATCACCTGCAGATAATTCTATGTGCATTAGCTTGTTTGAGTGCCAGAAAATTTGCATTAAGGCAGTTCCTGTCATATCAATATCTGGATTTTTGCACGTGGGAAACATTATGAACTTTGTTGGTGTGTTTTCTTGGAGTATTCCAGTTTCTTTCACCAATGCATTCTACTATTGCTTCATCCTAGTGTCTCATTTCAGAAAATGGTACGTATTTACTACGTATTTATGAATCCCACCTGTTACCAGATGGGTGTTTCCCCCACCTGTAGAACTTTTTTTGTTAAGTGTTTATCTTTAATATATTAAAGGACAACTGAGTAGATTTTTCTGCAGAAGAAATTAGTATTTTCTTTACTGTACTTCATTTCACTATTTTTATTGCAGGTATAGGCCTCCCCATATTCTGGAAACCGTAAACCAAAAGCTTGTTATGTATGTTGTGTGTGCTAGTGTTAAATTTTCAGCTTCTTTCACTCTGAACAGATGCCGAACATATGTCACTAAATATGTACTCATTGGTGTTGTGTGCTAACATGCAGTACCACCAGGTGGTTTACATTAGATATTACAAATACTGTATGCCACACTTCCAGTCATTTGGTATGCAAATTGTCCTCTCCGCATGACTGTATTAGGTGGTGTGTGTTAAAACCTTTGTGTGACAAGAGCTCAATCAAATTGCAAACTTTGTATTTACTGCATGCTACTCAGCGTATTCACATCAGTAGCAGGTAACGCATTTCAGTGATAGATTCTCAATAGTTTCACTGCTGTATTTCTGTCATTTTTTAATATTATAACACGCATAGTTATTTATATTACATTCTACTGAGTAATTGAAATTGTGTTCCTGCTACTTTAGTCATAGGAGTTTATATGGAAACGCATGATTTTGTAACTGGCACAATGTCCAAACACTCCTCCGCCATTTCAATAGTTGCAAATAAATTCGTTTGGCAATCAAATGTAAATCTGGTGATAAAATTGTTAGTATTCTTTATCAACATTTTTCTACTTCCCCTCCTCTCCTTCCTACCATGCTTTCCATTTTAACACTTAATACTGTAATGATGCAATATATTAATTATCGGGATTTTAAATTAAAGCTGCGGGAGTTCGTTTATCGTAGTAGTTGTGTTTATCGGCTGTACGTTTGCCGTCTCGGGAAATCTTAGCTTTGTTACGCATCAGCATTAGTGATAGAAGCTTTCCGAACCGCGTCAACAGTTTGTGTTCTAAAAGGTTTGGATTATCTTTTACCTACGACGCAGTTTGTAGGGCTACGCAGTTCGGCTGGTGTGGGAAAGTGGTTGC
>NQII01004914.1:23718-39393 GCA_002778355.1 Clitarchus hookeri
GTGTGCCTATCGCCATTCAGCAGTAGACACTCAGTGCTCGAACGGTAAAGGACCAGCAGTAGAGAACCAGCACTCGCCGAGGCTGCGTTGGGCGTGGCAAATAGCCCCACACCAGCAACTTTATTCTGCTCGTTTATTTCTCCGCCGGTGTGGGAGGTCGCTATAGTCCATACTGTATAAGAAGGCCATTTTCTGACAGGTCTGCGAAAGTAGCGCCACTGTTTACGTCTGACTACATGTGACTATGTATCCTTCCGCCATCAGCTGGTCCGTCAAGTCGGGGCTGTATTTTTTTATCAACGCGCTGTCAGCTAATCCACTTGCCATTGTAATGTATGCAAAACAAATTTTAAGATACTTTAAGACTGACATCTGTCTAAAAAAAATTAATAGGTTATAAAAGTAAAAATATAAAATGTTGCAAATAATTAAATATTTGCTATCTCTTTTTTAATTTGTCCGAGATAGTGAATTTGGGTTAACATTTGCGAGACGGTCTGTTGTATCTATTATCACACTTTGGACGTTATAGCTAATATATTCGAGTTGGAAATATGTGACGTGGAATAACGTTAGAATTGCTTAAAAACGATTCACGCGTGTCTCACTTTCTACGGAAACAAGGAGATGGTTTCGAGAGAGCAATATAGCGTATAATTTACGTAGACGAACGATTACCGGCAGAATATAAATGACTTCTACTCCAAATCGTTGTACATGAAATATATGTTTATTAATAATTATGCGGAGTTCGTGGAAAAAATATAACTATTGGCATTTGTTTGTAAATTCGTTATTTATCGCGCAGGAAAGAGGTTCATTTCTGGCTGGTAATACCTCGCATAATATCCGAGAGATCGCGTCACGGCGAACTTCGCCGCTGTTTTTGGTCAATAGATAGCGTATTTTTTTAAGTTGATTGTTCTTAGACTACGGGCTGGAAATATATTTCAAATTCGTGTCGTTTCGTCAAATTATTAGAAAAAATAATTCAACAATATTATGCAATATTTCTATATGCTTTTCGAATTAATATCAAGGACGTGTTGAAAGCGAGGTTGGAGAGGGATGATACGACGTGAAAAAACTTTCTGAAGTTAGCACAACTTCAGAAAACTTTTCCGTGTCGTATCGTTCTATTATACATTTCATTTTGAACACCTATACTTAACTACATTATGACAAAGTTTAGTTTTTAACACTTAACAACCATTGTTTTGTGTCCTTGTAAAATAAAATGCGTTAATAAATGTAAGAACTCTTTCTTATTCGCGTATTTCCTGCTTCTGTGATGTTCATCGCCGGTGCACTCAGAATAGCCAATGTAATTTTAACTTTTGTTCGGTCATGCATCAGCTGATACAGGATTTTGTAAATGGCACTTTGTTTGTTTTGTAAATGTTAAGTTGCCACTCACTGACTGTCAGAAAGTGGCCTTCTTATACCGTATGGACCATACCTGTCTTTTCTTCTGGCGAGCCAAGTTTTCAAGACTTTAATTAACAATAAATCACTGCGGCGCTGCTTTTTTCTAGTTTGCCTGTGAAACCTGTTCGTACCCTGCATACAGGACGATTGTATGAGAACTGTTTTATTAAGGATAAATAAAAGCACAAAGTAATAAACCGGAACTTGACTTCATTTGTTTGGCGTCTTTAAAGTTTCATGCTTCTACCCAACTGAGCTAACCAAGTTGTAACTACCATTCGTCATACCCAGACGTGCAATGTTACAATACATCAGTTTTGTAATGAAATGTTCAAAATACCTGCTTTCATAGGGTAATGGGGAATGTGATATTAAATTTAAACATTCCTAAGTCTACTAAATTTGCCATCTGACAATGTGTATCATCTGTTACTTTGCTGTCTTAACTATAGTCTGTTAAAAGGTCACTTGGAGCTAAATTAAGTTTTCCTTTAACTGCAGATCATTACTGGCTTCCCAACTGTCTTAGTAAAGATAATACTGTAACAGAATCCAGTTTATATTGGTTTAATTTGAAAACTTGTGTACACCAAAGAGCCATAAAAACTGAAATACAGTTAAACTTACTGCCTTAACCAATATTCCATATAACAAAACACTCCATACCACAAAGTATAAATTTCTTCCTACAAAACATCCATTAGAAAAATGTATTAACCAACTAGGTCATAGATGTTACAAAACACAATAGTGCACGCAATGTGAAACTCAGTGTATGTGCTNAAATGTATTAACCAACTAGGTCATAGATGTTACAAAACACAATAGTGCACGCAATGTGAAACTCAGTGTATGTGCGGCATCACTAGCACTACCATCATTTTATATTGTTTACGCACAATTGATTCTCGCCGATAGCAAACTTGTATTGTTAAGTGTAATGCTTTGTGTGTTATCCTATCTTTGGTAGTGAAAGGAAAAACCTACCTACTAGCATGCTGTAAGATAATGGAGATGAGTAAATNTTTGCTGTCTTAACTATAGTCTGTTAAAAGGTCACTTGGAGCTAAATTAAGTTTTCCTTTAACTGCAGATCATTACTGGCTTCCCAACTGTCTTAGTAAAGATAATACTGTAACAGAATCCAGTTTATATTGGTTTAATTTGAAAACTTGTGTACACCAAAGAGCCATAAAAACTGAAATACAGTTAAACTTACTGCCTTAACCAATATTCCATATAACAAAACACTCCATACCACAAAGTATAAATTTCTTCCTACAAAACATCCATTAGAAAAATGTATTAACCAACTAGGTCATAGATGTTACAAAACACAATAGTGCACGCAATGTGAAACTCAGTGTATGTGCTGCATCACTAGCACTGCCATCATTTTATATTGTTTACGCACAATTGATTCTCGCCCATAGCAAACTTGTATTGTTAAGTGTAATGCTTTGTGTGTTATCCTATCTTTGGTAGTGAAAGGAAAAACCTACCTACTAGCATGCTGTAAGATAATGGAGATGAGTAAATTCCGTAGCAAGCAACAACTCCTTGGCAGTTGTAATAATTTTTTCTAGTGGACTCTCAAATCCCGCTATGCTAGCATGAGCCCCTTCAAGTTCTGTGGGCCCTCTGGCATGCATGTTAGTAGCTAAGTTGGTAGGAGCATTGGATGACTCTCAGGGCAAGTCCTATATGCCTTAGGTCAGAGTTCTTATGTTATAAATGGACAAAGGAGTTGTGTTTGTTTTCTGTCATTATAGTGCATAAGTGTGACAACGTAATGTTAACTAGTTTCCTGCCCTACGTACTTTGCCGATTGAGAACTGCCACAACGAACCCTCATACCCTCGAGATCTAGCTCTCCTTGTCCAGGCCGAGCTATGCCTGGTAGCGCCGGGCACAACGCATAATACTTTTCTGTTCTCACTCCGGCGCGACTTACGGGCGAGCGACGGCCCGTGATAACACTCCCCTCTGCGACAAACTTTTACTAATACGTACTATGTAAAGCTTAATTTTTTTTTATGTAAAGTTTAAATAAATGCATTTTAGTATTTAGGTTCATATTCTGTATGATCTGTGACAAAAAATTAAATTACCATGGATTAAACTGAGCATCATTTTACGGAACCTCCGTATAACATACTGTCTTCCAACAAACTCACAATATTTCAGTCCCTTCAGTTTTGTTGTATAGAGGTTTTACTAATACCATGTTGGTGTACCTCTAGTATTGCATGAACACACTGCCACATCAACACAAGTACTCTGAATTTATTTATAGACAATAAACGTGGGAGTCTGTGGCCTAAGGCGATTTGAGCAATCATCTGAAATGTGTCTTTGTTTCTTCCATCGTGATATTTATCTTACTGTAGTNGTTGTTGGCAAGCAGAGGTGCCAGGGTTAAGTCAACTTCAATGTGTGCAATTGCTCTTGCACTGCTGCAGCCCCAAGACTTTCCTACATGTAGATTAGTTTGTGGGTGGCAAAATTTAATCTTTCAAGATGGTGAGGGGTAGGGCCACAGTAAACTGCAGAAAGAACTGGTCAATATTCTTTCTGTGCTGAGGTAAGCTCAACAGGAACTTTGTTTACGGGGGGTTGGTGGAGTGAACTAAGGTGCACCTGGGTTATACAGCACTGTTGCTTCTGTTCTGTCTTTGTATGCCTAGCATATCTCTGGCCTCAGCGGTCTGGAACATTGATGGGAGGAATTGGGTAGAGGGCTGTGACGTAGGGTAATGTAATAGGTATTCGCCCTGGAACTNGTCTGGAACATTGATGGGAGGAATTGGGTAGAGGGCTGTGACGTAGGGTAATGTAATAGGTATTCGCCCTGGAACTCTTGTTATGGCAGAGAAAGGCTCGTCTATCCTCTGAGACCACAAAGCACCAGGTTCTGAGCTGTGAATCACTCCATATGAAGTCCTTGTTCCCAGAAGTACTCGTGGCACCCTGGAACAGACAGTCATGTGTGCTCCAAGTGGGAGCAGTGGGCCAACCTGCCCCTGAGTGAATAGCATGTGCTCAACTAAGACCCTATTGTTAGCGTCCAGTTTTAACAAGAGAACTACAGGGAGGGACACGTAATTTAACTTCTGCAATGACATAGGCCAAAGTTGCCATGTTGTCTTTTTTGCATCCCAAAAGTACATGCCACCTAGCCAGGATCCAATTCAATTAACATACTTAGTGAAGTAAATGACAAATTTTCATTCATGTAAAATAATTTCTCATTCAAGTAGATGTCTGATAAGGTATTACATAATTTTTAATGCCATAATTAGTTAAAATGTCGTTTTTAAAAATGCAGCCAAGATGATACTGCTGTAGAGACTTGTTCCTAATGAATGCATTTTACAGACCATAGTACACATTTATAAAAAAATATCTTTGTTTTACAAACAACATGGAACTCAGTATAATAATTTTTGTGAAAATATTCATATAGGGTGTAAATGTCCCGAATAAGAGATAAAAGCTATTTATTTGTAATAAAACAAAAGGAGTTTCAAAAAGTGTATTTTATGAGTGGTAGTTGTATCAAGTAGCATCTCGTGAAAATTTGTAGGTTTGTGTCAGCAAGAATCGAGGCTCATAAATCAGCTGATATTTTGTTTTTTTTAGCTGATGATAACTGTTGGGACCAGTTGCTGCTAACACTCGTGTTCGGCACCAGGGAATCTTCAGCTGTGAGAAGTAGTTTTCCCTGATGGGACGGGTAACTTTCATGTCGCTTGAGGAATTCAGTGTCCCGTGAACTGAACAGTGTCTTGGAAGAATTTTTTTTGTTGGTATGTGCTCGAACGCTTGTAATTGTAGGGTGTGGATACGTGCTTTGGTAGTGCTTAGTGTTACGAGCAAGTAATGGTAGTAAGCTGGCATGGTGCATGTGCATGTTTCACGATTTTCACATCCATGCATGACGTCGTGCTGCGTAGCAACTAACTGTAATGTGGTTCCTATGTCAGGCCAAGCAGGGCATGTAGATGGAAGAAAAAGTTTTAAAAAAATTTCCTACCATAATAGTTATCAACACATAATTAATGTTAACTCATCTGCTAAGTTTTCCTCACTTGCGCTATGTACACGTGTGATAAATGCAAAGGAAGAACTGTAAGCTGGGGTCACTTTATGACAGGGTAGGGGCCTTCGTGACACAGCAAATTTTTAGAAAAATGGTACTCAAATTTTTCCCAATTTTAATTAGATGTGCTAGATATTCAGTTGAGCCAATTTAATCACTGAAATTTTTTAACAACCTCCGTGTAATTAAAGGAAATTGAATTATAGTTTTTAAAAAATCTGTGTCACAAACTCACCTCATTACAGTGTGTTCCTCTTTATAATATTAAATTTTAGTCTAGAGTCGTTTTACAAGGAATACAGTTTATTTAAAATGGCCTATACACAGTATTTTGATGTGACACACTTGCATGCAATGTACAGGATGAGTATAAAAGAATACCCCAACTTTGAAGGTCTATAATATCAAAACCTACGACCTTGATTGACCAATCAAATGAATCGTGGAACCGTGAAGTTTGTTTACCATACATTCATAAATGTTCAATATGACCACCACGAGCAGCCCGAACGACATCTACGCGATAATCAAACTCGTTCCACGCTCTTGTCAGCATGTCCGGTGTTACGGTTTGGATGGCGTTCGTAACTCTCGGTTTGAGGTGATGAGGGGGTGGCGAGCTCGCATTTGACACGTCAATGTGAAGGGGACGGCCTGATGTTTCCTTTATGGTGTGTCACTCCATTGGCACCTAGCTGTTCATGGATACCTGAACGAGACGTTGCCCCAGCTGGATTGGTCGAGGAGCAGCTGGTGACCAGGCTCTTCATCACTGGCCCCCAAGAAGCCCGGATCTTACCCCGTGCGGTTTTTTTCCATGGGGGTGCATAAAGGGTCAAGTGTTTTGTTCACCATTGCCGGCTTACATTGACGACCTCAAAACGAGAATTACGGACGCCATCCAAACCGTAACACCGGACATGCTGACAAGAGTGTGGAACGAGTTTGATAATCGCGTAGATGTCATTCGGGCCACTCGTGGTGGTCACATTGAACATTTGTGAATGTATGGTAAACCAACTTCACGGTTCCACGGTTCATTTGATTGGTCAATCTAGGTTGTTTGGTTTTGATATTATAGACCTTCAAAGTTGGGGTATTCTTTTATACTCATCCTGTATCATGATGCAGTTTTGGGAATAATTCTCTAACCTTCAGTGTGTATTACCATTGATCAGAATCATAGGAGAATATTCAAAATATAATTTTTTACTAGAAATATTTAAAGTTTTACTAATAAAATTGAGTATTTTCCTAATTTACTGTTATTTTGTGTCATAACTTTAATTTTGGTGTTATGTGGTGCATTAACAGGCATTTCAGCGTTATTTCCATTTTGTCACTCTTCACCATATAATCTTGTCTATACTAATAACATTTTTATTGTTATTCAAATTTCAGTACATATTGTGTAGGTGTTTGTGTTCTTAATAATTATTCAAGTCTTGATAAACTGAAAATTATTCTAGCAGCACACTCCATACATACATGCATACATACATAGTTAGGTTTGTTGTTTGTTGGTGGCACAGGATTGAGAATCAAGATGCATTCACAACCCCCAAGTAGCATACGTACGTATGAGTAAAAGTTTAACACTGCATGTATACATGCATCCATTCACATCCACACTTAGCGTATGTATGTAGAAGAGAGAGGCAGAACAGCTCAACTTTCAACTTATGTGTACGTACGGCTTGACTCTCAACCAATCAGAATGTCTGATTTATTAATAAATGTATTATTTTAACTAAAACTATTCAGATAAAGACATAAATATACAGTATTTGTTTTTCTTTGGTCATTGTTTTCAAATAGTACCATGCTTTACACAAAGTCCGCAAAAACAAAACACAAAATAATAATCTCGCTTTGCAAAGTTTTTTTTTTGGTTGAATGTCCGCCAACAGAAAACATACGTGCATACGTTAAAAAGATATTGTGAATCCGCCTTTAGGTTGCCTGTTTGCCACGCCTTTTGTGCAGTGATAGCAAGCCTGGTGTCGTTAATCTGAGTATGTTCTCGGCTAGATGTGTGGCGTAGATGTTTGGGAGTGAGCGTGTCCCTCTGGCATCATGTAAGGCGTGGGATGTACTGGGTATTCACAGGATTACTATACGTGAATACTGAATTTTGTGTGCAGCTCGTGTAATTACCTGGGTTCCCGCCCGTCTCTCTGTGCCTTCACCCTCGGCAGAGAGCAGCATCTTCTACTTCCGTAGTCTGTCTTTCACTTTAAGTAGCTTGTGGTTTTTTTGAGCTGAGAGCAGCTGTGCAACTTCTACGCCCGACCTGTACAGATCCTATCTTGAAATATGGAGAGCGTCTTTATGTCACATGTGCTAATCATGCATGTGTTTTTACTATGTGACGCAAGAGGGCAATGCTTCAAAATCTCAAGTGGTTTGTGGACAGAGAAAAAAATTCTTGTATCTGTTATCATCTAATAAAAATATTTTGAAATAATTATAAATATTAAGTTGATTATAAAATAATGGAACCTATGGATGAGAATGTGGTGAGTCACAAGTCTTCCAAATCTGAGGTGGCCAGTTTTTAAGAAATTTCTGGTTGGGCAATAATTTTTCAGACAGGGTTTGGTATTTGGATGGTGTGGTGGGTATTGACACCAACATGGTATATAGTTTTCAAAGGATGCAGATATTTTTTTTTTTTTCCAGACTAGCTTATCTGATAGATCTGTCACTCAAGTAAGGCAGCTGACTTCACTTGTTACCATTCGTTTCATTTTTGTAATAATAGTGCTTATGAAGACATGCATCCTAGAGAAGGGGTAATACCCACCAAGGGATGGGCTTTCGTGGTAGTTGGTGTTTGTTTTCCTGTAGTCTGTTAATTGAGCACTTTGGAAAGCCCTGCTTAGGATCTACATTTCTCATTTTGTATCCATCCGCTATGCGCCAGCTTAACAATGCCACACACTGTTTCACTTGTGTATCATCCAAGTGGAAACTGTATTGTATTTAAGAAAGTAAATGTTTTAACAAAATGCAAATTTGTATTCATATGTGTATAAAACTAGAAATATTGACCTCATAAGTAGCCATAAATTTACATATTACTCTCTTAATAACAATGCCAAGTCTTGGATTTTATTTTTATTAATTCACTGCCAACTTAACTGGGGGTCTGCATGCCACTATGTACTATAGCATGTATGCAGTTATTGGCAGTGATTTTTTCCAAGGGTTGATTTTAAAAGTGTTAACTGTTTCATGAAACAGCTTTTGGGAGAGGAAGCCCTAAGATGGAATGTTGTTGGAATGCAAAGGAAGGGTANCATGGTATATAGTTTTTCAAAGGATGCAGATTTTTTTTTTTTTTTTTCCAGACTAGCTTATCTGATAGATCTGTCACTCAAGTAAGGCAGCTGACTTCACTTGTTACCATTCGTTTCATTTTTGTAATAATAGTACTTATGAAGACATGCGCCCTAGAGAAGGGGTAATACCCGCCAAGGGATGGGCTTTTGTGGTAGTTGGTGTTTGTTTTCCTGTAGTCTGTTAATTGAGCACTTTGGAAAGCCCTGCTTAGGATCTACATTTCTCCTCATTTTGTATCCATCCGCTATACGTGAGCTTGACAATGCCACACACTGTTTCACTTGTGTATCATCCAAGTGGAAACTGTATTGTGTTTAAGAAAGCAAATGTTTTAATAAAATGCAAATTTGTATTCATATGTGTATAAAACTAGAAATATTGACTTAATTAGTAGCCATAAATTTACATATCACTCTGTTAATAACAATGGCAAGTTTTGGATTTTATTTTTATTAATTCATTGCCAACTTAACTGGGGGTCTGCATGCCACTATGTAGTATAGCATGTATGCAGTTATTGGCAGTGATTTTTTCCAAGGGTTGATTTTAAAAGTGTTTACTGTTTCATGAAACAGCCTTTGGGAGAGGAAGCCCTGAGATGGAATGTTGTTGGAATGCAAAGGTAGGGGAAATGGGAGTACTCTAACAAAACCCAGCCAATACCACGTGCCATGTTCCTCACATGTAAAAATGTAGGCATTACCCCACCAGGAATCAAATTTGGACTGCCATTGTAGGAGACTTCATCCCTTCTTATGTTGTCCCTGCCTTAGGCATACAACAGCAGGCCAGATATCCTTCCTCTGTGGTCAGTGGCACGACGGGTGCTTGTTCCAGGCAGGAGTGATAGTGGGGGAGCAGGTGACGGAGGAGTGTGCCCACACTGCAGTCCTCAAGTTGCTGGACAGAGGCTGCCGCACCGCCATCATCACCCTAGGACCACAAGGAGCCGTGTTCGCTTCCCACAGCGACCGCAAGGTCGTCCACGTGCCTGCTCCCAAGGTCACTGCACTGGACACCACGGTGAGCAAGCATTCTCCACTACGACAGAAACAAACAGCAGCAGCTTTCTTTTGACCTTTCTGGCAAATACAGTGGAACCCCGATTANCCACGGTGAGCAAGCATTCTCCACTACGACAGAAACAAACAGCAGCAGCTTTCTTTTTTACCTTTCTGGCAAATACAAGTGTCCATGGTTCCCGAGAATACTGTCGTAAGACCGCTGTTGTCGCAAAATCCAAAAGTAACCAATTTTGTTCCCTAAAAATTTAAAAAAATTATGTTTAAAGTTTGTGTTTGTCATTGGCGTAAAACAAACATGTTTTTTAAATGAAATATTCATTGACAGGTAGACGTCTTCCAAATACTAAAATGATACCCGATAAACGTATATTTACCCTCCCCTTGTCATAAAAAATGCAGACTTTTTAAAATAAAATTCTATCACAGAAGTATAAATATGTCTCAGCACAAAAAAAAATCTACATGCTTTTTAGCGAGCGGTAATCAGTTTCACAAGCACGGTCTTCTGTAATTTTAACAGTGCATTAACCCATTTTCATTGTCTTCTTGCAGGAAAACAAGGAGTTCTCAATGAATATTATTTTAATTCAATGCGTAGCTGTCTTCCAGATATAATTATATGCCATAAGGATATGCACAACATAAAAATAATAATGCAGTTGACTCCCAATATGCATTTTTTTTGGGGGACTATCAAAAAATCTCTATACATGGGATTTCAGTAGATGAGGGTTCTGACGTGTACATCAATAAAATACAACTTCTAACCTTAATGGACTTCATGCCGAGTATAATGAGAGCTGTACTTCATTGTGAATAAAGTTTAACTAATAAAAATTGAAATTTTTAAATAAAAAAGTATTGCTGTAAATACTAAGTCAACATTTAACCTCAACTCATTTAAATAAGGAATATAACATCACACAATTCTGTATAATTGATTGTAATATGACACTGAATACAAGCCAAATTTTGAATGTCCCGCGCACACTTGATCAGCTGAAAGCACGCGGAGAGGTTGTCGACCGGCAGCGTGTCCACGAGCGAGACTGAGAAGCGGAAGCTTCAGCTGTCGGAGGATTGAAACACACTACCCCTCCACATCCAGACCAGTTTGCACCCAGAGGGAGGGCGCAAGGACGCCATGCTGGTTGCTAGGCAACTAGCTCCCCTCCCCGCCAGCCATGTAAGGGGAGGAAAAAAGCTCTGCCGAACATCGAGGACAGCAAAAACCTACGCAATCCAGGTCACATATCTTCTGTCTACAGCAACGTTGACGACGCCGTGCTCGGGTGGCAAATGTGTAATTTAAGTGATTAGAGATATTCCAATTTAAAAAAAAGAGTGATTTTGACACACATCAAAAAATGTGATTATTTATTTCTGCGCTGTCTTCAATAATTAATCGTTTAAAACCACATTCTCTGATTTTCTCGTACACGTACACCCGTTGCGAGTCACGCCACTCTCTGGCTCTGTGTTTATGCATTATTATATGGCAAAAGGTGTTGAATAGGCCCTTACATGATATAAGTTTCTTCAAAAGATGCATGTCTATTTAAATAAATTATAAACTGAAAATGAACTTTACGCTTGGTAATACAAGTTGCTCAAAGTTCAAACAATTTTTGGCGACAAGATGAGGTCAAATATCAAGTATATGCTTATGGGCATCATTTTATTTGTGAAGATGCTGTCCGTTGAGTTAAATTAATATTTTGTTTTAAAATCATGTTGAACATTTTCAGGCAAAACCGTTTGGAGGTCAGTCCCAGCGGAGCACTTGGCAGCTTTGTAGTGCAGTGTGTTTGACAGGATAACTGTGCGTTGTTAAACTGAGACCACAGATTGGTTTTGTTTAATATTTAATGCTTCATATACTGTATCTATCGCCCTCTCGCCAGGCATTTAATCATTTAATTAAAGCAAGGGCGTGCAAAAGAGGCGTAGCCTTTTTCTCTCTCTCTCTCTCCCTCCCTCTCTCTCTCTCTCTCTCTCTCTCTCTCTCTCTCTCTCTAAGGAATATAAGGGATGGAAAGATAGAGAGGATGCAAGGACGCCACGCTGTTTGCTAGAAAACCACTTCCCCTCTCGTCAGGCGTGTAAGGATGGGGGGGATGGATGACTTGCTGTCACCATCACCATCATCTGAACTGAAGAGCAGTGTGCGACAGTGATGACAAATAATGGCGTGTTTGACGTATTTCACATCCAGTTATTAGATGTTTGCAGAAACAACCAGTTTAAGAACTGTAATTGCAGGAAATCTTAAGTGATGAAACCGAAAGATATTTTAATTGATGCAATATCNGAAGAGCAGTGTGCGACAGTGATGACAAATAATGGCGTGTTTGACGTATTTCACATCCAGTTATTAGATGTTTGCATAAACCAGTTTAAGAACTGTAATTGCAGGAAATCTTAAGTGATGAAACCGAAAGATATTGTAATTGATGCAATAACCAATAAATGATAAAAGCAGCTAATGTATTTATATAAAAAATTATACAGGGACCACTGAAAATTGTGAGTACGGTTTATCGGTGCAACGAGCATCCACTGCATACAAATAGAGCACATCCGCTATGAAAACATTTCCAGCCAGACTATTTCTAGCCAACCGAAAGTGCATTTTATGATATCTATTATCCTAAGATAAAAAATAACATTGCACAGACATAAATTTCAACAATAAATGTACAGTAGTGAGTATACTTACGTATCAGATGTGACAACGGGTCTGTAGTGAAGTTCGCTGTGCAACATGGCACAGTTTGCCGTGGGGAATGCCACCCACGCTCTCTCGTGACATTGACTTCAAGCAAAGGTTGTTTTAACTGTTCCGCATTAAAGCAACGCACTTTTGAAACCCTCACTAACTGTGTTTGAAATATGCAAATTAATGTTGCAGGGTGCTGGAGACATGTTCATTGGTGGCCTGGCATATTACCTGGCCTGTCACCCAGGGTTTCCTCTGGAAGAAGCTGTCAGACGGTCGTGCGAACTAGCGGCAGTGTCTGTCCTCAAGCCAGGGACACAGTCCAGCTTCCCCAGTCGTGGTGAACTCAAAGATAGTCTCTTCAAGTGAGACAGGCGGAGAGTACTGGGTTATCATAGTACGCAACACTGGCAAAGGTGCTTAAAACAAATGTAAGAATGTACTCATCTAGATCAGACATTTTGGTTGTGATTTTAAAGTACTTATATTTTTTCTTACTTTTGACCACTGTTAAAGTATTTTAGTTTGCAGACAAGAGCAGTGAAATGGTTACGGGTTTTAGAATAAGCAATGACAGTGAATTTATTTACCAAAGCAATTTTCCAGTCATCGAGGATTTTTTTTTCCCCACATATAATGAATTTCATATTGCAGCATAAAAGTGTGCATAGTTAAGAAACTGTGAGAACAGTTGTATAGTGTATTAGTGGTTTCTTCACACTTTTTGAATCAAACATTTGAAAAATCACTCCATGTGTGATGTGTTTGATTTTGTTTCCTGAATATACCATGAATCATAAGCATTTTCAAGCGTGATTGGTTAAATTGAACTTTTAGTTCTATTTTATCTATAATTAAACAGGGAAGAAAATAGGTGTGTTGGTTGGTAATGCCTAGCGATAAATAGTTCTTATGCTATAAGTTATTACACCTGAGGGACTACAAATATAGTCCATTGTCTCTTTAGTCTCATTTACTAGACTTAGTTTAGCTGTGTATGCATGATGCAGAGGAATATCCTGGAAGTAATCATGAATGTACCGACGTATGTGTGTGTCGCGCCTTGGCAGAGTAACTCCAGTGAATTACAAGACTTTGTTTCCTTAATCACTGTAAACCTCCAATTGTTGTAAATGAAGGCACATGTACATTTGACTGTCGACATGTGTAAGTTATATTTCCATGTGATAATTAATTTTTCAATGGCTGTTTTGCTTCGCACGTACCTGTCGTTCTGTAAGGCCACTGTATAACGGCAAATGCATTAGGTATTTTATATTTGTGGCAAATCATATTCGACTTGTAGACATCATACGACATAATTTACTAAATTAGTTTTTGCAACACAAATAACATATATAAACCATTTACAGAATACCGCAGTGGAAGCTGCAGAAGACATGTAGCAATATTTTGTTAAAGCTGGCCCCAAACTACACCTAACTTATGCTACATTTAATACCCATGGGCATAACAGGAAGCTTACTAGTTTCTTTAACAGAAAAGAAGAAAGAATGCATCGGTTCATACTCGCACGTTACCTAAAGTGGTAATAGAAAATTGTGCATACCAGCCAAAGCAACTCGCAAATGTCACATAGCCTGCACTTGGCAGTGGGAAAAATGCAATCAAATCTTTTCTATAGGCCTTTTGTGGTGTATCCAAAAATTCTGAAGATTTTCTTTTGAAGAATGCACTTATTTTAGTTTTAGAGTACGAATGTTATTAACGTATGAAAAATGATCTTGGTAACGGCACCGCATATTTATGGAAAATGCAGCATTCACATATTCTGCACGATAGGTGTTTACACTACTACTCGAAACATTAATAAATTGTAGTGATGGCCAAGCTTGATTTTTACAGCTTTTGAGTAGAATTCAGTAAATGTGTACTGCATGTACGCAGGTATAAACCCTGCCCCTTTTTAACTTCCTCTCCTCTCAGTCACCGTTTACAAAGAGAAAAATCTCTAGGACTAGTTTCAGCCAATAAGAATAATCCTTCACATGGTTGAGTGATTCACAGTGCTACTTTATTCCTCCTGCAGAGTGAAAACTGTTTGGTAAAAATTGTAATGTCAGCCACGTATGACTGACATATGTATAATAATAATAATAAGATAACTGATACAGAGGTGGCCACCATCAAGCAGTAGCGTCTCCTAGTGACGTGGCCTGTCGTAAAATAGTGTTGTTTTACTGTTTGCTGAGAAACTCATATCATAGCCGTGTACTGCATGTTTGTTTGAAAAATGTTATTTTTTTGGGTGGGCAGTATGTTGGGTTCATTGATTTTTGTCTTTGGTCTGTTATATTGTGTGATATGAGACTTCAGATGTTTCAGTTTAGCNCAAGTACCTGTTTTTCTGTTTTCTGCCCCCTTCCAAAAATGTAATTACAGTGGAACTTATACGTACATATTGAAAGTCTTCATCCACGGAGCATATTCTGTAGTCACATTTTTTATTTAGCTGCATTTCAAGACTACATGCCAAGTCGACGTGTATTGATATTTTTTGTCAGTCCCCTGTAGTAGCCTAGTGTGACGCCCAGGCTATTGACGTAGTTTACTGGTAAACAGCATCAGGACTTTTCTCCCCTAGACGGCTGGGAATTTAATTGTTCGCCATAGAACGGCCTGGTGAGGCAGTTGGTAAGGGGTTCGCCTGGCTACTGGTACCCTGCAAGTGTTGCCAGCAGATGCAAGCACCTGACAGAAGTTGTCAATAGCAGGTTAGGAACATCTGATCCTGTGTTGCTCAGGAAGGCAGAACTTCACCGTAGATCCAAGCACTCGCTGTAGAAATAGAGCTTCTTGAGGTATGGAAAGGTTAATGGGTTTCAGCTTGTGACTACTCCTGTAAGTGTGTAGGTGGATGTTTGGATGAAACAGGAGATAGCGGGAGCTAGGTAGAGAATAGCATGCCGGAAGTGACTCCACAACCAAGCTCAGTTTATGCCTGTTTATTGATAAACACACATAAGACCAGCCTGTACCCTGACAACCAGATTGATACCTATGGCTTGGTAGACGTGGTGGCGCAAGGGGGGGGG
>NQII01004914.1:42182-95351 GCA_002778355.1 Clitarchus hookeri
AAAGGGGGGGGGGGGAAATTTGGGGTGCGCGCTATACACTGAAAAAAAAATTAAGGATAGAGTAGTAGTCGTAAACTGTCCGGATATGTTTAGAAGGAAGTGTAACAGAACAGTCTGTTACCTCCTCTCTCGCTCTTACATCAACAACCCTCTCCCTTCTCTTTCTCAGTGCCCCCCCCCCGGCTCTTGTCAACTGTTTCACAGCAGTGCTTCCGCAATACATGGGCACTAAACGTGTAATGAGGAATGCCGGAAGTTCATGTGCTTCTTACACTGCGAGGTTTAAACTGTCTGTCATAAAATATGCTGAAGAATGGAAATTGTGCGCCGCCGGCTCGGCAATTTGACGTGGCCGACTATTTTTTATTGGAATATATAATCGGTGATAAAACGTTTATTTCAAATAATTATAACATCACTTGCAAGTAAATATTTCTATTAACAGTGATAATACATTACTGGTGTTTAATTAGTACATGCTGCTTGCAGCGTTTCACTTTGTGTCGCTAAAAAAAGAGTTAACAACCAGTGACGTGACCTGAACTGCACGCAGAAACTACGTGACTTTGTCCAGTCCTCGTGTCAAGTTTACGTGTAGATCGCAGCCCACTTCCACCATCCACGTGCATCCTCAAAGCTTGCATTCTGTCTCGCCGCAAAGCACGAATTCAACATGTTTGCACCCGCTCGTGTTGCCAATCGATAAATTCCTCCAAATGTTCTTTGTTTCCTTGTAAGGCAGAGGATAACCAACCATGGTCAGGTGGAGGCAAAGGGAAGAGATGACACATTAAGATTTTTTTTTTTANACCATCCACGTGCATCCTCAAAGCTTGCATTCTGTCTCGCCGCAAAGCACGAATTCAACATGTTTGCACCCGCTCTTGTTGCCAATCGATAAATTCCTCCAAATGTTCTTTGTTTCCTTGTAAGGCAGAGGATAACCAACCATAGTCAGGTGGAGGCAAAGGGAAGAGATGACACATTAAGATTTTTTTTTTTAGATGCGTCACATTCCAACACTGCAAAAATAACACAGCCCATCACTGCATACAAGAAGCACCACAGTTGTTGGCGTTTCTCTTTTAACGACCGTGGATTACCGTTATCTTAACAGCATGCCACAATGTTTTGGCTTTTAAGCGCCACGAGTTATTTTAATTAAAGTCTTTTCCAAACATATCAAATCACCACTCATTAACGTAAAAAAAAAAATATGATTTGTTACATACTTACTAACGAGGCACTACAAATTGTTGGTGCAATTTTATTTTTAAAAAATTTCTTCCTGGTACTTGTTGCAAAAATCATGGTATGCACTATACACAAGTGAATGTGGTACATTTAATTTATCTGGACAATGCACTGCGCAAGGTATAAATGCCATTAAAACATTTGTTAAATGTGTACTGTATTTCAGTTATTGGATAATACAGTCTGCTTGATAAACTTCATGTTGGCAATTTATTAGTTGCATCTTAGGAACATATAAGAAAAACTATTAGGCATCCACATCTAATTACAAACAATTCATGTCAACATTTGAGAGAGCTGAAACATTTACTATCACCAACAAGAAAGTAACATATAATAACAAAAATAAGAGAAGTCTCACTACTTCGCATCTCTTTGCTACATTTACGATCACATGCTTTATTCCAATGTACTTAATTAAAAAATATAAAAAATTACAAAACTGCATTAGAACCATACTTTTTTTTTTNCATGCTTTATTCCAATGTACTTAATTAAAAAATATAAAAAATTACAAAACTGCATTAGAACCATACTTTTTTTTTTTATATAAAAAGTAACTGGCCCATTTATTTCCACAGCTGCAAGTTGTGGATTACAACTTTGACCTGAGNTTTTTTTTTTATATAAAAAGTAACTGGCCCATTTATTTCCACAGCTGCAAGTTGTGGATTACAACTTTGACCTGAGCTCTTCTATTTTCTTCTGGGCATGTTTCTGTAGCTGTATAAGTTTCATGGCAAGTGTCATGTTGCCTTGTATTTTCACTTTGCCCTGGAAGAATGCCTTCTGAGGGTTTAGTTTTCCAGACAGCAATTCCACTATATCTTCGTCATTTATGATGAAGGTAACGTCAGGTTTCACTGGGGGGGAAAAAAAAAAGTTTATACTGTAAGTATTTCAATAAAAACAAGAAGACGTCACATCAAAGAAATTATCCAGAATAGCGTAATAATCGAGCTAGGAGATACAAATTTACAATCCTTTATTCTGTAGACCCTATGTAACTGTCAGGAGGCTTCCTGCATTATGGCACATGTGCACTAGGCGAGCAGTTGTCATAGCAACCAGGACATAACCTTGGTTGCCTGCACGCCACTCGGGATTGGACAGTTGCGAGTGAGTTTCTTGGTGGCTGTGCCAACATTGTTGCCTGATGCGCAAGAACCCTTAATCTACTTACGTCTAGCACTTTTTAAATATTAAAAAAAAAAGGGAGAGCGAGAGGAAGGATTGTGTTTTGATACCCATACACATATCAAGCCCAAATTGGTTACAATAACACGCTAATAGTTACATTACTGGTTTTACAAACAAAAAATAACCTTAAGATAATTTGCTACAGAAAACATTAAAATCTTCAACTTCTGAAAGTAATAGATGTTCAAATTATGGCAAAAGACAGACTGAAAGTGTGTTAATGATGAGTACGAGTTAATTGACTATAACCAAACAGGGACATTAATTAGAGTAAAAATAGACCTCAACACACTAATCAATATTTGTATTCTTTTAAAAAAATGAAAGAAAGTTATGACTTGTCCAACTAACTAGTATATTTAAAACTTGTCAACTGTTATTCTTCCATCACAATTTTCCTCTTCTCAAGTCTTAAGCATTTGTTTGATACTCTCTTAAAAACCATACAATGATCAACAATCAAAGTCAACATTAAATTATAGGCTGATTAATGGATTTAAAAGCAATATCATGGATTTTCTATCATGCCTTTGCATAGAACTTTGTTACAGAACAAAGGTAGGAGTCCTAGATCCGTATTTAAAAAATTTAGTTCTGAAAGGATGGATGGCATTATTGAATTTAATACACTCGCGCAGTGCTGCAAATTTACTAAGTTTAATATACATTGGACTAATGTTTACAAAGGTATGATATATTGCCCTACAGGTTGTGAGAGACTGCCATTTAAATTTCCTGTTGTTTAGAGTATTTCCATAGTTATACTTTTACACCAAATTTGTGGGTATTGTGTAATAGCTTCTGCCATATTATTTATAAACGCTTGGTATCTAAATTTTCAATGTATAATAAACACTCCAATGGCAATAAATTAAACTACAGTGAAGTTTCATTTCAACTTTGAGTCATTGGTAGGAACATAAAAAGTACTTCAGGGTGTGTTGAAAATATTTATCCGTTACATGAATATAACAATTCAGCGAATCAAATAAAAATAGACACAATTTGATTTTTGTGTTGCACAATATTGCAAATCAACAATATATTGTTTTTCAGCATCACGCATGTCAAATATAGATTCTAGTTGACTAGTATTTTGATATATACTGTAAAGTACTTATATGTATATATGTGGAAAGTAGATGCTAGTAGTTGCGATGTACCAAGAATTTGCTACCAAAGACCCTATGTAAAACAAAACAGTAATGAAGTGCAAACAATAGGAACTTCACATCCAGTTATTATAACAATATATATTTTAACATCCTAATGTTGCACAGTTTTAAAAATTTATTTTGTGAATTAAATTATGGGTTGATTACACCNATATATATTTTAACATCCTAATGTTGCACAGTTTTAAAAATTTATTTTGTGAATTAAATTATGGGTTGATTACACCTAATCTGTAAAATAATTTGTAACAAAAGTTTAATTTACCAGTTACAGTAAAAACCCCTATCTAACGGAGACTGTATCTAGCGAGTTCAGGGATCTTAACAACAATCTGACTAACTATCAAAAAAAAAAAAATATTTTTTAAAACACTAGAAGTCTTGAGATTGCTTACTTCCATCAAGGCGAGCCCGGTTTAATCCCCAGCCGGTTCACTCTGGATTTTCGAAAGTGGGAATCGTGCCAGGCAATGCCACTGGTCAGCGGGTTTTCTCGGGGATCTCCAGTTTCCGCAGCCTTTTCATTCCGGCACCGCCCCATACTCACCTCACTTCACCCTCATCGGCTCTCGAGACCTCGATGTTCTGCCCAGATCTCTTCACTCACTCGCCGGTTCCTCTGTTGCACACCTGCGGTCTTTGTGACCCAGCCATTTTAGTCTGTGCAGTATGTGACTTTTGGATAAGTTTTGTGTTTTAGGTTTTCTTTTTGGATTTTGACTTCGGATTGAGTTTGTAACTGACTGGATTGATTATTGTTGACCTTTGTACGCAACACTTAGCCTGGCTGGGAATGTTTTAATAGCAGATGTAAAACTATACAAACAGATCACTGCACATTGTGTATATCCTTATGGGGTATAATTTTATCCAGATGACAGCTACACTTTGAATTACAATAATATTTCATTAATAACTCCTCTTGTTTTCATAGCAGAAGACACTGACCATGGATTAACGCATGATAAAAATTGCTGCGCTCGTGAATACGATTACTAGGGATGTGTTTGATGCATCTGCAAGAGATCATAACCAGCCAATTTTCACTGAATCTGCAACATTTTAAAAATAAGGAGTAACGGAACCATGTATATTTTGTATGATGTTTGCCTGCAGCGTCAAATGCATTAGTACTCGTACAGTATTTCTATACATTTATATAACGTACCTATGTTGACACAAGTATTTCTGGCAATGTTTTTGCATCATCATTATTAAATTGTGCTCGCAGACTGGGATTCACTTTTAAGCAAGAACATCTTAACAGGAGTTTACTGTTTTCACCAGTGCATGAAATAAATCGTACACAAACTGACAAATACTAAGACGTCAACAGCTACAGTAATTAATAAAATAATTTACCTTTCCCATTGAACTGCACAGAACCTTTGCCATTCTTAGCATCAACAACCCAATAGCCTTCCTTGCCACCGGGTCCATTCTTCACTTTGAAGCCATAAATTCCTCTTACTTTATCAATTAAATTATCTTGGTCCTCGCGCATTGCTATTTCCAGAGCTTTGAACATTATAGCAGCTTTGAAACTGTTGCCGTCCTCAATACTGGCATTCGTAGCATGCAGTCCAATGCTGGGGAAACAAAAAAAGAATCTTTGAAACTAAACCATTAACTACAATTACTGATAATTTTTTGTCAATACAAGCATGTATGGTTGCCAGAGATGTAACAAGTACTACTTTAGTTGCACCATAGACACGCCACATAGGGCAGTTGCAACATTTGCTAATGACATTCTAAGCAACAGTTTATTACAAGACAGAAGTCGACAAGAGTTAAGAGTTCCGCCTGGCTCTGTATGAATGTGCTGTAGAGGTTTGGTAGAAAGCAAGTGAATCAAAAATGCTTGGATATTTTGTAGTGGTGTTGGAACATAAAAGCATTTAAAAAAAAACATTTTATGTTAAAATACACGTTTCAAATTCTTATTTCAACTACAAGAGTTTTTTTTTTTTAACATGAGAATATCTAAAATTGGCATTTTCAGAACCATTTCTTGCTGATGTATGTTTTACACAAACTCATTAGACATACACCATACATTTATCTCTATTATTGTGCCATAAATATGTAGTGTCACCAGTCACGTTCAGGCGAGTCGCTGGCAGAAAGACAGCCAGTTGAGCGTGTTGCGTGTAGAGGTAATGGGGCAAATAGTGAGTGAATAAGAGTTGGCCTTATAGCTCGTGTGTTTCGAGGTCCTGAATGCACAAAGTAGCTGCAGGCAGTTTTCCCAACAGCACATGACTCACCGGCTGGAGCGAGCGTGGAGGAAGCCCAGCTTGTAAAGGGCGACGACAACCGCACCTCCCAGGCCTATGTTGTGCTGCAAGGCAAGCTTGGCCCCTGGGACCTGTCGCTTGCCCGCGTCCCCCCGCAGCTGCCAGCATAGCTCCGCACACTGGGCCACCCCTGCACCAACCACACACCTACCTACCACCTGCATCCCCAATATCAACACTTAACTTACCACAATTCTTAAAGTAATTAGTAACCCATTTATCTGAATATTTTATTATTCTTACTGTTGCCAACCTTAACCAGTCACATATTTGCAGCCTGTTCTGTTTGCAAGTACACTCAACATCTAGTACAAATTGGTTGTTACAAGTACCTAAAAAGATGTGTTATATTTAGTTGAAAAGCATCAACTTTTGGGTGTCACATTTAAAAAAATAATACTGCTAGCTTTCACCATTCTGATTTCATGCAATTCACAGCCAAGTAGGAAGTTTGGCAATTTCCCACCCAAATTTAGATTTCTTAATATGGTTTCAGCTCTCCACCCAACAAATAAACACACATGTGGCCCTTGATCTGATTATATTTGAACAGCCTCACTCCACGTTAAATTTTTACAGCTATTTCTACAGCAATAAAGACTCGATACCTGTGGCTCCCAGGGGGTGTCCCTTGGAGATAAGACCTCCACTGGGGTTTACCACCACTCTTCCTCCATACGTGTTGTCCCCTGAGTCGATAAACTCCCCAGCCTTGCCGGGTTCGCACAACCCGAGAGCCTCGTATGTGATCAGCTCGTTGGCTGAGAAGCAGTCGTGCAACTCCACCACTTGCACGTCTCGGGGAGAGCACTTGGTTTTCTTGAACAGCTTGTCTGCAGCATGCTTTGTCATATCGTACCCCACCTGAAAAATTAAGACCACATACATGCACAAAACTCATTCAAAATAAGTTAAATTAATATACCCCCAATGAGAGATGAAACACCATTTGATTCAGTCTGTTGCTATGTTCAATATTTCCCCCAGAAAGCACATTTACTACAGTGAGAACTTTCCCAATCTTTCATCTAATAAGTACATCATATTTATCCTTATCAATGTGATTAAACCAACCACTCAAGACATAGACATTTCTTGGTTTCATAACAGAAAGTACACTTTCAATAGTTTTGCCGTACACAGCACTCGTAAAAAATATTGCCTATAGGCTTTCACATGTATCATTCAAGAGCAGCTTTGGAAAGAAATTGTTGCAAAACTGCGAAAACTACGCAAAATCCAGGCTACACAGCATTCAAAAATTTAGATACATTAAATTGTAATGCTTTACATCACAGATCCACAGTGGAACAAGTGAAGCATTTTATTTGCCAGCAGGTTAAAGGTATCTATTGGCATTTTGGAAACACGGCGGGTTTTATATTTTCAACTTAAGCTGTTTTGCCTTCCATCTGCCTGCTGGCTGTGCTGGGCGATCAACAACACAAGCAGAAGCTGTCAAGGTCAAAAGGTACAGTACGAACGTGACACATTTCCTGTGCTCCCCAAATTTTACACCTCCCAAGTAAATTTTGCTGTACAACTTCCCCTTCAGCTCATAATTCGTCACTCGTTCAGCAATAACTTTTCAACATAAACCTGGCTTACGTGCATATCACACTTCTCGTGCCACTACTGCGTGCAACTGCTCGCCTGTCGGACTACAGTACATGCTAGCAGACGAGCATGAAATCCACCCTCCTACTGCACCCCTATAGCAGTCATATGATTTTTTTTCCCCCGTCAAAGTCAGGTGACTGACACCACCACCGTCTTAGTCATGCTCCCATCTGTGTGAGGGAAACGGAAGCGCTGTTTCGACACGTAACCAGGTAGGAAGCTATTGTTCCTGGTTCCCGGTAAACCACGATGAAAAAAAGGAGGCGATTACACAGGAGCAGGCGTTACACCTGAGTGAAGACGGTACATATACCTGCTTTTTTCGACCACGACATGAAAATACGCTCACCATTTTGATGCAACTCTTATCGGTGAAGGTAGAGGGAAGGTCTGTGGACATTTCCATTCCTAGAATCTCTACTGCGCGACTCTCAAGGCCGTGAGCATGCACAAAGTCTGCCGAGGCGAGTACGGCCGCTGCAGAACCATCTGACGTTGGAGAACACTGGAGTTTGGTCAAAGGACCAAAGATTTGCGGTGCACTCAGAATCTGCTGCAAGCTGTATTCTTCTTGAAACTGGGCATTACTGTAAAAATAATAATAATTCAAAACTAGAAGAATATGATCCCTATCGACTTCTATTACTGCTGTTACTTCATCGTATGAAGACTTAACAATATTGGGTGCAATTGAAATCAAACCTTCAAGAAAAATTCTACAAACAAAACATATAATTTTATCAAAACAGATTAAACTGTATTCACTTTAATGATGATTTAATAATCACACAGTAGTTACGTAAAAAAAAAAAGTGACTACAGAGCACAATCTGTTAACAAAAAAAAGATACCTACGGATTGTTGACGGAATGCTTGTGATTTTTATAGGCTATCTTCGCCATGTGCTCAGGTTTCGTGCCGTATTTTGATATGTGCTCTAGCCCGGCATTTCCAAACATCTGTGCGGTGATAGGCGACTCGTTCATTCCAGCGATGTCAGCCATCAATTCCACGTGTTTGTCCATGGGATTTGTTCTGTCCAGAAACTAAAAAAAAAAAAAAATTCATAAACCACAAAAAGAACTAGTCTTTCTATGCTATATCTACTGACCAGTCTGATGTTACCACGGCGCACTGCAGTTTTACAGCATATGCCAATAATTTGTATGTGTTTTAATTGTGCAGTTGTAGGACAGTGTGAATACAATATGGAAATGAAGTTTGTGTGTGAAAAAATGCTAGAAGTTAAAATTTAGTTTTTTTAAGTTGTGCAATTATTCACACAAACACTACAGATTCTGGAATCTAGACATTTCAAAGGGTCTAAGCTGTACTTGTAAATTTGTGAGTCATGCCAAAAGTTGGACTCGCCATCATTGGTTTAGTCTCTCTGTCACAGACTCAAGAGTGTGAGCACCTTATCTGTGTATTTGAGACCACAATAACAAGGAGATTCGAACACTTTCGACATTTCTGTATACACAGAGTACTGCTAATGCTAGCCTTGAAATTATCTTATTATCAAGTGAAACTTGCTCAGTTCTAAAGTTCATTATAGATTTTGAACAATGCTGATAATGAAAATGGACTAACTTTGTCCACGCACCTTAGACTTTAAACCATATCTGAATCACATTGCAAACTGTAACCAACTGATACTTCACAAAAAAACTTATCTTGAAAAACCTTACATTACCTACTCCCACGGCACTGATATTTTGAATAGTCCCACTTTCTACGACACATTATTCAATTTAACAAACACATAATAGTGCCTTGTAATTTTTCACGTTTTCAGTTATTCATATTTTTATACGGAGACAGAACTATTTCAATTTCATGTTTTTGTACCGTGACAATATACATAATTGAAGTATAGTATAGAGAATCACCACAAGCAACTTGATTACAACTGTAATTAAAAGAAATATGTATCAAACACTCGTGTCTATTTTTTTCAACTGACCACCTCAAAACAACTTTGGGGAATGTATTGACAAAAGGGTGCAAGTCTTTCATAGACAGCAAGGAAAACCAGCCTCATTAAAAATTGTATCAATTCAATAATTCATTTGAAAATGCACCAATGTGCAAACTTTATGTCAAAAAAGCATGTATTTTGTTATTAAGCACATTAAAATTATCTAAAGGTATTATACAAAATATATTATGCCCAACTGCAAAATTTTTTAACTAGTTGTAAATTATTTGCATGCTTGAGTAAAATAAAATATTTTCAACATCATAATTCTGTCTATTTACTTATAAATATCTTTTAATTTTGATTATAACAGCTAGGTCCTCTCATATGTACAAATTGTATTTTTGAAGTAATTGTGGATGGCATTACATGCAAACAAAAGAACAATGAAATTGACAAATGGCACAACAGTTGAAACTGGCTAGACAGAAAATAAAGGGACGTACAGGCAATATTTCATAAAATTTCAAATCAAGTATGATGTGCATTAATTAAACGGCGCTGATTTAATCACACTTAATTGTATTTACTGCACCTACAAATATTAACAAACAGAACACACACAAATTTTGAACACTTGAAAGATGTCTTTACCTGGCTAAACTTCCTGCAAATTATGTTTAAAACAAGAGCCATCCAGAAAGCAGAGGAAGCAAAATGTTTTCCATTCAGAATAAAGTTTACACAACGGAACAAATTACATGGTTTGTACATGTTTAGTTACCTTCGCAGACAAAGAACCTCTCTCCATCTTTTCAAACCCCAGAGCCAGCACGCAGTCTGCGTTCCCAGACTCAACGATCTGCTTGGCTAGGAACAGAGCTGTGGACCCGGTGGCACAGTTGTTGTTGACGTTGGCAATCGGGATGCCAGTCATGCCAACCTCGTACAAAGCCCTCTGCCCACAGGTTGAATCCCCTGCAATGTTTCAAAACTGCACTGTAACTACCAAAACCCCTTCTCATTTTTCTTCTTTGCTGGAAAACTGTCACCAATCTTTTCAACTCTCTCTTCAAAAACAATGTTTTAAAATTTTTTGAAAATTTAAGTTGAAGGGCAATTCCACAAATTTGTTAACCTTGGCACTTGAAATTAAACATTCACAGAATACTTCAAATGAGGTATTATGTTCAATCCTGAAGCCTCTAGATCATAAGAGAAGACATGTCGAGTGTAACAAATTTCGCCCACACCGGTAAGCACCCATGACCTTCACTTCTTTTTTTTTTTAACCTCAATTTTCAGAAAAACTTTATTTTATTAAATTATTTTCATCGGTGTTGGAGGTCATTAAGGTGCCAAGAAGGAACTGACGTCCCTCCTACCTTAGTAATTTTCTCTCAAGATGAGAGTTTTCAGGGACATGCATAATTAATTAACTCTGTGGCACTATTCTTTGCTCACCTGTCTCGTTACGCTGACTGTTAATGACTCTGCTCTAATAGAAGATTGTAAACTTTTTTTTTAACTTGAAATAAAAATATGCAGTAAATAATCCAAGACTTCAATCTTTTATTTTATTTTTAATATGGCACCTTTATTTAAGTTTATGCCTCTAACGAGTGTGTAAAACCAAGCTGTGATTTTCAGTCGCCAATTCTGAAGTCTGCAACATTAAAAAGTGATTAACTAAAAAATATAATATATATAATAAATCACAAATTAATAAAAAAAAGTAATTGAAAAAATGAAAGATGAAAATAATGGCAAAATTATGACAGAATTTGTTTGATTAGGAGCAAAAATGTGCAGAAATTAAAACTCTAAAGCAGTCAAAAAGTTAAATGTTATAAATGAAATGACATTTTAAGATTATAAACTGTCTTCCGAAAAAACAAAAATACCTAGAAAAATTAATTTAATAAGATCTTATAAACATGAAATATATACAGTTGAAAAAAAAAAGTTTATATTATGGAAATGACAAAAGAATAATTTTAAAAAATATATAAATCAGATTTAAAATAAAAATACAAAATTATATATACCCTTTTAATTATAAAAACTGCCAATAATAATTTTTATTAATATTAAATTTATTTTAGTTCTAGAACAATTTCTATATTAGTACCATCAAAGTCAATTATTTTTTTCATTTTCATCTCGTATTTTTATTGCAATATGATCAAAGCGTTTATAATTAAGCATATAAAATAATGAATAAGCTGTCTCATAAACAATTGAATAATGAAAACCAAACGTTGTTTTTGACTAAAAACTCCCAATTATATTTGTTTGTAAATGATTTAATTCATCATATGTGATAAAAATACTACATGCTAAATTGCAATGAATATTTATTGTTTTAAATGAGTTTAAAGTATGTATTTTATTACCAACTTCATTTTAAATAGTTTTATTTCTTCCAAAACCTAAATCATCAAATTTTACATTATATTTACTGTTGATATTTATTCTATCTGTTACATTATTTGTTTCTAAAACAAAAATATCAGTTTTAAAAGCTTTATATAATTTTATAGTTTTTTTAATGATTGAATGTAATTTTGACCTTCAGGAATAATGTCTGTTTTGGTAATCAACAACTTTATGATAGTATTATTTATATTTGATTTGAAATATATTGTACCAGATATAATTAAAGCAATAAAATGTTCATCATGAAGAATATCATAGTGATATTTGATGATATTTTAGAAAACCAAGATAATATTTGCAATTATTTTACTTGCCAAAGACATAAAAATCTTGATTTTTCTTTATTTAGCAAAAACTTATTCAAATGTACCAAAACAATTAATAAGAGATAATACAAATTTTTTAAGTATATGTAGACACAATGATAAAAATTTCAAACATATTTATAGTATAATGATTTTGTTGGTAGAGATATGTCTTGATAAGATAAATTTAAAGAAATTTGTTCTAAGCGTTGGGATAAAAATTATGGTTTTAATCCTTGATATAGTTCATTTCATATAAGAAGGCCACTTTCTGACAGTCAGTGAGTGGCAACTTAATATATTGAAAACAAATAACCTGCCATTTACAAAATCCTGTATCAGCTGATGCACGAACGAACAAAAGTTAATATTACGTTGGCTATTCTGAGAGCAGTGCCGAAGCACATCACACAAGCAGAAGATACGCGGATAAGAAAGAGTTCGTAGATTAATTAATACATTTTATTTTACGTGGTCATAAAACAGCAGTTTTTAGTTTTAGAAACGAAACTTCGTGATAAAATAGTAATGTATAGGTGTTCAAAATGAGATGCACAATAAAACGATACGTATCCAAATGTGACGAAAAAATCCAAAGTTTCCAGACTCTCAAACCAGGTGCTGCCATCTTGTGAGTTAAAAGCGCACCATCATTTGCAATATGCCCTTCCATGCCATCTGTTATCCATATCCCGAACTACACCCAGAAACATATAATAGTTTTGTTGTTTAAAATAACGCATTCACGCGCATATACAAATAATTTTATTTTCCCGCTAGCTCTGTATAATTTTTTAAGTAACATATATATCGTGTACAGCGTTTACGAACGACCCTACACACGTCCACCAAGTTGCGTTTACGAATGCAGCGCCACCCAAGCAGTTCACCAATTGCCACACGGAGCAGCACCTCCTGGACGCGCTGACTCGCAACATCAAAGCCTATTCTTGACACGCCTGTTGATGGCGAATGGATACATAAACGAAAAGACACGGCGATTGTCAACTGTCAAAAATGTGGCCTTCTTATATGGTACACAGTTTATCAATGGAATAATAAATTATGAAAAATACAGAAATAAAATTAAAGATTTTATAATAATATGAACAGGTGTTTGTATAACTGTGTGAACGAGTTTGTTGTGTGTTTAACCATTGAATCAATAATTTTTTTTATAAAAAATTTTTTGTATGTAAATGATGATGTACATAAGCGTTTTCAAACTACTATTCAAAATATACGCTTTTTGCTATTCAAAATCAATTTACTAATAAATTAACAAAAGCCAGTAAAAGCAACATTTCTTTGTTTGGAGTCAAGTTCAATTCATATAAAATTATTAATAAAATTAAAAAAATATAGTTAAAACACAGCTAGTCACCACACCAGCAATAATTTGGTAGTCAACATTATGGAACATTTTAATTCAATACATACATACTTCCAACCACTGAAAACTGCCATGCATTTTTGCAAAAGTTACTATGTATGTCATTTCAATGTGAAGGATTTTTTTAAATATTAATCTGGCAAGATCTTAATGAAACTTTTAATTACTAAAAAAATGTTATACACGTCTCTAACCATAATAAAAACCAGAACTAACAATTTAAATTTTTTGACACAGTATTACAATTCATTCTGGCCACTCAAAATTTCCTGTATTTTATAATAATTCCAGGTTTTCCCACGACTGTTGCTAATAGAAGCTACCACTACCAGCTTCCCCTCAAGCATGGCTCAAAACAACCACTGCACAATACTTACCATAAACATAACCAACGCAAGCTTGCTGCACGTCGCTGATCTGTAACCTTGCATCCTCTAATGCTTTCGTTACAGCCTCTTTGGCCATCTGCGGGTAGTCGAAATCAGCCCTTCTCCCAGGCTTCTCAAACTGTACACAAAAAATTACTGACCCTTACATACTGCCACATTAAGGGCTCCGCCTGGCTGCCGTATGAAGAGTGTTGCAGAGGTTTGGTAGAAAACGCGTGATTCAAAAACGGTTGAATATTTTGTAAGAGTAGCTAAATACAAAAAGTAATTAAGAAACATTTTGTGCCCAAAGACAATTTTCAACAGGTGCTTACAGAATCAGTTTTAGCTGCTAGTTTTCTGTACAGAAACTTTAGCGTTGTCTTTAGACACACATCATACCTTTATCTTTATTAGCATGCCATAAAAATAGTGTTACCGGCGGCTGCTCTGAGCGTGCGAGACATGGATGATTTATTGACGCACGTGCTAACAGTTGCAACCAGAAGAATGTTTACAAAGCGTGCCTGTTATGCCCATCAGGGCGCGTGCCACCCCCGACCTTGGGTATCGGGTGTCTTTGAGACATCTCAAGAATGCTCTGGATTACTGACCTCGTTGCTCTCTCAGCTACTCGGGGTGCTGCGAACTTTCCAAGTCAAGACTAGCAGAGTATAAATAGTACGATGAGCTGATGGGCCTCTGAGATAGCAGTTGTTGAATGGATGAGTTTCAGAGATAGACGACTAGCGAGAAGAGAAGCGCGCAGTGATAGAAGTGACCAGCGGGAGGAAAATCTGTGACTGCGAACATCAGAGCTGTGAAGAGTACAACTGCAGGCTGGACTATTGGACTGGATGCGTGAGTGAAAGACATTACAAATGCTGGCAACAGATAGACTGAACGTGTGTTAATGATGAGTATGAGCTAACTGACAATAACCAAACAGAGGCATAAAGAAGGGCGTTAATTAGAGTTGAAATATATATTAAATACTGCGCTCACTATGAAATAAAAAAATGGACACAGATAATTTAATGCTGTAAATTATAGCTGTGTGAATAAATTAAAAATCAAATTTAGTTCTTTTATTTTTATTTAGACCTCCATCCCTCACGAATTCAGATATGCAACTCAGGTATTCTTGTAACATATAATGTGACAGCTGAAAGTCACGTTCAGGCAAGCTGCCAGCAGAACGACAGCACGACAGTTGAGCGCCTTGCAAAGGATTACCAGATGTGTGGTATTCAAGAAGAGGATATTAAAAAAAAGAGGACACTTACGGGAAACTAAAACGAAAAAAGAGGAGACACAATTTTGCAATAGGAAATATACAAAATTAGTTTATTACGTCGCAGGTCAGTTAAAAATATATTGCAAGCATAATTGTATACCAATTTCGGTTAGGTAATACAAAATATTTATTTTGCAACCAGATCGAGTAATAGTCATATTCACTCTGAATATGAAAGTCAATTCCATGTAGTTTGTAGATATTACAGAATATTTTGCAAGCAAACAATATAGATACAAAACACAGTTGTACATAAGCACTGGCCACAACTTTGCTAATTGTCAGTTTCTCGCACAGCTCAGGTTCAGATACATTTCTATCGTACTTCTTTGACGATTTTATTTGTTCTAACAGGTTTATATTTCCTAGCAAATAATCATAAAATTATGAATAGATTATACACTTCTCAACTTAGACATGTAAAAAAAAAACCAGCCAGGAAAAATATATCAGTGTTGATAAAGACAAAAGAATCGCGTAATATTCTCCAGAAAAAGTGCTGGATTCGTCAACATTATTAATAAATTTTTAAAGACACTAAAAAACCCACAAAAAGGTAAAGCTTTGCTGCCTTTTACTTTTATTGGAAAAGAGGATGTTTCAATTTTTTTTCTCGTAAAACCCAGCAGCAAAGTTTACAAAAAAAAAAAAAAAATAGGACACGTCCAAGTAAAAAAAGACATCTGGAAACCCTAGCCTTGCACGTAGGGGCGATGAGGAAATAAATGGTAACAGTTGGCCTTGGAGCTCATGTGTTTTCAGGCCTCGAACACGCAAAATAGCTGCAGGCAGGCGGAACCCTTAAAAACTAAACTAACAACGTACCTGCAGAGGTAGGTAACAAAAAATATCTAAAATAGTACCATTATTCATTTATATAAGCTCAAGCCGCCTAACAACTGGCAAGGCCTCACCTCCCAGTCCCCCCTACCAACCCGCCAGCAAGCCGCACCAAGTCAGCATCGACTTCCGTCAGGGGCTCCACGTCCCACTGGGTGTAGCGAACCCGTGGTTCCAGCACCGCACGACCAGCAGCCCTCCGCGGGCTACCATCAGCATTGCCAGCCACAGCACCACCTCCGTCCAAGGACTGGGCACGAGTTCCGGCCGAGTCAGGAGCTACCCCGAGCCACGCACAATACAGATAAACCAGTGGCTGTGTGCAAACCCATTGTACGAAGGACAGTTAAGCCCACAGCAGACTTTGTGCCGTGCCGATAAGCCATGCACCCCAGCTTATATACTGGCCGGGGTCCAGCAAGCAGCCGATAAAGTCAACCCAGTCACATCGCCCGTGTCTCTGATTGACACACAAAACCTTGCCAGACCATGATGTCATAGACAGTCACACGACGTTGTGAGTCACTGTTTTGTTAATGATATTGTATGAATGATCATTCCACAAGTGCATTCCATTTTAAACAACACACGTGCCATGACTTTAGAGTTTAAATTGCATAGCCGTAATTGTGGAAAATTTAACCATGCGAGTAATTATTCCCATGCACAATAGCAAGTCGGCACCTCCCCCCTGCTGTAATTCCCCTATTGTGAAGTTAGTTTTAGTTTGGTTAAATTTTCTGCATTTACAAAGCTAGGCGCCGGCAGTATGCAAGCACTTTATTCTCATGCTGACATGCAATACAAAACAGTAGAATCTACTGCACTGAATACAATTTCCATGCTAACATACGACTATGTACAGCCCATTAAACTGGAACCAGACATTAACAGCATTACTAGCCCATGTAGGTAGTGGATACACCTCTTTGGTGATATTGCTGATAACAAAAATGTAGGGCATGTTAAACTTCTGTTGTGATGAGTCTAAACTCTACAAAACACTAATTTCCGCAAAATAATTAGATTCAACAGTTCACACTGTAAAAATTGCAAAGAACCACCAATGTGAATTGAGCAAACACAATCCCCAAACATACATTCTCAACTAACAATCAAACGTATGGAAATTGCTGAACCAATTGGTGATTTTTGCTTATATTAACGACTTTCGATTGGCTGTTCTTAACATCACTGTCATAATACGACAAACGTACCGTGGCGGTGCACGTAAACAAAGGCTCTGAATGCCTCGTACGATATATCGTTTTTTTGTACTGTTTTCACAAAACGAATTACAAATCCCACTTAAATCCCACTAAAGTAAGCCTTCCAAAAAAAAAGGGGGAGGGTTGTTTATGGCTCTTGTATGTTTTCTTTAAAACAGCAATGGTTCTTATAACTACTCCAACTAACTCTATAAAAGTGAATTTATGCAAATCTGTGTACCATTCTTCTTCTTGGAATTGGAGGTGATTGCGAGCATAGAGCATAAAGGGCACATAAATTTACCTACATTTACAACTGGTAAAACCATATAAAAACATAAAAATACACAAAGTACTTTAAATTATTATTTGCAGTAAATATAACTAAGGAAAATCTTTATAATAGACTTATTATACTGCAAACATAACAATGTGTATGTGAGTATTATTAGTCGATAATGTCAAAATGTACAATTTCTAATTTTTTTTTTTTGGAAAAGCCCCTAATTTTTAGTATTGTCCTACAAACATTTAANAGTATTATTAGTCGATGTCAAAATGTACAATTTCTAATTTTTTTTTTTTGGAAAAGCCCCTAATTTTTAGTATTGTCCTACAAACATTTAAACAAATACTACATTCACAACAAAAGTAATTTTGAAGCACAAATTCTGGAGAGTTTGGCAGACTATTACAAAGCACATTGATTAAAAGTATGGACAAATGAAATGACAAATAGAGGACTAAAGAGATTTGAGCAGCGAGTTAATGACAGTGAAAGAGAGTGGAATGTTTGGGGGCAGGGGAGACGGGAGACCCCAGGGAAAACCAGCCAACCAGCTGCATCGTCATCTACGATTCCCACGTGCGAAAATTCGGAAAAGACACCGCCGGGAATCGAACCCGGTTCGCTTGTGGGAAGCGAGCGCCTCGGCTGCTAACCTCTAAGAGATGGAGTAAAAATCACAATTTGGCTTGGGTTGCGGCAGGTGATAATGACTTGGGAAGCAACACAAACTAAAACATTTTCACTACGAAAAATTTCATTTTGCAAAATTATTTATAATTGTGTGTTCGAAAATACCTATTGGGCCAAATTCATATCGAATCCTTTAAATTTTCAGTTATAAATGCGTACAATAGTATTACTTGAATAAGAGTTATTCACAACAAATTGTAATTTAGGACTCCTACAAACTTTGCTGACTCATTACCCAATGAGAAGAGTTAAGAAAAAGCGCATGACTGATTCATGACAATATAAACTCCTTACTTACCTTCGTCATTCCAACACCGACTACATACACTGGCCTCATTTTGCTTATTAACTTGAAATTCCAAAAAATTTAATGCAGAACAAGATCAAATGTCCACAGCGTTTGACAACACCAAAAACACAACACACAAAAACGAATTGGGACTGACATTCACAGAAAAGAGATAGTTATAGAAAGCTCACTCAAGCAGTGGATTTCAAAACCATAAAATGCGCTACGTGGCTGTGAGGAGAACTACCAACAAAATTGGCAGGCTACTTGAATCTTACATGCAGTTGAGCCAAATTTGAAATTAAAAAATGTATGTAACAAAATTCTGAATTTATTTGACCTGTTAAATTTACTGAAGACAATAATTGTATATAAACAAAACCCATAAAATAAAATTTGTGACATATAATTATATTTTATTATTTTAATTATGAAATTTTAAGGGTAAATATTTTATATATATTTTAAACCTAATATACAATTTTTGTTTTCAGTAAAATAAATAGCTGTTAAGAATTATTGTATTTCATTTAGAAGTTATATATGAATCATAGATCAATATTATTCACCTCCACTGCCCCTTCCCATTCCCGTACGCTCAAAATGTCACAAAATTCTCATCCAAAAAAACTTTTCCCCTTACCCTTTTGTTTAAAATATTTGCTTATGTTGCTAGAGACTCCTTGACATTGAAACACACTTTTATACCAAAATAACTATTCTGATCGTGCATCATAATGCATCAGAAGAAAATACCCATATTATATTGCAAGGAAAACTAAACATTTCCCACATACAATTGTATATACTTCATTTTGTACAGTTTTAGTAGTATACAGTGATTAACTTGTGAAAATCCTGTTGTATTTCACTTCCAAAACCACTGTATACTGCAGTTATGTTATTAAGGGTGAAAATAAACAAATTGAAAAAAGATTGTCACTTTAACCAAAATGTAACTAAATGGCTAGTCCATACAGTTCCCTACATGCCTCAAGCCAAAATGGCAATACATAAACTAGTCGTTCTACTACAGTAACCATGTAAAATTTAAACCGATTAGCATAATAAAATTGCACATAGTATTCAAAACGTTTTGTATTGGATATGCAGACTATTTTCACAAGTTCACCAGAAATATAGTTGCCATATAATTCTCTGACATTTCCCCAGCTTCATTGCAAGTGGTAACTCTGCTAGGTATGTATACATATCCTAAAATTTCCAAGATACAGAATAAGGTATAGCAAGGAAGTTCAATTTCATGATGTACTTTTGCTGTAATCATTTTCGTATCCAGTTAGGTAAATATACAAAAATTAATACAACCCAATCTTGTTGCAATAACTTTATTAATGTAAACATTTTCAAGACAATTTTGAATATATGACTTAACAGATACAACAACAAAAATTACATATCATTAAAGTTTACAAACACAAAAAAAAATTAAAATATCTTACATTTTACAAATCACAATATCACCTGTATTCCAAACCCTTCTCTTATATGGGGAAATACAGTAAAATTATAAAACTCTTTGGGGCAAAAATTGTATTGGATTAGGTCCAGTAATGACTAGGGATAAACGATTTCCACTTTTTTTCGATTCTTAATATTTATACCGATACCTCTCTCGATTCTCGATTCCAAAAATCGCGATTCTTTTAGTTAAAGACAACTACTTTACAGCACCAAATAGTGTTGAGGGAAATTTAATCATTTAAACTAGCCCTACATTAGTAGTAGGCCTATTACTAATGACGTTGGCAAGGTTAACCAGGGCTCGTTAAATGTTATATTGCCTGGTGCCATAACTCAGTAATGAGCTGATGATGAGGATCGTCCAGTTGATGGCCCATGGGGAACCTGGTAATCCTCCATCAGTTTATTGATGGGTATCGCTTACTTACGGTTGCACTTTTATCTCTGATGGCGACACTGTAGGCCGTCTCGTTTGCTTGAAATATACTAACAAAATGCAGGTACTGCTACAAAGGATGCCCTACAATGAATTGACACTGATTTCACTTGGTTGAACGGTTTATTCACTGTCCTTGCTACAGGTTAATAATGTGTGAATGATGCATGATAATGGACCAAGCACTTAAGCGGTGAAAAACACATGGTCTTATATTGAGACGCGATTGCGTTAAACTCTCCAGTGAGAGGGTGGTTGTCTCTCTCTCTCAGTACATTAAAGATAATACAAATGTTCCAGTGACTAATATATTACTATTGCAGTTAAATTATTGCAGCCTATATGTGGGTAGTGAAGGGGCTCGTGAAGAGGGCGACCAACGCCACCGGTCTTGTCAGGGTGCTCTCTCAAACAGGGTGTGTGGCTAAAGACCACGTACAATATACCTCTACACGGCCACAAGAATTAGTAGTCCACATCACGGTAGTTCAGGGCTCTCAGAGTCACCCCTTCTACGGTCCTGCAAGACGTACACATTTGAAACATTTTCAAGAATAGCTGCATGTTTACCTGGAGTGGGCCAGGTTTTGAAACACGTATGATAAGTGGAAGTTTCCATAAATAAAACACCATCATACAGTACAGTTTTTACATGATAACCTTTGATTACATTGCACGCGATATCACAGAGTGAAAATTACGTTATATAAGCAGGCCTGGTGCTTAAGGCCCACCAATAGCCTATGCGGAACAAGAGCCATGAAGGCGAGAGAATTAGTTTTGGATTATATTATCCCGGGCGCGACGAATCGGTGGAGATGGAGTGAAAAATTCGGGTCACTGATAAGAAAACAATTCCGGTAAAATTTACGTCGAATGAAATATACTTTATATAAATATTGCGTGTTTTATATAAAAAATTTCTCGTTCTTCTTAGCCCTCGTCACTATTCCATTTCATGGCAATACTACACATTACATTTGATTAGTAATGTCCACATACACCATTTGCAGGTATTATTTTATCTTTTTTTTTTTTCGGAAAACTGTGATTCCAAATAATTACTAATTCAAGTTGTTAAAGATATTTAAAAATGGGATGTGTACTGTTAAAATATGTACATAATATTTAATCTCATGATTTAAAGTCTTTGTAAAACTAATTCTTCTTTTGTTAAGTTTTATGATAAACAAAAAAAAAAAAATTTTTTAGTTTTAATGTTTATTTAAAAAATTTGTATATTTTTATAGACGTTTCATGTTTGACATATTGTTAAACCAAAGGCTTAAATATTTATCCAAACAATGAAATAAATGAAGTTGTGTGCCCTTGTTGTTGTTGGCATAATGTCTTAGGCGGTATTTGTTTGTAATGAAACAATGCTTATAAAGTAATATGTCTGCAGCTTTCATCATAATACCAAAATACAATTTGGATAAATTTGAGTGTCAAAACATATTCTAAATTTGACTATGAAGGAACGAAACAGTTTTCGTTTTATTTACAACAATACTTAACCAAAATTGTTTAAGCGATAATGAAACACTTCCTGCACCAATAGTAGTTTCTATTTCTGTGTGGTTAATTACTTGCGGGTTGTAAAGGAAGTAACTAGTGGCCATCAGATGGAAGTAATGTGGTTTTTGCCCGGCGGTGACCGAGCGTGTTTTGCAGTTAACGTATTTATGGTGGAATGCATTGAAGGGTTGTAATGGGGGAATTGCAAGTGCACCATTGTTCATAATGTCCGTGTTGCAATGAATGCTACAATGAATGCCACAAGTTTGTTTGTTTCTACCAGTCGACTGGTGTTGCAAGCTGATGGAGAAGACCCGGCTACCTGGTTGGATCTTTATCGTCTAGTGCCCTACCTCCGCCAATCACTTTCGTGCACCGTTTGCGGCAATCTGCTAATCCAGCCGTACACGCCGACTGAGAGCAACTGTCAACATCATGTGTGTCGTTCTTGCAAGGGCGGGCGGAAGAAATTAAAGCCCACGTGTAGTTGGTGCAAAAACTACGAGAAGTACATTGAAAATGTCCAATTACGCATCTTATTACAGTGTTATAAAAAATTATGTGAATACGTTCTGAGTACTGCGTTATTTTCGAAACTCACAATTGTCGGTAACAGCGTGTCGAGTGGCACGACAAGCCTGAAGGACTTGATACAAGAGGGCGCTGGCTTTAGAGACGTATACAAAAGTCAAGCAGGTTTGTCGAAATCTGCTTACAGCATATTGCCATGTATTTACACGAGTACTTCTACGCAAACCCAGACGGCACTAGCAGCTTCCAGAGTTCAGTCTTTGGAACAGCCCATGAGCCAGAACAACGGCTTGTCGCCTCTGGAGTTGCTGGATGATCAGTCTCTGCACCCGGAGTCGTCATTGTACTCTGTGATGTACCCTGGTGATGGTAATAAAATAACTATAAAAAGGAAAGGAACAGACTTTGACCAATCCGGAGACGGTAACAGCTGGAGTGGTGCCGATTCATTACCGGTATTGCTTTCCCCTTTTATTTCTGGAATGTGTACATGGACGGCAGCCGTCTACTGAAATGTAAATGTGGGATTGAAAGTCACTGTTTTCTTTGTTACATTACTATAATAAGGCCTAATACAACTTCAAAATATATCTTGTTCATTGAATAAGTGATTTACTTTGTTTACGCCTAGGTGCAAATCGTAATCCTTTGTCTAGCTTAAAACCATACGGTAGACTTTCATCTATACATACCATTGTTTTTCAGCTTTAGTAGCCTATGTTTGCTAAAGGTTAAAGTATAGTCTGCACATTAATTTTTTTTTTTTTTTTTACATTTTCATCTAGTATTATATTTTGATGACTTTTTTCTTGATGTTGCCAAAGTCATATGAAAGTAAGATTGTGTTGTTTGAGCTGTGGCATGATGGCCACATAATGTGCAACGTAGGCTTAGCATGTTTGGTAGACTGCTGCCGTTGATGTAAACACAGCATTAAATTTAATCAACTGTTGTATTCTTTGTTCAAAGATGGCTTAGCGTGAAATGAATACCATTAGATTTAATTATTCAAACCGTACGGTATGAGGTCTAAAGAATATTTTTTTTAATGAACACACTGGCATGCTCCAGGTTATGATTTTGGGACTACAGGAAATATAATTCAATGTGTAAATGTAAATCCTAAATTTGTGGACAACAAAATTCTTTCATTTAGTTTTATGTTTATTCTGTTTTTTAAGAGTTAGAACTGACATGTCAACAACACATTTAAGTTCCTTGCAGTTTCGCTTGATCAGTGGACAAGTTCTTGTCATGAGGTCTGTAGCAACTGTTGGGTTTCATTTCCAGTATGAATTCTGTTGCTAGAAACACACTCAAATTTTGTCCGTTATTGAAACACATTTATGATTTGACGTTGGGAAGGGATCAACGCTGTGCATTTGTTCTGCCATGTTGGTTGAAAACTGAGATATGCTACATGTAGCGTAAACAAACTGGCACTAGTTAACCGTACTTCATTTAATTTAATGTTGTTGCCCGTAACATAATTTGCTCAACTGTAATATGAGCTGCACAGTTTAAATGTCTCGTAGACACGCAAAACCACATTTGAAGATCCTTAAACTTTTCAACCTAACAGTGAAAATGTTCCTGCCAACAGTTTGCTTCGACTTGAAACCAGGGTGTGATATATTTGTGCTCCAGAACTGTAGAATTAATCGAACATATCCAGTATTAAATTTACATTTGGCAGAACAAAATCGGGAGAAAATTTTATCCGTAGTAGTACGAAAGTACTTGACTGCAAAGGACCAGTAATTTATGTAAATAGTTTTTTATTATTAAAAGATAATTTAATATAATATGAGCATAGCATAAAACATTTCTATTAAAATGTGTTTACCAGTGTTTCTGTAGGCTCTGTTAAGAAGTGTTGATATTGTCTGCGAGTTGTGCGTTTTCGTATTTGACATAGAGAATGCTATACTGTGTGTAGTTCACATTAATTATTAAATTTGATTGGTTTGTATTCTGATATTAATTTTTGTTAACATGTGATTAAGCAGAAAGTCCAAATGGGATTGGATCTCTGATTTTAATTATACCATAGCTGTTAAACAATCAATAGTTATACTGTTACAAATTTTTGACTCCTGTTGTGTGAATACAGCATGTTTTTTACATTGGTATCTTAAATTTTGTTAATATTCGTCAAAAATTCGTCAAAAACTTTAGTATCTGTGGATTTTGACAAAACTGTTTTATTTCAGAGGTTTTAGTACAAAATGCCTGGCTTTTTTTTGTAAGTCAGCAATTTTTGGAAAAAGGTGGTTTTTCCGAAGGATGAGTTGATGGAAACAACTTACAATCTCTTGTTTCTTTGAGCTTGTGTTGTTACAGAAACATTGACATAGTTTTGCAGGTGATTGAAATATCGTCTTCTTTTAAAATGAGCATAGTTTCACTGCATGTACATTATTAGTTTACAAAAATATACTTGTGAGACTTTATCCACTCCACTTAAATGAGAATGAACGTTTTTTTTTATTCATGGGAGCAATAACTTAGCCTTGTGAGACAGCTGTTCTGCTGAACTCTGGTTCCATATGTGTTAAAATATAGCAGTTGTTATGTTTCCCCATATGAAAGCTGCACTTCGCCAGAGTAACTTGTGCGTGAGGAATATGGCTGGAGCATTAGACTGTTTGCCAGTTACTCAGACTTGCAGTATCCTCGAGAAAGAAAAGTAACGCCATGGTTCTGGACCATGTGAGGTGAAGCCTGCTACTGCTGGAAGGTAGCTGCTGCGTTCTGCGTTTTGGCTGTTGGTTCTGGTAAATCTGGACATTGTGAATCACTCGCCAGTGCCATTAAACAGTTACAGTTGTCCTAAATGTAAGAAGTAAGCATTCATTTGTAATTAAACACATTTTTTTTCTTTTTGAAATCACAGTGTTATGAACTATGCTTTTATGAAAAAAAGTAACTTTTTTTTTTTCAAAATGTATTAATCAGATCGCACACAATTTTCGCTGCACTTTGTCTGCTTCTGGCATCCTTAATTTCCAATTTCACAGAAATTGTTTACAGCTTCAGTGTCGCTTATTCCAAAGTGGCAAATGTTCAAAAAGTCTTTTTGATTAACTTGTTCAACTCTTTTCAAACAGCAGCATGCCAGATGATTTTAAAGAAATATGCATTCATTTCACTGTGCAAAGTAAAGATATTAATAGCAAAGGATGTTAAATAACATCTTGTGATGTGGATAATAGATATCCTCTATGAAGTGCGAATAAGTGAGTAGGCGTTTATTTTTGTGTCCCGAGCAAAAATTGTCGTATCTGGCCCTATGTATATTTTGTTCCACCCTGTGGTTTCAGAGAGCCATCGTGGGTGATTCACTTTTTCTCTGACTGTGTAGCTGAGCAGTTTCAAGAAGATGCCCCAGCAGCGTGCAGTGGTGTCCAAAATGGGCAGCACGGGGGCGAGGAGTCGGGGTGGGGCCAGGAACATCAACAAGAGGAAGGGGTGCCGTTGCGGCAACGCGACCCCGACGCCCGGCAAGCTGACGTGCTGCGGCCAGCGCTGCCCCTGCTACGTGGCCAGCAAGGCGTGCATGGAGTGTCGCTGCAGAGGCTGTCGCAACCCCCACCGCCCTGGCGGACAGAAGGTCGAGCTTGCTGACGTAATGCCCAATCATTCAGGGGTGACATATGTGTGCACATGTTTTCTCACAGAAGGGCGGTGACATTGCATAAATAGCGGTAGCAGAAAAACTTCAAATATTTAAGATGACAGAAATCCAAGTACTCACAGTTAGTTCTTGTCGTCAGGCGCACACACAAAGAAGGACGACACATTTTTCACGTTGTTGCGTGATCGCGACGTTTCGCTGGCTAGGCCAGTTTCATCAGGCGGCGAGTTGTAGGCCACTCTTTAAATTNGGCTAGGCCAGTTTCATCAGGCGGCGAGTTGTAGGCCACTCTTTAAATTTAGTGTTTAGTTGCACATTGATACAAAGTAAAAGTAAAAAAGATGCTCAAACCTCATGGTCATAATGGGTTTCAAATTACTTTGGTGTTTACGTCATAGTTTCCAAGGATTTAATTTGAATTGTTACTGGCTTTTATTGTCAGAGAAATGTGATGCCGAAGAAATTGTAATATCTAAGTAGTGGTAACAAGTAGGCCGCTAGTCAACCAATCCTATCCTAATATAAAATGTGAAAGTGTGCTTGTTTGTTTGTTTGTCCTTCTTTCACGTCACAACGGATCAACGTGATTTTTTGCACAGAGATAGTTGGAGGGCCGGGAAGTGACAGGCTACTTTTTATCCTGAGAAAATATCTCATTACCTCTGGGAAATTCTTATTGGAAAATGAAAAAGTACACAAACGGAATAACAATGCAACGTCGCAACAGATTGAACGTAATTTCTTGCACAGAAATAGTTGGAGGACCGAAAGGCGATATTGGCTACTTTTTATCGCAAAAAAATTCTCAAAAAATCTACAAACGATAATAGTGAATCAATTTGGAAAAACGTTTCCCACCAGCTCGCTTTCTTGCAATACACTGTTTAAACCATTAAAGATGGAACAATATAATGTAGTAAAGAATTGTGTATAAAAAAAATACCTAAAAAAAACTCAGTGGTAGCGTATAACTATCTATAACAGAGAAATACTAATAAGCGTTTTTACCATTTAATTCACAGACACGTTGAGTTATATAATATATATACATAGAGTATAGAAGATTAACACTAAGTAAAATTCAACCATTTTAAAAAAAACCTAAACAATAATTCTGTAGTCCACACGAGCGGAGCCGTGGGCACAGCTAGTAATATATAAAAGGACGGAAGCACAAGTATTCGCAGTCTATTTATTTTTTATACCGATGACCAAATTTAAAACTGGAACAACTCAAAAAAAATATTGCTTTTGAGTTATTACTTGCTGGGCATTGTTCTTTGTGCTTCTCTACATATTTCAATAAAGAATCAAGTCAAAACATAAATGTGGGCCAGAAAAAGTTCAATTCACCTTAAATATATTTGTGCTTGCGTAAACCTAGTTCATTATAGCAACATTTTAACATATTTCTGTCTAAATCAGAAACTACACTTAAACTCCCGTTCCATGCAGAAACATTTTGAGTTGTTTCTCTATAGAATTTAATACTTTAAAATTTCTCAAATTTACTGCCTCTTAAAATTTTTTGAATTTATTGCCTCTTTAAATTTTTTTAATTTATTGCCTTTTTAATAGTTGGCAATGGGTCTAGGAAAAGAAGAGGAAGATGAAAGACAATTCTTGGATCTTTGCAGTTCAACAAACAAAACATTTAGTGTCGCGTGGTGAAGCTAGCAGAATGCTGTTATTTTTATCTAATTACGACAGTGTAGATAATTAATTGTCAAGATGGATGAAATCAAAAGAATGCAGACAGAAATGAGAGCACAATCTCTTGTGTGTGAAGCACATTTTTTAACTCGTGGGATTGCAACAACTGATCAAATATTGATAATTATGAGAAAAAGGTAAGCCATAGTTATTGTGTGTTTTAAATATGAATACTTATACAATTATCTGCAAATGTGTCTAGTGTTACTTTCTAACTTTTGTTTTAATAGTATTTCCTGTCGGTACCTAACACTTCATAATACACCAATGGTGTTGATTTCAGGTAAGTTTGTCTGCAGTGTGGTAAATGGATTGGGAAACAACAGCGTGGATCTAGAAGAGCCCACTAAAGAAGGAACCCAACATGTTGTCCCCATTTTGTCTACCCTGTCTCCAGAATTGTCTCAAATACTGTACTTGGAAAACCATGGAATCTAGATTCAGGAAATAATTCACAATGATCAAAAAGAGGTAATTGTTTCAGATTGTATTGTGGTTTGCATGTGTGTTTTTGGTAAGAAAACCTACTTGCACTATTTGTTAATGCATAAATTAGGAATAAAATAACCATATTGTTGTATTTAATGTCTGACTAATGCCTAAATGTTGTAGAGGCCTGGGCCGTGCTCTAAATGTTTACGTTGTTAGATTGTGATTATTATAAAATTGTGTTTACATTTTGAACACGAGAAATATTCACTTGTTCTAACAGATTGTGTATTATTTTATTGTTGTAGGTGGGTAGTGTTGAAGATGTCCATTCTTCGATCCTAAACAGAAATTTTTCATTTGAAGTATCTGGTGGAGTTTGCGAACTTGTTGCAACAGAAATCGGTGTAGTGATGCACGATGAATCAACGGAACCTCTTTTCTTGAAAATCAGTGGCATTGTGGAACAGAAAGCAGTTGATTAACATACTGATGTTAATGATTGTGATGTTGGTGTAATTTCAGACTATACTGTAAAATTACTACAAACAAATCATGATGGCGGTGGTAAGTTGGAAGGGGCTTTGGATTCTGAGAGTTGAGTTGAGAAATTTGGGTGCTTTAAACAAGGTCTTGAAAGCCAATTAGGGTGAAATAAAGTGAGGACGGAGCAACGCCGGAATGCAAGAGCGGGGGAAACCGGAGATCCCAGATAAAACCAGTCAACCGACAGCATCGTCCAGCACGATTCCCACTGCGAAAATCTGGGTTGACCCGGCCAGGGATTGAACCCAGTTCGCCTTGGTGGGAGGTGAGCAGTCTTAACTGCTCAGTCACAGCGGCCCTTTTTTGGATTCCGACATCCATGAATAGGTGGTGCAAGAAGTAGAAGATTCAGATAGTTTCATTGCTACTTATGACTATGTTACATGTAAGACTTCAAGGTTTACTTCAAAATTTACCTCTAATGACAATAATTGAGGACTGGAAGAATTTTCTGGAGACATTGACAATAGTGACAACAATTACANAAATTTACCTCTAATGACAATAATTGAGGACTGGAAGAATTTTCTGGAGACATTGACAATAGTGACAACAATTACATTCCTGAAAGTGATTGCAATCCTGTCAACCGTAACAGTGAAAGAAACAAAGTTCTCGGACATTACAAAAATGTGAGAAATAAAAATTATAAATTACAAAACATAAGTATGCCTGATGAACAGCTTCAAAATGAAACAGAAGTGTTAAATGTTAACTGTGATGAATAAAGTAGAAAAACTCATCAGGAAACGNTGAACAGCTTCAAAATGAAACAGAAGTGTTAAATGTTAACTGTGATGAATAAAGTAGAAAAACTCATCAGGAAACGAGAAAAATGGGCCTAAAAAAACGAGAAATTTTCATTTTGTGAGAGAATAAACTTTAAATCCCCTTGCAACGATAAATGTAGGTTGAAATGTTCTACACGAGAAACACAAGACAGGCAGGCGCTTCACAATAGTTATTGGGAAATAGGCAGCATTGTCCGACAGAGTCAACCTAATTCAATCTATGACAGAAATACAGCTTAAATGCACATACAAAAAGTTTGACAGCAACAAATCATTGAACTATTTGTGGTTCAAAAGTCAGTGTGTGTAAGTTAATATTCTAAGAACCATAGATATTAGCAACAAAATGACCATCACTGCTTGCAAGAAAACAAATGAAAAAGGTGGGATAGAACCAGATAAGCGAGGGCGTCATGGTACGAGTGGAAGAGAGTTATTGCAAGAATTGAAGACAGGCATTAAAAGGCACATAGAATCATTTCTGGTTGTAGACACTATTGCAGTGCATTTTGCAATGATGGGGAAAACTCCTTTGAAATTGGAGTTTAGCTCAACTCGCAATCATTTACAAAAAAAAAGCTAAGCTCCAGCAGAAACTCCGCTTCGATGACCTCGCTGTCTCGACGAGACGTTAAACTGTACCCACCTACCAGCAGAAACTCATGTGAATGAAAGGAGCTAGCTCACACTGCAAAACTACTTTTCCTGGAGTTAAACTCATTTCCAGCTCCTTTTTATATCACTGCGTACCATAATTGTTGTTAATANCAAAACTACTTTTCCTGGAGTTAAACTCATTTCCAGCTCCTTTTTATATCACTGCGTACCATAATTGTTGTTAATAGTGAATGCAATAAAACTGCAAATGTTATTCAAATTACCTGTTTATTTGTGTTATCAAATAGAGCCTTAAAATTTGCGTGCAGAAGCAGCAGCTTCAAAGTTAGAATTTACAGATTACTTATTACTTGTTTATTTTATCTTATCAAATTAAGCTTAAAAATTAGCTTTCAGTAGAAGTTGCATTTCAAAGTCAGAATTTACAGATTACGCTTTACTTGTTTATGTATATTATCAAATTTAGCCTCAAAATTTTTCCTTCAAAAGAAGTTGCAGTCTAAAATCAGAATTTGATGCGTTTGTCCTTTTAGTGAAAAAAAAGTCTTTTGCAGTGCTGAGTAATCTTTCTGCAGCTGCAGAAATATATATATATATATATATATATATGACTAGCTGACCCGGCAAACGTTGTTTTGCCATAAAAAGTATTTCTAGTGATTATAGTATTAGAAAAAAATAACTATAACTTATTGTAAGTGTGTGAGGATGTGGTATATAAGTGGAAGAGGCATGGAGCTCTCTGGACGATGACGGAATATAAAATTAAATAATTTAATAAATATTAATAAAATGGAAATACAAACAATTACAGCTTTGCGATCAATAATAAAGTTAATTAAGAAGTACACTTAATTATTGAAAATATAATTGTAAACACGTCACTACTACGATCTGAGCACAAATGAATAAGAGAAAGGTTATTGTGTGAGAGAAAGTGGAGACCGGCTACTCCGTGCTGTGTCACTGGGAGACACCTGGTGGGAATAAATTGTAACCTAGATCGATAAATGATCGATGATAATTGATCAGTTATCGACCTAGGGTAAAATTTATTAAATTACTAATATCGCTATAAAAAAATAAGGGTTGGTGGTAGAAGGGTGAAAATTTAGGAGGGTATGTATTTTTTGATGCCACATCATAAAAAAATTAAAAATAAAAATTTTGTTCAAACAATAAAAAAAAATTGTTTGGGGGTGGCCACCCTTATTACTTAGGGGTGTAAAAAATAGATATAAATCTATTCTCAGACCTACCGAGTACACATAAAAAATTTCATAAAAATCGGTCCAGCCGTTTTGGAGGAGTTCAGTGACTAACACTGTGACGGGAGAATTTTATATATTAGATAGACATTTTTTTCACCATTAGTGGTGGAAGTTGTAAGCTGTCTTGTGTCTGCGCTGGTGTAGGCTCACGAAGCCATTGAATGATTTGATGACATTCATCTCACAAAGACAGTCTCTTCACATTAAAATTTTAAAAAATCCACTGAATTCATTAGGATTACTAGATGTGGTTTGAGAAGGTGGGCTTCCATCGTCGCGCTATGTTTTGTTGCTTGAACTACCCAATCTTGTCCTTTCTATTTCTCTTCATCTGGACCCCACTTTAGTTTAAATTTAGGATGCAGACATAATGCATTGACGTAACTCTTTTCCCATAGAGTATCTTTGAACTTGTAACACATAGATATACTATTTAACCTTTTATTCTTGAAGCGATTGGCTTATGCGGTTTATTATTTACATAGAAAAAGGTGTTTGAATGAAAATTTTGCACAAACTTGTAGTAATCACAGATACTTCACGTCGACTAAGTGATACTTTTTCAGTTAAAATGAAATCATTTTTTCCACAAGCTCGTGTGAATGTGCTCACCGGTTTCTCACACCGTTCTCAATAGCATTGACCAACGGGTCATTGTCAAGCAATCCACATTTTTGTTTTTTGTCCAAATGACCAACTAAGCTTGTTAGTGTTGGTAACAGGATCCCAATGGACACTTTTTTGTCTCCTTAGAGAATACCTGCAATAAAAAAATAAATATTGTTTTAGTAAAGATGTAGTTGCTTTAACTGCAATGTTATGTATTTGCAATAACAAGAAAACTAAACTAGAATAATGTGCTGATTTTTTGTGACATTGGTTAATGAATAAAAATCAAATATATGTAAGTATTCTAAAAAAAAAACATGTATTTTCTTTAAAATTTTCTTTTCAAAATTGGCAGCTAAAAATATGAGTGTTTCTCCGGTAGTGAGATATTCATGGATTTTTATCAGTCAACAAGTCATGGGTTCTAGTCCCAATTGAGGCCNAGTGTTTCTCCGGTAGTGAGATATTCATGGATTTTTATCAGTCAACAAGTCATGGGTTCTAGTCCCAATTGAGGCCAGTTATAAATTGTTGTAAAAGGTATTAAACGTAACTAAAAAAATGAATTGCAACTTTTAATTGCTGCATGTCATTTTACTGATGATTATTTACCTCTGCATACTCCTTCAAGAATTTTATTTCTATGGATGACAAACAAACTAATTGAGCTGCATCAAACAACAGATGAGCACTTTCTACTTTTTCGCTAAGGATCAAATTTATGCAAACTGAATCGTATGTAGAGTTCCACGTTCTTGTGCATGTTACCACTACCACCTACCAAGTTTTTTTATTTATTTTGTCAGCCAACAGTGGTGATGAATTTTGTTTGGTCCACGTGGAAGAGCATTTGGCGAAAGCACTCGGATATATTTCTTTGTAACTACCATTTGCATTTTGTGCCTCCATAATGTTTTTAGCTCCTAGGTTTAGTGTATGTGAAGCACATCTTCCACGAGGTGGGAGACAAACGGATACAGATGACGCATTTCCTTCAAGAATGTTTACTATATCAACTGCCTGTATACATTCTTCCCCTTCNGACAAACGGATACAGATGACGCATTTCCTTCAAGAATGTTTACTATATCAACTGCCTGTATACATTCTTCCCCTTCATCTTCAGATTTGTGGGTACTCCTCAAGCTATTTTCACAGTGTTTGTAAACTCTGAAAAGTTAAAAACCATTTATGCTTTTCTAAAGGTATTTATTAAACATAAATATATGCTCTATGTAACAAGACATATGAGAAAGGATTTCCCCAAATATTACATGTTAACGAACTAAATTATTTTGATAGATTTGATAACATTACCTTAAAAAGATACCATTAATAATGTCAAAATGTGTTTCACAAGGTTACCATTAGAAATAAAACATAATTTTCACATTACACTCATAAACAATTCATCATAGAATAAATCACCTGGATGCTTTCATCATGTTAGAAGCATTGTCAGTCACGCACAGAATGTTACTGTGTTCTGAATACAGTATTCAACAAATATTGAATGAAGCAATTCAGCAACCGCATCATGTGTGTGATGGCCAACAAAACAACGGCATGCCAATTCTCCATCGTGTCTTTCCAGGGACTGAATGGCAAACCAGTGCACAGTATCACCAAGGAATGTCGTGAAACAATTTAAGCACAATAACAAAATTAGAAAATTACTGTTGTTGATAACATTGCTATATAATAGATTCCTACCTTCCAAAAGATGTCCACATATCAACTGTCGCCCCTACACAAGAGACTGACTCCATATCTTGAATTAGTATTGTTTTTGTTTCCTTGAACAGAACTTCCACGCAATTTATCAATGTCTTTGTGCACATTACAGAACAAATTCCTGCTACGGTACCATCATTAGTTTTTTGAAGCTCTCACGTTAAACTTGGCAGAATGGCTGAGCTGAATCTACAATCCATTCATCTGCTCTTTAAAATCTCGTTGTTAAGAGTCGTCCAAATCTCTCAATTTGTACAATCCATTTGAATAATGCTTTTTTGGACGATTCTTTGCTTGTATGATGTTGAGGGCGTAGTGGTTAGACTACTCGCCTCCCACCTAGGTGAACTGAATTAGATTCCTGGCGGGTTCGCTCCTGGATTTTCGCATGTGGAAATTGTGCCGGACAATGCCACTGGTCAGCGGGTTTTCTCTGGGATCTCCCTTTTCGCCGCTCTTTCATTCCTGCGCTGCTCCATACTCACCTCACTTCACCCTCATCGTCTCTCAAGACCTCAACTTTAAGAGCCGTCCAGATGAAGTCGCCCACATGAAGTCCTGTGCCGAACATGGAGATTTGTGCTTGTTTCTTAGCAGCTATTTCACCATTCTTACTTTTTTAAGTGAAGAAGTGGTCTGTAGGGTTTTGACATTTTCAAATTGCCGTAGAATTTTAGGCACATGAGAAATATGCTTTCTCTAGGAAAAAAATTCTCTGTCAGTCAGCTGTGCTTGTACATTTGGCCACAAAAACTTTAATGGAAAGAGCATTTAATTTTTTTGTGGGCATCTCTTGGAGAGTGAGGACATTATTGACAGACACACACAAGCACACCGTTCTAAGGTATTGGGAAGGCATGCCCGAAACAATTTAGGAAAACAAAAATCAGGATGGCATGATCGAGATTCGAACCTGGGTCCTCCCAAATGTGAGTCCAGTGTCTTATCAATGTGTCTCCTCGCAAGTTGTATATTTTAATTATGCTACCGCAAATATATAGAAGGAACGTAAAAGAGAAAATCAAAGTAAAGACACGCTTATTTTGGTTGCATGTGACAACACTATTTATTACTGCCTTATTGTTCTGTTTTGTTCTGTCTGTGTGTGATGTTACAATCACATTATCATAACAAACAATGTGATGGGCATAGTGCAACAACAGAAAATTGCATCAGACTACTGGTAATACAGACTTTTAGATAATCTAAAACCTCTTTTTACTTCTCTCGACAATGTGTTTCAAGTTTTTCTCCGTGTGACTTTACCTCAATGACAAATGCAAGTGCCCCGCGCATCGTTATTTGCTGCAGTCATCTCGTCTTTCATGCGAAAAATAACGTTTCTCCAGCTACCGTCATGGCTGGAAGAAAAAAGCTACTTTGCGGCAGCTAGTCTACTCGAGAAGTCCTGTACGTTTTACTCCGGTAATGGTATCTTTCACACAGTAGTGTGTTTGTGATAGGATGTTTTTGGTTACAGCCATCTGGAAAAACAGTTTTTAATGATGCTTAAGAGCTCAAAAATTATATGTTCGATGTGCATTACATCTTGAAAGTAAAATTCATACGTGGTTTGGTGTATTTTTTTTTTTTTGTGGATGAATGAACATTTATGGAATATGTTTAAAAGTTTTGTTAAAAAATGTACTTCAAACATGCTGTGGCGCAGTTTGTGCACCAGGTAGGTGGACACTTAAAACAGGTATGGCATTGCCTTGTGTAGTGTGAGTGGTGAAAAACCTNTGCCTTGTGTAGTGTGAGTGGTGGAAAAACTTTCTGCATATAAAGCTATGTTCGATTTTCAATCTGTTGTTTGAATACTTGAACTATAATATGTTACACATCCTTCTGTGATTTTTAATGGAAAAAAAATGTAGTTGTGTCGGTGACATCTGTTCACATTCTCTTTCCTGCAATATCTTTCTCCCATCAAAAGCAAGATAAAGAGGCACTGGGAGTGGCCAGTTGCGACTCGCACTGCCTGTGCAACGTGTAGTCGAGCAACACAATGCTGCTCTTGACCCGACCTAGACCAGACATCCCCTGTACGCTGGGAGTGTGCAGACGCCAGGTGCGCATTTCGCTTTAATAGCTGCTCGCCCACTACATTTTTGCTATCAATATTTTATAAGCTGTTAGAGTGAAGACTAACGTGATGATAATAATTCCTGCACTAAAACATGTTTATTATCTCCACAGAATGATGCTTGTGTACTCGAAGTACTGAGGAACATTCAGGCTGCAGGCCACATGACAAGATCATGTCGGTATAACAAAGTTTTATCACTCAGTTTTCTACAGTATTGCAGCTAGTAATGTGATACGTTGGGAATAGGCTGCTGGGCTACTGATTACATTATAAAAACTAGACAGAATGCACAAGTACTCGCAGGGCAGTACTTATTAATACACACAAGCAAACAAAAGTTTAGTTTAGACAAACACATTTTCCACGCGGATGAACGGTCGCGCAACGTTCCGCTGGCTCGGCTAGCTTGTTGAGGCGACGAGCGGTGGCACGCTACGGTCTGCCGATCAGCTGATGTAATATTGTATTTCAGCGTATTTGTTGGGCTACTTTTCGATACTGATAAAAGACTTTCCTATGCATGAATTATAAGACATTACATAATTTCCTGCTTCAGTCAAACTTAAACAATGTTCTATATGCTGGCCACTGTGATACTAGATCGTCAGCCTTTGTCGTCATAGTAACTCACCAGCTCGCGTGGAAAAAAAAAAAACAATATGGAAAAGTAATCTTTTTAAACCACCCGAGCTTTGAATTGCGTGTACTCCGTATTCAACCGTTGTCATGGGAATTGTTGAGTCTCACGTGCAGTGCGGTGAAGGCTAGGTGACAACTGTAGGGGGAGGGGAAGATGTGTGTGCACAGGGTTAGATGTTATGGATAGGCAGTCTGGTCCATCGCAGGAAGAAGGAGAGAACAAATGTGTAGAGATTTGGGGAAGTTGTTTATACGAAGAGCGTGAAAATAAGCACGCTCATTTTGTTGAAAGGACTGCAACTCCACCACATGCTACTAATTAAAAAGGGAGCTAAGCTCCGCATAAAACTCTTAAAAAAGAAACATATTACAAAGAGCAAGCTACTATGAGCGTGCTCATTTTAGCCACTGGCCTCTTCTACGAAGAAGTATTTGGATGGAAGATTAATACTGACAGCAATATCCTACATGCATGTGTCCGCAATCTGCATGACGGAGAGCCGTATGAAAGAAACTACATTTAATACAGAGTATAACATTGCCTTTTGTAGGGCAAAAAAAATCATTGAGCTCAATGTTGAAACTAAAAAAAATAGTTCAGCTTAAGGAAAAAATTGAGAACCAAGCAACTTATGATATAAACCTTGTTGAAAAACAATTAAGTGGAGCAGAGAAAGAAAGTGATTTAAAGAACACAGAGAATAATAAAAATCCCGAGGTTTGTTTTTTCAACTTACAGACTATTATATCACTTCCTTGTGGAAACGCCAGACTCTCGTGCTGCAATTTTATGGTTTTTAATATTATTGAAGAAAAAAAAGTAACGTGCGAATGGCATGAAGGCAGGAGCAAATTACATCGCAGGCGGTGTATATAGGTATTTACAAGAATGTGAAACACATGACATATTTTATGCAGACAACTGTACTGGAGCGCATAAAAATAAATTTATGGCTTCCTTAAATAATCACATTTTAAACAAACATGGTGGAATTCAATGATTTTATTTTCGTAGTATTGCAGCAACAACTACAAATTGATAACGTTAACACACTACAATGTCAGTTCAATAGGGATAAAACACAAACAACCTATAAATAATAATAATACATATAACATAATTGTAAAAAGTTAATAACATTAATTAACCACCTAATTAATGTTGAAATTGTAGTCTTCCTGATAAAGAAAACCGAACGTACAGGAGCAAATTGTGATGGTAGCTATGCATTATTATAGAAAGCGCAGAAACTTTAAACCATAATATCTCAAAACTAGTATTTTTGAGTTGTTGAAGTCTTGAACTAGACCATCAATATTATCAAGTATAACCTCTGAGGATGCTGTTAAGAAATTTCCAGTAATTCATCACATAACCTTGGTGCTGTGCGTGTGATCCTATGTGTGAATGAGCATCCCTCTTCGAGCACTGTATCCAGAGTTAGGCTGGCCTTCAGCGAAGTCTGTGCAGCAACAGGGAACATATTTGTTTACCAGTATCGATATCTGTGTCGACGCAGTACTAGTAGTGAAATGCGTTTGGAGAATTGCCGTGCAGCAGAACCACCCTGGTCATTATGCATAGGAATAGTGTATATTGATCTGGGGTGGCCGGTGTCAGTACCTACGTAATATAGCACATGCTGGCAGCCTGTAGCATTCTGTAGAGGGTAGATCGTATTCCTGGAGGAGGAAGTGTTGCTAAGGATTCAAATACACTGTGGGCCACGTAGTAACCCGCTGCATATTCTGGGACCACCGGTAGTCTCACAACATCGAATGTGAGCGGCACTTCAAGTGGATTTCTGGAAACGGTAATACCAGCAATATGTATCTTCTAATCACGGGAAGGTCCCAGTTTGCTTCCCATNGGGGGGGGGGGGCTGTAAAGGCATACAACTACAACATAGCATTTTTTTTTCCCCTCTCAAAATTATTGTAGAAAAAAATTAAAGTAATGAGCATGAGGTTTACGAGAAACATGCTGACTTTAACAATGCGAGACAGGACTATACATAAAGTATTACAAGCAACGAGTATGAGTGCACACTTAGAGTGAGGTTATTGATAAGGCTAGAATGAAGTGGTAAGGACAGGTACAGAGAGCGAGCGGAGAGAGGCTGCCCAAGCAAATGATGGAAATTAAATTGCGTGGCAAGAAGGCTCGCAGGGAAGACCCAAGAAGGAGGTGGGGGAAACAGGTTATGGTAGGAGTGCGTGAGAGGGGAGAAGATTGGAGCAAGATCAAAGAGGAAGACAGGTGGGGAGGAAGGAGGAGATGGAGACATTTTGCTATGCTGACCTGGTGGGAAGCTGATAACAGCAGTGGAGGATGAGGGGGGGAGGCAGAGTTCTCCCCAGAAACTTTTCCCAGCTGGGTGGTTTACGTAAATAGCTAGGTGGACAAAATTACGCTTCATAAAATCTGTATGTATATGATAATTGCATACTCTTATATAGATAGCAAACTATTCGTAATAATAGGAAAGCTAAACGTGTAAATTTATATTAACTGAAAGTTATAAATACTTACTGTGAAATGAAAGTTTACTATATAAGTATATCTAAATTGACATACTTTAGACCTACATCCATAGCAAATGCAAACCATATTACTGTGAGGTTTTTGTGTTCTTAGAGTGAATGTGAGAAATTTAAAATATCTGTTACAGTTAACAAAAGAATTAAAATTAGAACATTTGGTTCATCTATTTGCACCGCTCCTGATTGCAGTCACACAATGAAATATAGAATACACTTTTTACAGAATATAAACTAAAACCAAACCGTACTAATTATCGGAGCTTCAAAAGTACCGTGTAAATTTCATTATCGTGTTTGGAAACAAATGCTGTGCTGCGCCTAGTTTATTCTTTTTTCCCCTCGGCTTTCCCCCAACCCTTTTTCACGACCCATCAGCACCATCATTTGCTGTAAAAACATTCCTTCCCTGCCATGCTTGTCTTCTTGTTGTCTGCAGGCTTATCTCTTACAGCTGTGTGTAATACCTCGAGAGGGAGGATATCACATCCTTCCAAAAGAATGACAGCTTTGTAGTTAATGGCCTAAAATAAGAATGAAACTTTGACTGCAATTTGTGGTAGTTGAGTCACTCTTCCTTTTATGCTAATTTTTGCTGTATCGATGCAGTAGGTTCTCCAACACCAGGAGAGAGAGAGAGAGAGATATATATATATATATATATATCCATTGACTCTCAACTTTGTCATCAGATTAACTGGTACCAAGAGGCCAGCAAAAACATTCATAAGGTCCAGGGGAGAACACTGGACAAGGGGAAGTTGTAACAGGACTTCTGTCAGAGTGCAAAGACCAGATAAGTGTTTCAGCGCGTCCCTTCTCAGACTTTCTGGACACATTGTAGGATCAGTTGAGGGAGGAAGAACCAGGTTAGGTGCACACAGTGGTATGCCCCAGAGGTGGCTCTCACCCTGTCTACACGCCCAGTAGACGCTGCTCGGCTTCCGACACCAGCAGCAGCGAACGGAGAGTGAAGACTCCGTCTCTACGAGACGTAGGTTCCTGCTAGCTGAGCGTATGACAAAGTCTAAATCTGCAATGACCATTCAGTTCATGGTGTGCGCGCAGGCCTTTTTGTTATGCTGGCCACCCCCCACTGTCCTCACAGCCAGCAAGAAGATTTTAATTATACAGCATAGTCTTTTGGTCAATTTAAAAGTAATCGTCAACTTGTAACCAGTTTTGTGCCGTGTTGTGCTGAGAGTGTTGTTAATTAAAGCCTGTTTCAGGTTCATACCTGGAGTCTGTTAGTCGAGCAAGAATACAAGGTTTAGGCTCTTCACAGTAAAGTGAGCACTTTTGAGGTCCTAGTTACTTTTTTCCTAACAGCCAATTTTTTTTATCCTTCCACCACTTTTCTAAATATATATTGCCACGTAAGTAATAAACACAGTGTATGTATTTCACCAGACTCAATAATTAACATCTAAGACTACGATAAATTATATTTATTGACCATTATTCCAAATGAGATGGCTTCAAAAAGTACTCCTTTTACCGTGAATAGCCCATGCCAATCAGTACTTCTTGATAAGTTTGTCTTGGTGCTCAACATGTGAAAATGTAGAAAACTCAACACTGAGTAAACAATGTTTCGTCCTTTGGCTTCTCGAGTACAGCACTGTCAAGTTTGTAGGGAGCCACAGTACCTGGTTTCTAACGAAATAAATATTACAACCACCTTTGTCATAACTTTGTCGTTAGACATGTAATGTCACACTGCAGGTGTACTAACTTGGTTTCAATTGTAATACTACTTGTATTCAAGTAAATGTAGNCTCTCAAAATTAGTGTAGAAAAAATTAAAGTAATGGGCATGAGGTTTATGAGAAATATACTGACTTTAACAATGCGAGACAGGACTATACACAAAGTATTACAAGCAACGAGTATGAGTGCACACTTAGAGTGAGGTTATTGAAAAGGCTAGAATGAAGTGGTAAGGACAGGTACAGAGAGCGAGAGGAGAGAGGCTGCCCAAGCAAATGATGGAAATTAAATTGCGCGGCAAGGAGGCTCTCAGGGAAGACCCTAGAAGGAGGTGGGGGAAACAGGTTATGGTAGGAGTGCGTGAGAGGGGAGAAGATTGGAGCAAGATCAAAGAGGAAGACAGGTGGGGAGGAAGGAGGAGATGGAGACATTTTGCTATGCTGACCTGGTGGGAAGCTGATAACAGCAGTGGAGGATGAGGGGGGGAGGCAGAGCTCCCCAGAAACTTTTCCCAGCTGGGTGGCTTACGTAAATAGCTAGGTGGACAAAATTACGCTTCATAAAATCTGTATGTATATGATAATTGCATACTCTTATATAGATAGCAAACTATTCGTAATAATAGGAAAGCTAAACGTGTAAATTTATATTAACTGAAAGTTATAAATACTTACTGTGAAATGAAAGTTTACTATATAAGTGTATCTAAATTGACATGCTTTAGACCTACATCCATAGCAAATGCAAACCATATTGGTGTGAGGTTTTTGTGTTCTTAGAGTGAATGTGAGAAATTTAAAATATCTGTTACAGTTAACAAAAGAATTAAAATTACAACATTTGGTTCATCTATTTGCACCGCTCCTGATTGCCGTCACACAATGAAATGTAGAATACACTTTTTACAGAGTATAAACTAAAACCTAACCCTACTAATTATCGGAGCTTCAAAAGTACCGTGTAAATTTCATTATCGTGTTTGGAAACAAATCCTGTGCTGCGCCTAGTTTATTCTTTTTTCCCTCGCCTTTCTTCCAACCCTTTTTCACGACCCATCAGCACCATCATTTGCTGTAAAAACATTCCTTCCCCGCCCCTGCCATGCTTGTCTTCTTGTTGTCTGCAGGCTTATCTCTTACAGCTGTGTGTAATATCTCGAGAAGGAGGATATCACATCCTTCCAAAAGAATGACAGCTTGGTAGTTAACCGCCTAGAATAAGAATGAAACTTTGACTGCAATTTGTGGTAGAGTCACTCTTCCTTTTATGCTAATTTTTGCTGTATCGATGCAGTAGGTTCTCCAACACCAGGAGAGAGAGAAATCCATTGACTCTCAACTTTGTCATCAGATTAACTGGTACCAAGAGGCCAGCAAAAATATTCATAAGGTCNCCATTGACTCTCAACTTTGTCATCAGATTAACTGGTACCAAGAGGCCAGCAAAAATATTCATAAGGTCCAGGGGAGAACGCTGAACAAGGGGAAGTTGTAACAAGACATCTGTCAGATTACAAAGACCAGATAAGTGTTTCAGCGTGTCCCTTCTCAGACTTCCTGGACACAGTGTAGGATCAGTTGAGGGAGGAAAAACCAGGTTAGGTACACACAGTGGTATGCCCCAGAGGTGGCTCTCACCCTGTCTACACGCCCAGTAGACGCTGCTTCTGACACCAGCAGCAGCGAACGAAGAGTGAAGACTCCGCCTCTACGAGATGTAGGTTCCTGCTAGCTGAGCTTATGACAAAGTCTAAATCTGCAATGACCATTCAGTTCATGGTGTGCGCGCAGGCCTTTTTGTTATGCTGGCCACCCCCCACTGTCCTCACTGCCAGCAAGAAGATTTTAATTATACAGCATAGTCTTTTGGTCAATTTAAAAATAATCGTCAACTTGTAACCAGTTTTGTGCCGTGTTGTGCTGAGAGTGTTGTTAATTAAAGCCTGTTTCAGGTTCATACCTGGAGTCTGTTAGTCTAGCAAGAATACAAGGTTTAGGCTCTTCACAGTAAAGGGAGCACTTTTGAGGTCCTAGTTACTTTTTTTCCTAACAGCCAATTTTTTTTTATCCTTCCACCAGTTTTCTAAATATATATTGCCACGTAAGTAATAAACACAGTGTATATATTTCACCAGACTCGATAATTAACATCTAAGACTACAATAAATTATATTTATTGACCATTATTCCAAATGAGAGGGCTTCAAAAAGTACTCCTTTTACCGTGAATAGCCCATACCAATCAGTACTGCTTCATAAGTTTGTCTTGGTTGCTCAACATGTGAAAATGTAGAAAACTCAACACTGAGTAAACAATGTTTCGTCCTTTGGCTTCTCGAGTACAGCACTGTCAAGTTTGTAGGGAGCCACAGTACCTGCTTTCTAACGAAATAAATATTGCAACCACCTTTGTCATAACTTTGTGGGTAGACATGTAATGTCACACTGCAGGTGTACTAACTTGGTTTCAATTGTAATACTACTTGTATTCAAGTAAATGTAGNTAGACATGTAATGTCACACTGCAGGTGTACTAACTTGGTTTCAATTGTAATACTACTTGTATTCAAGTAAATGTAGTCAGTATGAATTTGCATTGCCTGAGAGTAATTATGTTCAGTAATATCTCATTATAAAGTACTTCACTTCAAAATGCATTTTTCAAATCCATGCTGATATAGTCATTAAAACTTGTTCAGTATTAAGTATAAAATGTCAAGTCCCTTGTGTGCTTTGTGTCGAGATTCTCCTGTACTGAAGTCTTTACAGCTCGGTTGATCTACTGCCTGTATTACATGTAAAATATTTATTTAGTGTAATGACAGTTTTGATGTGTTTTGTGTCCATAAATATTTTTAAATTTTGTGTGTCCAGAATTTTGAATGTGCAGCGTACATTTTCCGTGGGAAAGTTTCGTACGTTAGAATTTCCACATTTTTTGNTGTGTCCAGAATTTTGAATGTGCAGCGTACATTTTCCGTGGGAAAGTTTCGTACGTTAGAATTTCCACATTTTTTGTGCGTCCTTGAGAATTGTTGCAATGCGAAGGTTAGTGTGTGCGTGAAAGGAGGTCTTCCTCATTGTGGTNTTTTTTGTGCGTCCTTGAGAATTGTTGCAATGCGAAGGTTAGTGTGTGCGTGAAAGGAGGTCTTCCTCATTGTGGTCTGCAACAGCGTTTGTTGGTTGTGCAGGTGCGACCGATGATCCAGGAGCTGCAGGCATTTGAATTCCACCACTTCAGCACCTCTGACGGCACAGCTTTATCCCTCGCAGACGCTGGCCTTGCAGGTCTGGACGACCATTGCCTCACCATGGATTCCACCGATCTCAATTGTAAGCATATGCTAAGCTGCTTTGCCTTTTTTTTTTTTTTTTTTNTTGCGTGTACAATTCCACTGCCCGTATTTCCAAAAAGTTTCACTACTGCGATGTGGGAAAAAAAATTATCAATAATGCACCACCAAAAACAGTACTGCGTGGGGATCGGAATTATAAACAGTTACATTATCTTAATGTGAAAGTAAGATTCAAAGGAATAAAATGCCAAATGGACACATTTTTATGAAAATGCCCAATGGACACAGCATAGCTCACGCAATGAAACTTGTTTACAACAGCACAAAGCAGTCAGAACAATGTTCTCGTGAAAAATACATAGGAGTTGAAATTGTTTGAGGTACACAGTACCTAAACTTAATTTTTAAAAATTATTGTATTATTTAAAATCCAATATTGTTTTTAACTTTAGACAGAATCTGAAATTTGTTTGTTAATTTTTTTTTTTTAGCAAGTGTCAACCAACATAAATACACAAGCATGTAAACGAACTAGCTGATGGTATTGTTTGTTGTGAAACGGTTTCAAAGTTGGTGGTTCTGACTGACATCAAAACTATAAATGGCGCGAGCTGTACAGTATTTACTTAAAATAAACACCCCCATTTTGGGGACGGGGAGGGGGAATTTGGCATCGTGGAAATAGGGTGGGTGTTATATTTGTGATTTAAGCAATTTTGCCACCCAGCAATGTGTGCCACTCGGGCCAGACCAGTTGATCGTTAACAAGACCCGAAACTGTCACTCAGCAGTACAATCTGAACGCCAACACAAGTAGCTGAGATATTTTAACGCTAAAGACCACTTATCTCGTCGCACATCAACTTCACCGTAGAGAAGAACAGGAACAACTTGAACGGAAAGTATAGACGTGGACTGCTCGACTACCGGGCCGGGCCAGCTGCATGCTTGCCGACCAGCCTGCAAGCCCTGCTCCCACCCCACCTCACCTAGCAAACATCTGCTTTGTTTATATAAGCATGTTGGCTGACATCATCATCGCTGCTGTACCTATGCACTTGCTCGTAGGCAGGAGATAAAAGCAGTTTATGTTATCACAAAACCAATTACTTAGAGTTTTTCTTTCTTTCTTCTCTCTAAAACCTTAATCTCTATGTAAGATCCACAGCCCTATTTTTTCAAACTTATTTTTGAGAAATAATGTGGGTTTGGTACATGAGTAAATACTAAAGTATGAACACTTTTAAGAGTACTGTAGTATTTTGCAGCCCACCAATTCCTGTGAATTTGAATGATGCTACAGTGAAACGTTAATAAAAACCTCTTTTTAATACAGTCATGTCTCCTCTCCCCTTGGAATGAATTAGAAATTTCATGTTAAAAATCTATGTATGATAAAAGAAATATTCATTAATTTGTATTACAATGTTATTGCAAGTACACTGGCGAAAATAAGCCATGATGGTGATAAGAATGTCGTATTTTTCAATATGCTGAATCGCAGAGACAACATAAAAATTTTTTGAGATTATTTTTATACGTTATTATTGCAAACACCTGTTAATATAGTTTGTTATTTCAAGCTGCAAAAATTATGATTACTTGAGGTTTGTGTTAAAGAGGTCTATATTTTCACCGTTGCTTGTCTGTTTGTTTGCAGCCAGCACTGTGGAGGTACTGAGCGTTTACGCAGCGCAGCGCAATGGCATGGAGTCCGACCTGCCCGGAGCGCTACTCGTGGACGACACAGATATATCGGAAATAAGTGACATTGACATTGATGTTGACATGTGATGTATTGCATTTCACTTAATATGTGCATTTTGTATTCGTTGTGATTGACAGACTGTTGCTGTGTTGAGTTTCGAAGGTGCGCGAGTGCAGCACCTCTCAGCGGTTTCGCAAAGCACCGGTAGTGAAGAAGAAACAGAACTCGTGGGATGCAAACAGTAACAGTTTATTTTGCACGTTCGTACCTTAGCGTTGACTTTTATCAGTTTAAAGTGACACTTGTCTTTTCTGCTAGAAATTTTTTGAACTGCGGCGTTTGTAATATTCTTTTGTGATTCCAATCACAGAAGCGAATTTCGAGTCATTGCCACCACTTTCACTGGAAACCATGCCAGGACCACAACTGCAATTGTTGTCAATAGATTTACTGGTTAGAATGATCACGTACGTATCATTAAAAAAAATTACGGGTGTTATTTCTTTGTGTGTCGGCTATCAATGAGAAAATTACAGCACGTGGAAGTTTTATAACCTTTCCCTTGGGTGCATCACGAGAATAATTGCAACGTAGTGTTTTGTAGCCATGACAATCAAGATGTAATGTGAAATAATATTTGGTAGTAATATGTATTTGTGGTGGTTTCCGATGTTAGTAATCTTGTTTGAAAGAAACAGAGTTTTCAAAACTGTGCTGTTATAGCTTTCTGTTTGCTGCAGCATCGTCCAAGCTCAGAATTGATAATAAACTCCAACTTCCTGTGGAAAGTTCCTGTCCATTCCAGATAAGCTCAGTTTTGACAGCCACGTCGACACTTCACGGAACACAAAAAAAATTAACGCCTTCGAAAATGTTAATTTTTTTTTCAAACATGAATTATGAAGAATGGAGAAATGTAGCTATCCGACAAAGCCGCTGTGTTTTGCTGGGTATTTGATCAAGTGGTTTTGCCTAGGCAATCTGTGTGCATGTTGTTCCAAAACTGATTTACAAATATAAATGTGATGTTTGCTATGTGTTAGTACAAACTGTAAGCAAGTGTATTGTAAATACAGGCATGATGTAAAAAATGCCAGAGGTCGTAACTCACTTTTCTTGTATAGTGCCATATTTTTGTAAGCTCGTGTTTTCGAGAGGAGACATACACTGAATATAAAACAAGGATTATTTTTCAACTAGAGTTAAAACAAAACAATTTCTCACCATTTTTTTTTCCTCGCAGTTCTACTTAGAAGACGTTTTGTGTAGTTCACTCCTGGTTTCTTCCAACTTTTCTGAAGCCCTGATGAAGTTCTACTTTCAGAATATTCCTCCGCCTCATGCAAACAAAGCTTAATTAAGTCTAGGCAATTACGCTTAAGGGACAGCGCACCACGTTCGTGCACACACAGTTTAATAATACTTTGCATATGAACTGTTTCTTACTAGGTATTACCAACATACCTATTTTCTCTCTGGTTTTATTGATATGAATTATAAATTAAATATTACAATTTATAGATAAAATACAAGTGAAAGTTAAGAGTAACCAAAAATAAGGTACTTTTATGTTAACACAGGTATAAAACGCTTGTGATACCCAAACATGTCATACTCGGGGTGATTTTTCAAAGGTTTGATTAAAAATGTGTGAAGAAAACGCGAGTAGACTATACATGTCAACACAATTTGCCTACTTTGTGTTGTGAGGAAAGAATAAAGTGGACTATAAATAGTAGGAAGACAGGATGCATAATGCAGGCATATGAGTTAGGTGAGGTTGTTTCTTACGTTGCAGATGTCAAAAGAGCAGTATTACCTTGGCTCATTTTTAAAGTTCCCTTCCCATTTAATTGATTTCCTAATTACCGAGCACAACTTGTGACGTGGAGGTGTAGAAAGAAAAATCAGACTGAAGGCCGTGCACCAATCAAAGTAGATGCCTACTAAATACTGAAACACATTCCATAGAAATATTTAATGTTCGTAACTGGTGAAGGAACCTTATATTACTTCAGCTCATCACAAGGAATTATACCATTCGCTGTACAGGTGTTACCATATTTACTTGATTCAAGCCGCAAATTATTTTTCAAAAATATCTTTGAAAAACAAGGGTGCAGCTTAGAATAGAGTACCATCAATTTTTTGGACAAAAAATTTTTTTCATCATTATTTTGTTTTTTTGAAACAAATTTAGTTATTTTTGCAGAATATGATGGAAATACAGCGGCTGGTAAGCTATTTGAAACCAACAAATCGAACTTGGGTTACTGGAAATGGAAAGAAGCAGGCAATGCTATTATTTGCTTCCAAAATCACAATATTATCTTTCACAGAGTGAAATATATTTGTTTTGATGGAAAAAATTGAAAAAAAAATTAAACTTCAAACTTTTTTCAGAAATTAAATTTTCTACAGATGTGGTGGTTTATGGTTTAATCTGTGGCCTCATATGTATACCAATCGTTTTTCTCAAGATTTTACCAAAAAAAAACTACGTACTGCTTAGATTTGAGTAAATACTGTAATCTGGATTTGTAAAGGCAGTGTCTTGGATTGTTGGTATCGTTAAAGCCTTCCCAGTTTTGAAATGACGGAATGTGGTATTTTGAATCCTGAAAGAGTGGTTTTCATTTCGGTTTCTTTGTTGAACTAAAGTTTTAATTTTAATATCTTCTGAAAAAAATTTTTTAAGTATTCATACAAATAAATGAATCAGGGGCTGCCACAAAACAATAATTTTAACAGACAAAGAAAACTAAATTTTTGATGCAAGTCCTTACTGATGTAAATGTGATAAGATTTGTGAAAGTTTAAAAATTTTGTTGATTAAGACATTGCAGTAAAAATATTATACAAAACATGATGCAGTCACCTTCCTTCACCAGCGATAGACATTAGTTAAATATGCAAGTGTTTGTTGGCTGAGTTTTTACCTTTTAATGCAGTGCTTACGTGTCTGCAGAATTTGTAGAAATACATTTTCAGCTTTCCTGGCAATGCTTTCCCAACAACAGAGCCTGGCATACCTAGTCAAGTTTAGATGACAGAAAATATACATTTCATCAAATTTTATTTAATGCCATCAGTAGAAAGCCCAACTTTTATTTATGTGCCTAGATAAAATAACCTACAAAATTATTGCATGGTTATTTTTTTTGAAACATTAATTTTTTTTCTTGGTAAAAATGTGGGGTTGGCTTATTTTCCAGTCCTGTATTCAAGGTTGTCTTTATTTTTGAGAAATTCTAATTTTGTAGTAGTTCTAAATTTGGGTCAAAATGTTTCGTATTCTAATAAAATACCTTTTATTCTTGTAAAAAATTTCCTATATTCTAGACAAATGTTAATTATGCATGAAAACTTACTGAAACCATATATTAGTGATTGGCGAGTTTGATTTTTTCAGCATTGAGTCGAGTCAAGTCAAGTCGAGTTTAAAATCGTGTTTGCACCATAAACGTAAATGTGTACCTATGCACATGGGTATAATGCCCGTATTTTATAACTTTCTCCCTCCTCTTATAGTCCCAAAAAAAAGTTTGGGACTAGTTTCTACCAATAAGAATTATTCTTTGCCGTGGTGAGTGATTCTCAGTGCAACTTTTTCCCTCTCACCGACGAGTGAATGACTATGTTAGGAATGGTAATGTCAGTCGCGTGATGATGAAAGAGTCGGCTCGACTCGATTTTTTGAGACTCGACCCATCACTGCAATATATTGAATTATATAACTAGCCAGAAATCGCAGTAGTGAAAATTCACAAAAACCGCATAAGCCTCAGCGACAGTCTTTCCTCAAGCTATTCCCAGATGGTCGTACAGTCGCCATATCCGTGCCTCCACTTGCTGACTTCACCGTGTAGTTAGGCCTTTGTACATGACTTCCACATGGTTTTCAGAACCTGGGTTTGGGTTATCTCCATTATACACACTTGTAACAATTGTGTGGGGACCTTCCTGCGTATTCACGTAATAGTGATGGCCTTAATGTCTGATAACCAATATTGGTTATCAGGATCATTGGCACATTTCTCTGTATTGCTTATATGTTAACCAATCTTATGGGTAATGAAACACTATCTCTTTAAAATCACAATAACATACTGGAGATCCTCGATTTTATGAGTGGGAGCCATGGTGGAGTAGTGGTCAGACCACTCGCCTCCCACCAAGGTGAACCAGATTTGATTCTCGGCGCAGTCACTCCTCGATTTTCACATGTGGGAATCTTGCTGGACAGTACCACTGGTCAGCAGGTTTTCTCTGCAACCTCCCATTTCCCACGCCCTTGCATTCCACGCTACTCCATACTCACCTCACTTCGCCCTCATTGGCTCTCAAGACCTCAGTGTTAAGAGCCACCAGAATTTCTCCACACTCCACTCTATTTTATGGGTACAGTAATGGCTTTGTGTAGCACAGTTTGGCCACATGTACTGATCTCGCCTTCTCATGCCCCTTTCAATCCGTCACTTTTCTACTGTCCTTTCTTGGCTGTCGAAGCAAGTGGCTTGATGCTGATTTTGCACTTGGCAGCACAGTTTGTTTATTTACTGTCCGGCAAACAATCTGCCCTTCAAAGTAATAATAAAATTATATGTTACCTAAAAAAAACTTTGATTTTTGAGGCAGAGTTGATTAAAAGCAGTCCTTATAGTTGTTTCTTTATGACCTTCAATAATTAATAATCAAAAACCACAACCTTGCACTTGCAATGAATTACGCTCACTGTGGCTTGGTGCATGTGCATTATTTGACGGCAATGTGGTTGCTTAAATGCCCTTTGAGAAAATCTGTTTATTAAGAACACATAATATATCTTTTGAAATAAACAAATATTTCAATAACACGTATTCTGATTTTCCGACAAAAAGACATTGAAAATGGACCTGTGCTCGGTAAAACTTCACGCCAGCCTAACACAGTAAATAGCTGTGGTGTCACTGATGTTATGAGGTTGAGCAGTTGACAGCCAAATTACAGTTGTATCAGGTTGAGTGGGTGACAGCAAAATTACAGTACACGCCCCCCCCCNCCTTTACAAGTTCGTGTCGTTACTATTCGTCTGATAAATCCAATTTTTATCGCTAATACTTTACCATTGAATAAAGATATACCTAGAATGGACTTCCCCAGATTAAAGTTTTTGATCACTCCAGCAGGTAGGAACCTGTAGTTCTTGGTATGAACACCAGGTAACGCTAGTCCATTTTCGTGGCAGCTACATGGGAAAGTCGGCAGCGTTGCCACTGTGACATCTACCCTCTCTCTCACTCATACACCATCTCTGTCGCTCCCAGACCAAACTCCAAAACAGTAGAAAACGTTCTGAATGTCTGCTATACCCACGAAGCTGGGACAGACAAGATGACGGACACCCAAGTAACTACCTCAAGCCGTATATATCCTTTTACGAAAATATCACGGGTTCTGTAAAACTTATGTTTGTACAAAATGGAACTTAACGTATGCGTAAGCAATGGGAAATGTTGCAAGTTACTCACACTGTCATAATAAAACAATAAGCACAACGTTATAAAATACGTGATAACTGTGGATCTGTGTATGTACTGTGTATACATTATCACACAGATGTTCTATAGGCTATGTGTGTAGTTCAGTGGGTTGGTGCGCGGGTCAGCACCAAATAATGTTAGATTTAGAGTTAAAATCTCCGTCGTGTAACAAAAATTTTTACGTGATATGCTATTACTGTTTATAACTTATGTTATTATTAGAAAATGTTTATTTCCAGTATTCCTTTGTCTAAAAGCAACAATACGTAAGTAACAGCACAACGCAATCGACTAGCTATTGCTGTTTGCTAATCAAATTGATTGGTTTCTAAAGTAGATAGTTTGAGCTGTGTAGCAATAGTAATGTTAACACAAAAGCCTTAAGTTTAATATTGTGATAGTTTTGCCTTCTTTTTGTCTTTTATCCGTAAAAACTTGTTTAATTGCAGAAAGCAAANGGCACACACAAAAGCATTAAGTTTAATATTGTGATAGTTTTGCCTTCTTTTTGTCTTTTATCCGTAAAAACTTGTTTAATTGCAGAAAGCAAAAGATTGATTATTACGCTCATCAAAGATACATATGTAAATACAGGGGTGTAGCCAGGGGGGAGGGGGTATATGTAAATAAAATATTCACAACTAAAATTTGAAAACAAAAAAAACGAAATGACAACTTTTATTTTATTTTAATATAAGAAATGCGTGATCTCCCTGGAACATGAAAGATGTTTATAGTATTTTGTGGTTCCATATCTGTATATTAGCCCAGTGATTATAAATAATATTTTAACTATTAAGTTTTAATTTTTTAGAGCTTTCGTATTTTTTCCAAAAATATAAATATGAAACCCCCCCCCTAAGTAAATTCCTGGCTACGCCCCTGTTTAAATAATTTGCTAATGTTTTAATAAGTGGCTGGGGTTGGGTTGTTAGTTTCGCCGGTTGGACTCCCTGTTCAAGAGCTCCGTCACGACAGTTCCGAACCAGTGGGTGTCATACGGCCGCGTCTGGCAGTCATCTTGCAGGCAAAGTCTGTTGGGTTCAAGGGCAAGGTTCGGATGGACATTGCCCCTCAAAGTGCAGGTTGTTCGACCCTGTTCAGTGTGGGTTGTACACTCCTCTGGTCGGTATCCGGTTAAAGTTCTGGCTCTCGGAAGGTAGGTGGCCCGATTTCGGCGGGCGTCAGTGGAGGGGGATTGTCCTTCCTTACTTCCTCTCCTTTGGCATTTGATTCTGGTGCTTCGACCTCGTGGTCTTGAGCTCTAGCAGGGCAAGTGTGCAACTGCCCTCGGGTTACCTTGCGGATTCGTCCCCTGGTGTCCTCTCCCCAGTACACGTTGTCTTGGCGTCCCGCCTAACAGCAAGGCCCGCGCTGAATTGACCTCGGTCCTTACTAAGTGAGTAGCTGCGGAGAAGCACAGCCTCGCTCATCTGGAAGTTTTAGACCCCAGTGCTGGGTTGCAGGTATTTTTTTGTTGATGTACTGGGTCTGGGCATTTAGTACCCTCGTGGTTCGGGCAATGACGGCCATTCTGACATCCTTCGGTTGCGGCATCTCTTGTGGGAGCTTGTTCCCACTGCGGGTCACCTGAGCAATGGAGGGTTCATCTCAGAATGAGTTGGCTAGGGCTGGTGTCCACTGCCTCGTTGGTCCTCCTCCTGAGGGTGAAAAGAATATTCGGTAGATGTTTGTCCCAGTGGCGGTGGTCCTCTCCCACACTGAGACGGAGGCTTTTCTTCAGTTCTTGATTCCTCTG